>PITA01001450.1:82346-194653 GCA_004023965.1 Spilogale gracilis
GGGGGGGGGGACACGACACACGACGACGACGACGACAGGCTCCCCGCTGAGCAGAGAGCCCAATGTGGGACTTGATCCCAGGACCCCTGAGATCATGACCTGAGCCCAGGGCAGAGGCTTAACCCTCTGAGCCACCCAGGCGCCTCTTAAGTAGATTTTGAAGCCATTCAGATCTGGCTGGGTTCCTGTCCCTTGATGAGTTAGTTAAATTTTTTTTTTATTTTTTATTATTTATTTATTTATTTATTTATTTTGAGTTAGTTAAAATTTTGCTTTTTTTGTTTCTTTCACTGAAAATTTGGGATATTAATTTACTTTTTATGGTGACTATGAGGACTGATCAAAAATGTCTGGCAGAGTGCCTAATACATGTTATTATTACTTCATATATGTTAACACTCCCCCTTTGCCTACTCTGTGCTCAGTCAGTGAAGGAAATGATTTGAGCAGTGTTAAGTAGCTATATTTTGGGGTACATTTTGGTACAAGTAGCTACATTCTTACATTCAGTCATTAGACTGAAGAAAAATTGAACTGAAAGGATATGAATTAATGTCAAATATCATACCTATGTATTTTCTATTAGGAAATATATAGAGTTCAGATTCTAGAGTCAGACTGCCTGGGTGTGGTTTTCTTCCTAACACTTACTATGAGTGTGTGACCTCAGCCAAGTCATTTAATCTCTCCATGCTTTCATTTCCTCATCTGTAAAATGGGAGTAATAATATATAATATCTATCTCATAGGGGTGGTGTGCAGATTAAATGAGCTAATATATATAAAGTTCTTAGAGCAGTGCCAGGCACATGGTAAATCATACATAATGTTAGCTGTTTTTATTATTATCATCAACTTTTTAAGTGTTAATTTTGTATATCCCGCTCCCCCATCTGCTTTCTTTGACTTGATTGAAATGCCTACCCCCATTTACTCCCTCCTACTTTGGTAGCTATACAGTCTGTTTTTAGTGTTTGCCCTAGAAATTTTAAGCATGCATGTTATTTAACTTAAGTCTAATATTAATATTTTTATTCCTCCCCCTCCTAAACAGTAGAAATACTTTAGGATGCTTAACTCTATGTTCCATCCCGTTCTGTTTTCCAGGATTTAAATACTACAGTGATTTTTTTTTTTTTTTTTTTTTTTTTTTAGGATTTTATTTATTTGACAGAGAGAAACACAGCCAGAGAGGGAACACAAGCAGGAAGAGTGAGAGAGGAAGAAGCAGGCTTCCCGCTGAGCAGAGAGCCCGATGTGGGACTCGATCCCAGGTCTCCAGGATCATGACCTGAGCCGAAGGCAGTTGCTTAACCAACTGAGCCACCCCGAAGGCAGTTGCTTAACCAACTGAGCCACCCAGGCGCCCCACTACAGTGATTTTTTAAATCCCTACAAATGACATGTTAATGTTTTATAGCAATGATGTAATGTTGGTGTAGAATAACTCACATGTATACCAATTTGTCTATTCACTCACCATTTATTTTTGTATCTCAGAACTTCCTTCTTTTTTCCTTATTAACAAGTTTCTTTAATCAGTATACGCTTGTGGTTAGGAATTGTTGCTGTTTTCTCTGCATGGTAGGTTCTCTTTTCTAGTAGTCACTAAGAATATCATCCTTTTGGGGTTCTGACTTTACGTGGACCTCTTTGATCTGACCTCCAGTCCTATTTAGGCCTCAGTCTTTGTCTCGTTTCCCCAGTTTGTGGGCCACTAAATCCCAGGTTCTAGCCATTAGAGTGGGGGTGGGGAAGACCCCAGGGCAGGCACAACTCTAGCCGGCACTCACTCTAGATTTGTGCATTCTTGATTTAGCTAAATCTGAGTTACGCCTTTAATTTTCTGCCAGGTCCGTCATGCATCAAAAAAGAGTAATATGTATGTGTGTACACATGTATGTATGTAATGTATACATGTATGTAAGTATGTATATATGTATGTGTGTGTGTGTGTGTATAAATATTTATAGGGGGTCCCTGGCTGCCTTAATCCATAGAACATGAGATTCTTGGGGCGCCTGGGTGGCTCAGTTGGTTGAGCAACTGCCTTCAGCTCAGGTCATGATCCCGGAGACCCGGGATCGAGCCCCACATTGGGCTCCCTGCTTGGCGGGAAGCCTGCTTCTCCCTCTCTCACTCCCCCTGCTTGTGTTCCCTCTCTGGCTGTGTTTCGCTCTGTCAAATAAACAAAAATCTTTAAAAAAAAAAAAAAAAAAAGAACATGAGATTCTTGATCTCGGGGTCATGAGTTAGAGCCCCCAGTGAGTGTAGAGATTGCTTAGGAAAATAAGGAAAAAGTGTTATAAAAAATACTCCATTTGGGGTGCCTGGCTGGCTCAGTCGGTGGAGCATGTGGCTCTTGATCTTGGGGTTGTGGGTTCAAGCCCCATGTTGGTCGTAGAGGTTATTTTATTTATTTATTTATTTATTCATTTATTTATTTATTTATTTATTTATTTATTTATTTAGGTTGTAGAGATTATTTTAGAATGAAATCTTAAAAAAATACACACACATGCATCAGACTGCATGGGTTTGCCGTGCAGGGAAGAATTTCTCTGAATGTACAGATATATTCTACCTCCATGAAAATTAGATGCCTCTACCTAAGTCTTAGCTCAAAACGCCTCTTCAATATCTGTTCTTTCCCTTATCCTTACTCTCTTTGAAATCTGTATGATGTATACCCTTTGGGTTAAAGTCTCAGTGACAATAATGTGTTACTCTAAATACCACATTCTAGTTAAGATGCTAATGGGGAGAGGACTTCAGTGATAGCGGACCTCCCAAAAGTCACATAGGAATACAGTATTTTTTTCTAATGGTTGTTCTGAATTGAAATTCAGAGAGAACTTCTCTAGTAGTGGGACTTTTAGATCAAGTAAGAGAGAAGGCTTGAGCATGGGTGATAACTGTCTTATTCTTCATGTCTTGTTGGCCTGATCACGCTGACTCTTGTTAACCTTAAGCTAATACTTTTAGCCCAGTTGCCTATGAAAATGTATTTGCTCTAACATTTCTATTGCTTTAACTTGGCAAATCAAGAACATTTTTATAGACTAAACATGTGATAAAAGCATATAGAATTTAATAAAGAACAGGTGTGAGTGGCCATATCGTTTGCCAACAGTTTAATGCTGCCTGGTAAATAAAGCTAACAAAACATTACTTTGGCAAAGGAAAAAGCACTACTTGTTACCTACAATTCTCAGAAACTTTCACTTTGAGGGACTGGGTCCCATGAATCGCTTTCCATGCCTGGTTTCCATCAGTCTTTAGAAGACCCAAACATTGGTTTTATTCATCACTAGGCTATATCTTACATCAACAGACAATTAAATATGCTTAACTTGGGGCTACACAAAAGACTGCTTCCCTGCCCACTATCTGTTTGGAACTTCCATGATGTATTTGTCACTGGTGTGTGCCATTGGAAAGTATTATGTGTTTAATTTCATCAATAAGATTTGCCTCTATAATTATGTATGATTTAGGTGGATAACATGAATTAATATTTTCTTGGTGTCTACAGGGAGTAGAGAGACAGCCCAGAGGCTTTATTATGTGATTAGGAATTGACTTAATGGCTAATACAGGTTTTTATATAGTGGACAATGTTATTTGCTACTTACTTCGTGATTATTGGATGAGGCAGGTGGCAAGTGGAAATGGTAACGGTGTCAGAAGCAGTAGTGGGTCATAAAGGCAAGAGTAAAGCAAGGATTGTCAGAATCTGGCTGAATGGTAGATAGGCCCAATATGCCTGGCTCTTTGTGTGTGGATAATTTTTCTTCTCAGCCCCATGCTAGGATACAACTGAATGATTAAGTACATCAACTTTGAGTTTCCTTTTTAATTTCTACCAGGAGATTCTGTTATTTAAAGGCAGTAAGTAGCTTAAAGGCAAAGACTGTCACCTAGGAATTGCCCCCGATGCCTACTGTGGATTAATAGTCAGACTTGGGTTCAGGTGCTGGTTTCCTCTCCACTAACTGGCAAGTCGATTTATCTCGATGCTCCCTTTTGTAAAAGGAGGGGTGTAGAAGTAGGTGGTCTTGCTAACCCTGAAACAAACCTGTATCCCAAGACTTAAGTGTTAGATAGAGCTTAGTCCAGTGTAGTCACATTCAGAGGCAAATTATCCAGTCGCTACGAATATGTATACCTTCTGTGCCGTTCTGTGCTACGTGAATTGTGAGTGCCAAGGAATTGTATTTAATCAATTACCGGTATTTCATGTTTACATAGAACTTCAGGCTGGTAACAAAGAATGTGTAAAGTGGGAAAAGGAGTAGCTTTCTGAAATAGAATTGTGTGTGTATTTATTTTTTTAATTACAAATATGTAAGAGTTGGGGTATTAGGACCAACTTTCTTACAATATAGGATAGAGTTAGAAAGCATGCAGACTTTGAAGTCAAACGTTGGTTTGAATCTCAGTCTACCATCTATAGCTGTATTCACTAACTTTTCTGATTCTGTATCTTCATTTGTAAAGTGATGATAATGGCAACCCTACTGGGTTGTTAGGAAGATAAAATAAGGTGGTGCTTCTACAATGTTCAGCACAGTACACGACACTGAGTATATAGATGGTAATGTTATTTTAGAAAAGATCTGTAGGAAAGAGATCAAAAAGTAATTTAGATAGGAGTAGTTTTGGGAAGCATTATTCTCATTGTTTTATTCTCATAGAAAGTGCTCGGGCACCTGGGTGGCTCAGTGGGTTAAAGCCTCTGCTTTCTGCTCAGGTCATGATCTCAGGGATCTGATGAGGCCCACATCGGGCTCTGTGCTCAGCAGGGAGCCTGCTTCCTCCTCTCTCTCTGCCTGCCTCTCTCCCTACTTGTGATCTCTCTCTCTGTCAAATAAATAAATAGAAATCTGTTAAAAAAAAAGTAATTGCTCACACTGATCAGTTTATAAATTTTAGAAAATCTGGCACAGTATTTTAGAGTCTATGGAATATGAAAGGTCTTGCACTTAGAGAAAATATTTGGAGTTGGTTATATTTAAAAATCCTAGAAAGGCGGGGTGCCTGGGTGGCTCAGTTGATTAAGCGTCTGCTTTTGAGTCAGGTTATGATCCCAGCGTCTTGGGATCGAGTCCCATATAGGGCTTCCTGTTCTCCCTCTACTTGCCTTCTCTTTCCTCCCACAATTTGTCTGTGTGCTCTCTCTCACTCTGACAAATAAATAAAACGTTAAAAAAAAAAAATCCTAGAAAGGGCAAGTGGATTTAAGGGAGTTTATAGCATAAATGCTATTTATATTCAAAATAGATTATTAGATGCCAAATGGAGCTAATGACCTAATTAATGATGGATTAAGTGTCATAAGCTAATACTATATATATACCTTAAGTGTCTGGTTGTTAAAGATGCGCATACTTCTTATTTTGGTTACTTTTTTATTATGCAAGTAGTATAGACACATTATATAAAATTTAGAAAATACAGGTATAAAAATAAGAATATAGGGGTTCCTGGGAGGCTCAGTCAGTTAAGTGTATGCCTTTGGCTCAAGTTGTGACCTCAGGTCCTGGGATCAAGCCCCACATCAGAATTCTCCACTCAGTGGGCAATCTGCTTGTCCCTCTCCCTCTGCCCCTCCTCCTGCTCATGCTTTCTCCTCTCTTTCTGAAATAAATAAATAAAATCTTAAAGAAAAAAAAGTGTATAAAAATTACCAGAATCTTGCTGTCCAGAGAAAGCTACCATCAATCCCTGTTTTGGGGCATATTCTTCCAGACATTTTTTTTAGTAGGCTCAGGCTATCTGGAAACATTGCTTTTTCACTTATAATATTATAAACATATTCCCATGTTAATAAATATACTTTATCAAACAATCTATATAACAACATACCATATAGATGAGATAAATTATATATTTAACTTATTCTCTGTTTCAGAAATTTTGTTTGTGATTTTTCAGAAATTGTATTTTTAAAAACATTTTATTTATTTCAGAAAGAGAGAGGAGGGAGAGCATGGAAGCATGAGCAGGGGAAGGGGCAGAAGGAGAAGCAGACTCCCTGCTGAGCAGGGAGCCTGATGCCCCACTTGATTCCCGGACCCCAGGATCATGACCTGAGCCCAAGGCAGACACTTAACTGACTAAGCCAACCAGGTGCCCTGTATTCTGTTTTTTAAAAAAGTAACTTCATTGAGATATAATTTACACACCAAACAATTCACCCATTTGAAGAGTATAATTTTGTATAATTTTGGTATATTACATTGTTAATTTTTTAAAATTGTGGCAAAATACAACTAAAATTTATTTTCACTATTTTAAGTGTACCGTTACGCAGCGTTAATCCCATTTACCATGTTGTGCAGTTGTCACCCCTTTTCTAAAACTTCTTTGACACAAAGACAGGAACTGTGCCATGTAAAGATGAGTCCCCATTCCTCCCTCTGCCCAGTCCCTGTTACCTTCTCATCTCCATTTTCTCTTTATGAATTTGCCTATCTTGGTTTCTTTGTAGAAGTAGAATCACAGTATTTTGTTGTGTCTAGCTTATTTCACTTAGCATACTGTTTTCAAGATTTGTACACATTAGCATGTGTCAAAAATTTATTCCTTTTTATGGCTGATTAATGTTTCATAGTATGTACATATGATATTTTGTTTATCCATTTATCTGTCATGGGACAGGCAGCTCCCACCTTTTGGCTATTGTGAATAATACTGCAATGAACATTAGCCTGCAAGCATTTGTTTGAGTGTCTGTTTTGAATTCTTTTGGGTATATAGCTAGGAATATAATTGCTGGGTCATATGATGCGCTCTTCAACCTGTTGAGGAACTGCAGAACTGTTTTCCATAGTGGCTATCACAATTTTACATTCCCATCAGCAATGTGGGAGGGTTCTAGTTTCTTCACATCCTTATCAACACTTGATTATTTTTGGTTTGTTTAATCATAACCATCCTAGTGGTGTGAAGTGGCATCTCATTGTGGTTTTGATCTGTATTTCCCTATTGACTAGCATGAGCGCCTTTCCTGGACTTGTCAGTCATTTGTGTATCTTTGGAGAAATGTCTATTCAAGTCCTCGACCCACTTATTGACTGAGTTGTCTTTTTGTTATTCAGTTATATGAGTTCTTTATTCTAGATATTAAGCTTTTGTCAGATAGATGATGTGCAGACATCTTATGTTTGAGCTTTTGAGCAACTGCGTGACTTTCTCAAAGTGGCTGCACCACTTCTTATCTGTTTTTTTCATTTATTTATTATTATTATTTTTTTTAATAGCTATTCCAGTGGGTGTGACTGGTTTTGATTACTCTGGTTTTGATTTACATTTCCCTAGTGACTAATGATGTTGTGCAGCTATCCCATACTTACCAGGCATTTGTATATCTGCTTTGGAGAAATGTCTATTTGAATCTCTTATCCTTTTTTTCTTCCTTTTCTCAGAATATTGCATTTTAAAAATTGTTTATTTTTTGAATTGGGTTATCTTTTTATTATTGAATTATAAAGTTATTTACTTATTTTATTTCATTTCATTTCATTTCATTTCATTTCATTTCATTTCATTTCATTTCATTTCTTCATTTCATTTCATTTTTTAAAAGATTTTATTTATTTGACCGAGAAACACAGCCAGAGAGGGAACACAAGCAGGGGGAGTGAGAGAGGGAGAAGCAGGCCTCCTGCCGAGCAGGGAGCCTGATGTGGGACTCGATCCCGGTCTCCGGGATCTTGACTTAAGCTGAAGGCAGTCGCTCAACCAACTGAGCCACCCAGGCGCCCCTGAATTTTTTTTTTTTAAAGATTTTATTTATTTGACAGAGAAACACAGCCAGAGAGGGAACACAAGCAGGGGGAGTGAGAGAGGGAGAAGCAGGCCTCCAGCCGAGCAGAGAGCCCAATGTGGGACTCGATCCCGGGTATCCGGGATTATGACCCGAGCCAAAGGCAGTCGCCCAACCAACTGAGCCACCCAGGCGCCCCGAGTTATTTACATATTTTAGATACAAGTCCCTTGCCCAGATAGATATATGATTTGCAAATATTTTCTCCCATCCTGTAGGTTGTCTTTTCATTTTCTTGGTAGTATCCTCGGAAGCACAGTAGTTCTTGATTTTGATGAGGCCTTACATCTTGCCCATTAGAACATACGGTATGCTTTCTATTGCCTGTGATACAGAGATTAAAAGACTGATAAGTTTAAAACCAAAAAAGAGGACACCAGGTAAGTGTATGTCTTGTGCTTGGGACTGTGAGAGTCGGGGGTAGTGGTGGATGGAAAGGAAGAGTGAGAGTAACAGATTCTTACTCTTTCTTGACCGATTCTAGGGCAAAATTGAATCCAAGTTAAGTCAGACTAGTGGGGTGGGCTAGAGAGATTACCCATTTTGCAGAATGGTTTCCAGCATTCTTCCTGTTATGTAGTCATGGCAAGAAATAAAATTTGCCATAAAACTTCCCATATATTTGCCACTTTTTCCATTATAGGAAGAAATGAAGAGTTTAATCAAGAACTGGGAGTCCTGGGGCGCCTGGGTGGCTCAGTTGGTGAAGCCACTGTCTTCAGCTCAGGTCATGATCCAGGAGTCCCGGGATCCAGTCCCACATCGGGCTCCCGGCTCTGTGGAAAGTCTGCTTCTTCCTCTGACCTTCTCTCTCATGCTCTCTCTCACTCACACTCTCTCTCTCAAATAAATAAACAAAATCTTTAAGAGAGAAAAAAAAGAACAGGGAGTCCCTTATATTCTGCTCTGCATTATAAAAATGGATTCAGTTTTCTGTGGCCAACATTGAATTCCAGGCTGGGCTAGGATTTAATGGCTGTGCCATTAAAAATGCATATTCTTAGACTGACTTTGACTGATTGATTGATTGTTGATGCACAATGTTCCATTAGTTTCAGGTGTGCATAGTGATTCAGTATCTCTATAGGTTATGCTGTGCTTATTACAAGTGTAGCTACCATCTGTCACTATACAACCCTATTGCAATATTATTGACTATATTCCTTATACTGTATCTTCTATTCCCATAACTTATTCATTCCATAACTGGAAGCCTGTATCTCCTACTTCCCTTTACCCGTTTTATCCATCCCCCTTCCCTCTGGCAACCATCAGTTTATTCTATTTGTAGATTTGATTTTGTTTTTTATTTATTCGTTTTGCTGATTTTAATTTTTTAAAAAGATTTTATTAATTTATTTGATAGAGATCAAAAGGAAGCAGAGAAGCAGGCAGAGAGAGAGGAGAAGCAGACTCCCTGCCGAGCAGAGGGCCCAATGCGGGCCTGCATCCTAGGACCCTGAGATCATGAGCCGAAAGCAGAGGCTTTAACCCACTGAGCCACCCAGGCGCCCTGACTTTAATTTTAGATTGAGCAAAATGTAATGAAACTGAACTTTATACCACCAAAATTTAAAAACAGTTACTATCTTTCAAAGCAAAATAAATAATAGTTTGGGGATTCCTGGGTGGCTCAGTCAGTTAAGCATCTGCGTTCACCTGGGGTCATGATGGAGTCCCACATCGCCCTCCTTTCTCCACAGGGAGCCTGCTTCTCCCTCTCTCTGGCACATAAATAAATAAAATTTTTGAAAAAAAATAGTGGTTTTGTTTACACTTTATTCTATTAGCACAGGTTGGTGGACTAAAATGACGATGATCTTTGTTAAAGTTAAGCAAGATTAATTATGCCTAAAAAATCAGTTGAGAGAGGTTGTTTGGCACAATAAAGTTCTGAAAGTGCTCCAAAGGGTTATTCTGGAGACTAGAAGTAGTACGAGTATATTGTCTTTGCCATAAAGGTGTCATTTCCAGAAAAACTTGCTTATAATTTTGAACTCTGGTATCTCGAGTAGGGCTTCACTGAAATATGTTTCCTTTTAAACCTTTGTTGCTGTGCCTTTTGGATTCCCTCAGCTGAGCATTGTCTCTAAATTTCCATCTGTTTCTAGGCTATAAAACTGAACTGTTTTCTGTCTCCTTCTATAACTCTTGACTTCATGCCCATTTTGTGTTGCTATATTATACTTTTGTTTTTCTTTTGTTTAAGGAATGGATCACTTTACAGAGATTTTTACTCAAACATTTAAATTGGTTTTTGCTATTCTCTATAACAATTTAGTTTTAAATTTTAAATAAGTTTTTGATTGTACAGGTACTGTTTCCCTTTTTCTTGAAATTACATGTTTTTTATATAGGGATTTTATCCTTTGTGTGAGGCTCTTTTGAGTTTCATTTTGCTGTTTTCTTAGGAATATATATATATATGTATGTATATATATATATATATCCTTTTTTTTAAGGTTTTTATTTCTAAGTAATCTGTACACCCAGTGTGGGGCTTGAACTTAGAACCCCGAGATCAGGAGTTACATGCTGCACTGACTGAGTCAGCCAGACACTCCAAGGATTGTATATTAATAAAACACTTAAATCATAAATTTTTTTGTTGTATTTTCCATTTAGAGATGTGTTGATAGTATATATGCTTTATGTGAAAGCATATATATTATATTAAATTAAAACTTTAAAAAGCTTATATGTATACATATCTATTAGAAAAGATTTAAACATTGTGAAAGTACATAAAATAAAAATGAAAGTTCTCCTTAATCAACCTCAGAGTACTCCTTCTGTAATCATTTAAAATTTTTTTTGTGTGTGTTTCTGGTCCTTTTTTTTAATGTAAGCTCCACGCCCAACTTGGGGCTCCAACTCATGACCCCGAGACCAAGAGTAGCCTGTCCGGGGCGCCTGGGTGGCTCAGTTGGTTAAGCGACTGCTTTCGGCTCAGGTCATGATCCTGGAGACCTGGGATTGAGCCCCACATCCGGCTTCCTGCTCAGCAGGAAGCCTCCTTCTCCCTCTCTCAGTCCCTCTGCTTGTGTTCCCTCTCTGGCTGTGTTTCTCTCTGTCGAATAAATAAATAAAATCTTAAAAAAAAAAAAAAAAAAGATTAGCCTGTTCTATCGACTGAGCCAGCCACACAGCTCTCTGGTCCTTTTTTTTGATGTTTCTATATATAGATATAATGCATGCACACTTTGGTGCACACACGTTGCCTGTTGTTTTGTGGCTTGTGTTTTTTGCTGAACAGTGTATCTTGGATAGCTTTCCGTATATATAGTTCTGCTTTAGTCGTACTACATACAATGATCTATTTAACATCTTGTATATTGGTGAATGTTTTGATTTTGTTTACGAATGATGCTGCTGTGAGCATTCATGTACAGAATGTCTGGTTTTTTTTATGATTTTATTTGGGGAGCAGCAGGCAGAGGGAAAGGGAGAAGCAGGCTCCCCATGAGCGAGGAGTCTGAGGTGGACTCAATCCCAGGCCCTGGAACCATGGCCTAAGCAGAAGGCAGATGTTTAACTGGTTGAGCCACCCAGGCGTCCCTGTACAGAATGTCCTTGTGTGTGTATGCAACTATTTCAGTAGCACAGCTCCTAGACACGGAAGTACCGAGCTAGAGGGCATGTAAACTTAAATTCTGATAAATTCTGCTACGTTGCCCTCTAAAAAGACTGAAACGGTTCACACTCCCACAACGTTATGAGGATGCTAGTTTATAGTTTATCCCCACCCCTACCTCTTTTCTTGCCATCGCCAGATAGAACAGTCTTTTTATTTTAACTAATCTGATGGGTGGAAAATGGAATCACATTGTTTTAATTTGCATTTTCATGATTACCAGTGAATTGAGCATCTGTTCTTTTCTTCTCTGTGAATTGTTTATTCTTATCCTTTGCCCATTTCTGTATTGAGGTTTTTTTTCTTTATTTGTTAGTATGATCTCTTTATGTACAGTATGTATTACCCCTTTCACCTTTGTATGGTGAAAACATTTTCTTCCAGGCTCTTGCTTGTTATTTGATTGTATTTATGATATCTTTCTTTGTTCCAAAGCTTTTATTATTTATGTGGTCAAACATAAATCTTAGCTGACTTGGTTCTTGTTTAGAATGCCTTTTTTATATCTCAAGATTATTTTTCTTCAGTTCTATCAGAGGGTTTTTTGCTTGTGTTGTTTTAGTTTGCATATAGTATGAGGCAGGAATATGATTTAATTTTTCCCAGATGGGTAGCTAGTTGCACAAGTATCATTTATTAAATAGTTAATCTTTTCTTCATTGATTTCTATTTTATTTAAGTTTTTTTAAAGATTTTATTTATTTGAGAGGGAGAGTGAGAGAGAACACAAGTAGGGGTTAGGCTGAAGGAGAGGGAGAAGCAGACTCCCTGTAGAGCCAGGAACCTGATGTGGGGCTCAATTCCAGGGCTCTGAGATTATGACCTGAGCAGAAGGCAGATGCTTAACTGACTGAGCTAGCTAGGTGCCCCTTCATTAAAGTTTTTTTTAACTTTTTTTTTTTTTTTAAGTACTCTTTGTGCCCAGCGTGGGGCTCAAATTCAGGGCTTCGAGATCAAGAGTTGTATGCTTTACTGACTGAGCCAGCCAGACACTCCTCTTACTAGTTTTTAGATGCTAAGTCTATCTTTTTTTTTTTTTTTTAAGATTTTATTTATTTATTTGAGAGACAAAGCACGAGAGCCTGGTGAGGGATAAAGGAAGAAGCAGACTCTTCGCTGAGCAGGGAGCCTGGGACTGGATCCCTGGGACTCTGGGATCACTACCTGAGCTGAAGGCAGCTGCTTAACCAACTGAACCGCCCAGGTGCCCCAAGTCTGTCATTTTTTGAATTCCCATTTACACTTGGGTTTGTTCTGGGACTGTTGAGTTTCATTGTTCTGTTTGCCTATTTTAAACTAGTGTCATACTGTTTTAATTACTGTAGTTTTATAATATATTATAAAGGACAAGATCCCACTTGCAATTGTTAAAATTATTTTAAGGTTTGGCCATTCTCTTCACATTTACTGTCTGATAAACTTGAGAATCAGTTCATTCTATTTCATTAAAAAATTAATTCTAGTTGAATTTTGATTGAGGTTGCAGTAAATTCGTAGATTAATTTATGTAATTTTTTTTTTAAGATTTTATTTGTTTGTTAGAGCACACGTGCATGCGCATAAGCAGGGGAAGTGGCAGGCAGAGGGAGAAGCAGGCTCCCTGCTGAGCAAGGACCCTGATGTGGAACTCAATCCCAGGAACCGTGACCTGAGCCAAAGGCAGATGCTTAACCAACTGAGCTACCCAAGCATCCCTATGTGGAATTTTAAAATATTTACAGTATTACATCTTTCTATTCAGGAACACAGAAACACTTTTTTTAACCTAGTTTTTTTTTTTTTTAATAATTTTAGATTTTCTGGCATTCCTTTTTTTAAGATTTTTTTTTTTTTAATTTGACAGAGAGAGAGAGATAGATCACAAATAGGCAGAGAGGCAGACAGAGAGAGAGGAGAAAGCAGGCTCCCTGCTGAGCAGAGAGCTGGATGCAGGCCTCAATTCCAGGACCCTGAGATCATGACCTGAACTGAAGGCAGAGGCTTTAACCCACTGAGGCACCCAGGCACCCCTTTTTTTTTTTCTTTTTTAAGATTTTATTTGTCAGAGAAAGAGAGAGCACAGCAAGGGGAACAGCACGCAGCAGAGGGAACGAGGCCTCCTGCTGAGCAAGAGCCTGATGTCTGGGGACCCTAGGATCATGACTGGGGCTGAAAGTAGCCGCTTAACTGACTGGGTCACCCAGGCATCCCTTAGTTACTTATTTTTAAAAAGTGTTTTGTTGATTTTTTTTAAGTTTTTTTTTTTAAAGATTTTACTTATTTGACAGAGAGATCACAAGTAGGCAGAGACACAGGCAGAGAGGAGGAAGCAGGCTCCCTGCTGAGCAGAGAGCCTGATGCGGTCTTGATCCCAGGACCCTGAGATCATGACCTGAAGGCAGAGGCTTTAACTCACTGAGCCACCCAGGTGCCCTGTTTATTTTTTTTAAGTAAGCTCTTTGCCCAGTGTGGGGCTTGAACTCATGATGATCAGAAAGAGTTGCACGCCCTTCTAACTGAGCCAGCCAGATGCCTAATCCCTTAACTTGCACTTCAGTGTTTTGAGGATGTGACTTCATGCAAAGTTCTTATGTGCTTGTGGTTCTTACTGAATTTTTTATTTCTTTAAGTGCATTTCTCCATTAGTTATTGATAATTTTGCAGTTGCTCAAATGCTACATTTGTATATATAATTGAATTCAGAGTTTGCTGTCCTTCGCACATTTTACTCAAGAGTGGATTTGTAAATCCAAATAAATTCTAGCCCTTAAGGAGAACTAGGCTGCTAAAATGTTATTTTGTGATGAGGCTTTTTACAAATTGCATTCTCAAGTAGTTATATCTCTTAGGGTGACTTTATTACTTTTGATATTCTGTAGGTAATGATGTACTGATTTTAATGTTACTTTTTTTTTTTTTTTTTTTTTTTTTTTTTTTTTTTTTTTTTTTTTTTAAGATTTTATTTATTTCTTTGACAGAGAGATCACAAATAGGCAGAGGCAGGCAGAGAGAGAGGAGGAAGCAGGCTCACTGCCGAGCAGAGAGCCCGATGCGGGCCTCGATCCCAGGACCCTGAGATCATGACCTGAGCTGAAGGCAGAGGCTTAACCCACTGAGCCACCCAGGCGCCCTTTAATGTTACTTTTTTAAAATAATAAATACAATTAGGCCTGCTTAATATTTTAAAAACCTCTCTTTTCTAATGTGAAATAGAGGCAAGGGCTTCATCTGAGTGGTTTGATATTCATCCTGAAGTGTTCTCACAGGAAATGACTTAATTGAACTTGAGGCTCTTAGGCCACCTACAATATTTGGGTTGTGGTGATATGAGTGTATAGCTTGTAGACCCTATGGTGACTGTATGAATTGATCATTCAAGTAACAAGATCAGAGAGTGTTTTCTAAGATTAACAAGATCTCTGTGACTGTGCATTAGTGTTGGAAGTTTTTAAATTATTGCTTCTGAGCTCCTGGAATCCCAGGTTTCTGGGCCTGGTCTTCATCTTTAACCATTTTCCATCTCCTTCTAATGTAGGGAATATAGATTGATTAGAATGGGTGAGATGAATGAAAAAGAGAAATACTGGAAATGATTGACTGGAATGAAATTTGAGTGTGAAAATTCCAACTCATGATTGCAAGAGGGACCATTTGGTATATAAATCAGGTAACCAAATCCTCAGTTATCTGAGAGCCTTTTGCAAACTGTTAGAGGGATATGCAGGCTTACACAGGTAGCGAAACAGTGTTGGGTGGCTTCTAACCAACCCTGGCTTTAAGATTTATTTATTGTTCTGTCTTCTTGCCGCCACCTCTGAAGAATCAACTTCTTCCCCAAGCAGACAGTACTGGTAAAGACTGAATTTCTGGGGCACCTGGGTGGCTCAGTTGGTTAAGCGACTGCCTTCGGCTCAGGTCATGATCCTGGAGACCCGGGATCGAGCCTCACATCGGGCTTCCTGCTTGGCGGGAAGCCTGCTTCTCCCTCTCTCAGTCCTCTGCTTGTGTTCCCTCTCTCGCTGTGTTTCTGTCTGTCAAATAAATAAATAAAATATATAAAAAAAAAAAGACTGAATTTCTTAGGAAAAGTTGTACAAGTATGAAGAATTGCCTTATTAGTTAATAGTAGGGCTCTGGTCACTTCATATATGCAGGCCACTATTACATCCTATTTACCTTCCTTGAATCAGCACGTGACCTGGTACCATAGACACTCAATAAATATTTATGGATTTAAAGTAAGCTCCAAGTATTGCCTGAAGTACGGTTTTCTTATGTGAAGAGCAGAACATTGAGGAAAATGAATAGTGCTATAATTGTATGCAGTTGAATGGATTATATCCCTCCTCTTCTTTCAGAATATAAGCTTTTAAAATATCACTTTTTTTTTAAAAGATTTTATTTATTTGACAGAGAGAAACATAGCTGAGAGGGAACACAAGCATGGGGAGTGAGAGAGGGAGAAGCAGGCTTCCCACCAAGCAGGGAGCCTGATGTGGGGCTTGATCCCCTGGGATCATGACCTGAGCCGAAGGCAGACGCTTAACGACTGAGCCACCCAGGCACCCCTAAAATAGCATTTTTTAATTAGAAAAAGAAGTATGCTTCATGTTAATTTAAAATCTGTCTGCTAAAGCTTTTTGCTTAAGAAAGATTTAGCTCGGTTTATAACTTCCATAGTTTATAGTTAATATGTAGCTATGCAATTAAATGGGCATGTGAAATGCAATGCATACATTTGGAAATACAGTGAGGGCACACTAAAAATGAGATTGGAAATCCACTAGCAACTTAAGTCAACTATTACACTCAGCTTTTCTCGCACTGGATAGTCTTTTTTTTTTTCCTTTTAATGCTAACCTTTCTTTAATGGTGATTATAGGAAAGACTCTTTTTTAAATCCTCTGTGGGTAAAACTGGAAGGAACCTTAAACGTATGACCAGTTGTAAGCATCTTGGCACTGTGTTGGCTTTTATATTCGAAGTAGTGTAAGTTCCCCAAGACTGGCAGATTCGGTTCTTGGAAGGTCCTTATCAGACATCTCATTTAGAGTAAATTGGAAAAAGTTCTATTGAAAATGCCTTTGAAATGAATGATAGACTTATATAAAATGTTGCTCTAAAGCTGTTGTTTGCAACAAGCACCAGACTGGTGAGTCTGGATGGCTCGATAGTCCTTGCAGCATTTCTGGGTGTTCTGTTGAAGGTGCATTGTTGGTAGTACATAACCAAAATTTAGATTTTTAAGGTTCACTGATCTTCTAGGGAATGCAAAATAAACTTAGTCTTAAATGCCTTATAGATGTGTCCACTATTGAAAGGACACCCAATAATTTTAATGCACACAGTTGTGTTAAAAATACATTTATATTTAATTTATCTGCTATGTGCCGTTTCTTGTGAGGCTCAGAAGCAGTCCCATGGTACTTTCTATTGCCACACCAACTGGAAGAGGTGTCTGGCATCTGGATCTCTTCTTGCCTCCAAGGACTTGCCAGTTATGCGTTATTTTTACCTTTTTTTTTTTTTTAGAATTTATTTATTTGAGAGAGAGAGAGACCATGAGTAGGAGGGGGATACAGGGTGAAGGGAGAGGCAGAGGGAGAGGGAAAAAGCAGGCTCGCTGCAGAGCAGGGAGCCGGCTATGGGGCTCGGCTCATCCTAGAGCCCTGGGATCATGACCTCAGCTGAAGGCAGACGCTTAATTGACTAAGCCAACCCAGGCACCCCAGATCAGTTTTACCTTGAACTCTTTTTTGTTGTTGTGGTTTTGTTTTTGTTCACACAGAACCACATTACATAAATTAAGGAAGAAGGAAAGATGATTGCTAAAAAGTGAAAGAAATCCATCAAGATGATTGGAGATTTGATACCATAAAATTGTCAAGATTCATCTAGCAAAATTGAGTGCCATTCTGTCCTTATTGAGAACACAGTGCTTTTTTTTTTCTCTCCCTCCAAATCTTAGTATGTGGTTCATAAAAATTTATTGAGTTGTTTTTTCAGTTTCTTAAAGGAGAAAATGAAAGTAAAAAGTTTAGACCATTACTCTAAATGAATTAGTTTATACATTTGTCACTAGAAAACTATTTTTAGTTGAATAGTAGCTTGTAAGTGCATTTATTCTTGTTTATAGTATTTATAACCTGCTGTGGTTTTGAATGTTGTTCTTAAGACTGTAGTTAGTGACCCACTAGATTTTAGTTGCTAGGAAATTTCAGAGAATGTGAAAAAGTTTTGGTTAAGCCTGGGAAATAGCCATTCTTGCTTTCCTCAAAATTGGCATTAGTGACTACTTAATGACAACAGAATGCTTTAAAAATGTGCTCCTCAGCTGTTATTAAAATACCATAATAGCTAGTGTGTAAGTCATAGTTGCTTTTTTGTTGTAGAAACTCTGTGGTAAGAAGAAAGCTTCAGCAAAATCCTTAAGAAAAATATAGTATAAAAAAGCAGTAAATAGAGGATTTTAGAAAATGGAATGTGGATGAGAAATAGGAAGACACATGTATAGATCTGACATGTTATATTTACTTAAATTCCTTGTTTCCTTAGACGTTGCAGATAATGTTATTTGCTCTCTTTGACAAAGTGTGTGTAATTATTTTTAAAAATACCATTTGTATACCTCTACAGTTTACAACTAGTTTCTCCTTTAAAAAAGTGATATGCCAAAACCCACTTTAATATAACATATAACATAAAGCTTGCAAATTTGAGCACTCCAGTGTGGAAACCAGCACCGTATATACTAATTTCTAAATTACTAGCTGGGCTTCTAAATGTATGTTGTTCATGCGGCAGAGGCAGCCCCGTACAGAGCAGTCTGTGAGGTTGGTGTTTCATTAAGCATTTGCCATTGTTTAGTTCTGTTTGTCTCTGCATTTATTCAATATTACCATATGCTATAATCTCTAGACCAGATGAGAACATCCAGCAAGCATAGACTTCCAAGCAGGAAACAAAGTAAACTGTAGGAAGTGGAGCTGCTATAAAATTTTATGGACACTAGTTGCAAAATGCTTTTTGAAAATTGTAATACTGAGAAAGTGGGTCATGCCTCATTTTTTATAGTCTTTTCTACACCCATCTTTCAGAAGTTTCCTTATGCTTGGTGATCAAAGTAGCATTTAAAATTGGTGTCGTGTGGAAATAATTTTAGAATAACAGTGTAAATAATTAAATATTTTGTATTTTCATTTCCTATAAATGATGGGAAGGGTTTTTTTTAAGCCTATTACAACTAAATACACTTTTGATTATTTTAATGGAAGGGGCTGCATAACTAAGACATGAGTGACACTGTGGTTTTGCTTATTCTCATCCAACTTTATGCCTAATTTTAGTCAGCAAATAAACTGTTTAGAGTTTGTTTTCCTTTGCTGACTACCTTACCACTAGCTTACTTTAATCAGCAAGAACAAGTTTAGCCAACAATGTTTAGGAATAGAAAAAGGGTTAAAGAATGTATGGCTTCTGCAGTCCAGAAAAAGAAGACTCACCATAATCTGGGTAATTGAGAGTTTTTATGAGCTGTGCAGTTGAAACATTCTACTTTAAAGAGGGGTAGGAATGTGGGCTTCTTCAAATTTTTTTTTTTGGCTTCCTCAGGTCTTAATGTTGAAATTAAAGATAAATTTAAGATATTAAATTTTTATTGTACACTTAACTATGGATGAGATAAAAACCCATTTAGGGAGTCTTCAGAATTTGGGGTGAGATGATTGTTATAACTGAAAATTGAATACAGTTCTGAATGCCCTGATATTTGAGACTAAAAGATTTTTAATATTAAGTGCTCTTTTTATTGACTTATTTATTTAAAAAAATTTTTAAAGATTTTATTAGAGAAAGAGAATGAGAGCAGGCAAATTGGGGGAGGGACAAAGAGAGAGGGACAAGCAGACTCTACGCTGAGCACAGAACTCAACTTGGGGCTCAGTCTCATAACCCTGAGATCATGACCAGAACCCAAATCAAGAACCATTGGCTTAACTGACTGAGCCACCCAGGTACCCCCAAAATGTTTTTAAAATAGATTTTAGGGGCGCCTGGGTGGCTCAGTTGGTTGAGCGGCTGCTTTTAGCTCAGGTCATGATCCTGGAGACCCAGGATCGAGCCCCACATCAGGATTCCTGCTCCGTGGGAAGCCTGCTTCTCCCTCTCTTACTCCCCCTGCTTGTGTTCCCTCTCTAGCTGTGTTTCTCTCTGTCAAATAAATAAATAAAATCCTTAAAGAAAAAAAAATAAAAAAAATAAAATAGATTTTATAGTCCTTTTGATTTAATAATGGGGAAAGTGTATGTGGCAGATGAAGCTTTTCATTATTCAGAATTGTTTCTTAGATCTGCATTGTTTTTTCATTCTAGTCATGGGGAAATGGTAGAACAACACTGTAGCATCTTACATAACTTAGTTCAACTATTACCTTATACTCTGACCTAATGCATCATTTTTAAGTCCTACATGATAATGATCATTGCAATCATAATAATACTATTCTACTGACCTTTCATAGGCTAGTCATATCTGTTATTTCACGTTCACCTCTTGATTGGTCTTTCCATAAAAACCATTAAAGTGAGTACATATGCAGGTCTATGTGTGTATATGTGTGTGTATATAAAATATAAAATGGCATATATATACATATAATATAAAAATGCTTCTAGGATCTCAGGGTCCTGGGATCGAGGCCCGCAGCGGGCTCTCTGCTCAGCGGGAAGCCTGCTTCCTCCTCTCTCTGCCTGCCTCTCTGCCTACTTGTGATCTCTCTGTGTGTCAAATAAATAAATAAAATCTTAAAAAAAATGCTTCTAGATTATTTAAGATAAGTATCTTTATAATGGAAGGAGGTAATTGAGGACTTTTATCTCATCTCATACTATGTGTCATACTCTTTGGTAGGCAGTTTATATATTTTATCTCATTTAGTCACCTCCACTAACTTATAAAATAGGTATCTGTATTCCCGTTTTACAGATGACCCTCTAGTTGCAACTAAAAGATGGACTGACCCTTTAGTTGCAACTAAAAGATGGACTTTTAAGAGTGGTAAAAGAAAGGTACTGGTCTAGGTAGAGAGAGAGTGCTACTTGAAGGCACTGTTCGATTATGTGACTACTCTCCAGAGTGGTCAGGAAAGTTAATTTTGTGGAGGAGATAGGACTTGTGTTATTTACCAAGAAAGGGAACAGACCAGAAGAACAGGGTTAGTCTAAATGCTGATGAGTTCAGTTCATACGTGTTGAGTTTAAGGAAGGGAAGCATTTTGTATAAGGTGGGTACAGCCAATAGTGGCAAAAAAAAAAAAAAAAATTTTTTTTGCCTTGAATTATTTGGTTTTTGTTAAGTATTTCTTTAGACATTATTAATGACATTTAAACTTTGTGTTTCTTGGGGCGCCTGGGTGGCTCAGTTGGTTAAGCGACTGCCTTCGGCTCAGGTCATGATCCCGGAGACGGGGGATTGAGTCCCACATCGGGCTCCCCGCTCGGTGGGAAGCCTGCTTCTCCCTCTCTCACTCCCCCTGCTTGTGTTCCCTCTCTGGCTGTGTTTCTCTCTGTCAAATAAATAAAATCTTAAAAAAAAATCCTTTGTGTTTCTGAAGGATTACAGTGAAATGTAAATGGCTTTTGAATAGTTACATAAATTTCAAGATGATTTCTTGGTGTGTGAACATTATAGCTACCATGCCCTACCAGGTTAAGAATGTTTTTTAAGCAAACTTGATTTTATTAAATCTCTTAAAATTTCTTTGTTATTTTTTTAATATACAAGCAAAGCTTATTGTAGAAAAGTTAGGATATAGAAATTAACATGAAGGAAAAAAATTGATAGTCCTACTAGTGGGTTGAATGGTTTTTTGTTTTTTTGTTTTTTGTTTTTTTGAAAGAGAAAGGGAAAGAGAGGGAGGGAGGATGCATGTGGGGGGAGGGGGAGAGAGAACAAGCAGACTCCACACTGAAAGCAGAGCCAGACATAAGGCTCGATCCCAAATCATGACCTGAGCCAAAATCAAGAGCCGGATGCTCAACTGACTGAGCTACCCAGGTGCCCCTGGGTTGACTGTATTCTGATTTTTTTTTCCCCCTATGTGTTGTTTCTTTCAGAAATATGGTTATACACACCTTTCTGCAGGAGAACTTCTTCGTGATGAAAGGAAGAACCCAGATTCACAGTATGGTGAACTCATTGAAAAGTACATTAAAGATGGAAAGATTGTGCCAGTTGAGATAACCATCAGTTTGTTAAAGAGGGTAAGGAGTATGAATGCCAACCAGTTTAAACCAGCAGGAAACAAGAAACTAAATCTGCCTTTCCTTTGAGTAATGAAAAAAAATGAAAGTATTAATTTCTTGCTTGTGGTAGGTGGTCATGCTGTTAGAGAATGGTAGTATTGGACATTCTACTTTCCCTTGAGAAGAAATTGGACAGTAGCCAGCATTCTCTACCTTGATCCAGAATTAGCTAGCTTAACTTCACATCCATTTGTATGTCCTTGATCTTCCTCCAACATGCAGACAGTGTCTCACTTCCATTTCTGTTTTCAGTTCCTTTTCTCCTTTTCTTCTTCTTCCTTCTCTGCTCCTTTCCCTTTTCTGTTTTCTTGTAAGCCTTCTTTCTTCCCTTCCTCCCTTCCTTCCTTCTTTCCTTCCTTCCTTCCCTTTCTTACCTTTTTTCCTTTTTCCCATGACCTTCCCGTTGTTGCTGTTTTCTCAATTTTAATGTTTCCTTTTGTAGTGAATGTGTCACCATCTTCAGTATGAAATACGGAGATTAACAGCTATCAAAATATGTCCCATCTTAAAAACAGGTATCTTGCATTTACGTGGTATCTCTCCACTATAGATTCCCAAGATGAGTTATTAACAGGTATTTTCACATATAAGAAACAGTGAAAGAGAAACAAGAGTGAGAACAGCAAGAAATAGTTGAAACCCAGTGGGAGGGAAATATATGAGCACCTGGGCTGAACCACAGAAACTTGAAGAGGAGGAGGAGGGGCTCATTTACACACATTCTTTTTATTATTATTATTAATTAATTAATTTATTTGACAGAGAGAAACATATCTAGAGAGGGAACAGAAGCAGAAGGAATGAGAGAGGGAGAAGCAGGCTTCCCGCCAAGCAGAGAGCCTGATGCGCCAAGCAGAGAGCCTGATGCGCCAAGCAGAGAGCCTGATGCGCCAAGCAGAGAGCCTGATGCGCCAAGCAGAGAGCCTGATGCGGGGTTCTGTCCTAGGTCTCCAGGATCATGACCTGAGCTGAAGGCAGATGCTTAATGACTGAGCCACCCAGGCGCCCCTCATTTACACACATTCTTACCTTTTGTTTCAGAGATTGGAGTAAACTGCTTCTGTTCCAGAATATATCCTCTCTCCCTGTTCTCTAGATTTGATGCCCTTTCTCCAGTTTATCACTGAGCATTGAGAAAAAGTGATCTACATTTTTCACTTTTTCACTTTCTGCTCTTCAACACTTTGTAGTCAGGTTCTACTTCCTTCTTCAGTAAAACTGTTCTTGCTGTTGTTACCAGTGATCTTCCTTATAAAATCTAAAGGATATTTTTGGTCATTTTTCTTATAGTATTTAACTCTATTCACTGTCTTTTTGAAACTTCTTTGTTCTCTGTGACACCATTTTTCTTGATTTTTTCCTGCTTCAGCAGCTGTTGTTTCTTATGTCTACTTGCAAGTTTCCTAAACGATGATGTTCTCCAGGTTTTATCCATGGCTCTCCTCTCCTTTTATGTATTTCCTGCTGGATGCTTTTAGCTGTGTCCAAGGCTTTCATTATACTAACAAATGCTAAAATTTGTAGCTCTAGCATACACCTTTTTTCTGAACTCCAGAGCTACATTTCTAATTACTAGACATCCTTCTGAATATTTGACAAGTGTCTCAGCGAATCAATATATCATCTAAAGTGTGATCATCCTTTATCTCCTGTTCTGGTTAATATTCTACCATCCGTGTCCAAGCCAGACATCTGGGGTCCATCCTGTATTTTCCACCTCTTCCTCACTTTCCCAAATCTATTCAGTAAGCGAATCTTCCAGTTATCTTCCTCTTAACCCTCTTTGACTTAAGTCTTTTTTCTCTATTACCACTGTCACCTTAGTTCAGATCCTCTTTTCCTTACCTGGACCATCACTAGAGCCTCCTCATGAGTCTTTTTGCCTTCTAATTCACCCTTCCTGATGCAGTCAGGGCAATTTTTTTTTTTTTTTTTTTTGAGGCGGGAGGAGGGGAGAGAGAGACTCACAGAGAGCATCATGGGCTTGATGTCACAAACCTGAGATCACAACCTGAGCTGAAATCAAGAGTCAATGCTCAACAGACTGAGTCACCTAGGGACCTCAGGATGATTTTTTTCCAGGTGACATAAGCATATTCTGCTTAAAATTCCTTAGTGGTGCTCTGTTGCTTCCAGAATAAAAACCAGTTCCTTAGTGTGGCATAATAAGCTTTTCATTAATCTTACCCCTACTTACTTTCTAGTCCTTTCTCTTACCACTCTGCCCATGTGTCTGAATATTCAGCTGTCTCAGCTTACTTCAGCAAAGCTATTATGCTTTTTCATTTCTGAGCCTTTATATATTCAGTTTATACTGTCTGGAGTACCTTGATCCCCATCTGCTTGTCATTTCATTATTTAGGACTCAGCTCCACTGCCACCTCTCTTAAAGTTCTCTCAGGCTGTTTTCCGGGTAGTTTGTGCTTTATTTCTTTGTTTTATCATAACATCCTTTCATACATCCTCATAGAACTTAGCACATTTTTTTTTACACATATTTGTTACCTGCTGAACTGTGAGCCCCCCAAGAGCCCTGTAGCCGTCCATGTTCCCTGGTAATAGCCCTTGAGTAAATGTATGTTGAATGAGTAGAATGTTGATGCACCTCTTCAGATATCTTCCTCTACCATAATTGGGGTAGAAATGCTGTAGCAGGAGCCCAAAAATATTCTATGAAAGTTTTGTATTATTGGAGAATATTGGAGAAGCAAATGCTAGGACAAAGCCAAACCCTCAGATGAAGGAATTGGAGGGCCTGACAACCCTTGTTCTTCTTGAGGAACAAGGAGATAGTTTGAGCACTGAGAGGACGGATGTTGGTTAGCTTTAGAACAGGGGCTTCGCCAGAGTTGGTCAGAGTCATGCATCAGTGCATAGCCCATGGTGCCTGGTAGTGGTGAGGATTTGGAGACTACATATCTGCATCTCCCATTCACATATTTCGACAATCTGGCCTCAAAAGTTTGGAAGAGGTTGGTGAAGCATGCTGCTCTTCCTGTCTTCCTTGACTGAATTTTTTCCTTTGCTGCCTATGTTATGGGGTAGCTAGTGGCATTTAAATTTAAATTTAATGAGTTTCAGTCAAAAATGTATTAACTTTTATGCTAGTAATTAATGCTAGCAATCTCTTTATATTTGTCCAAAGCTTTGTGCAGTTGGACTTGAATTATTGCAGAGAATCTGCAGCATACTTCTTCATACAGCAAAATGACTTGGGAGTGGGGAGGACAAGGCAGTATGGGGTGTCTAGTGGCTGGAGTGAAGGAACTCGTTATTGCTTATTTTTTTTTCTTTTCGCTGTACCTTTGTGAATGTATATGTGAAAGTAATAAATGCTTACTGTAGAAAATTTAGAAACTTTAGAAAAAAAGTTGTATGTGTGTATGTGTATAAATTGGGAAGGGCTATGTGCCTGTATCTTCACCAACTTGCTATATTGGATTGTTTCCTTTAAGTCTTTTTTTTTCTTATGCCCTCTCCACTCTTTACTTATGATTTAAGGTGCAATAATAACAGAACAAATACTCTTATCTCCACCACCCTTCCTAAATAATTGCATTTTGTTGGAGGGGAGGAGGTGGGGGATGGGGTAACTGGGTGATGGACATTAAGGAGGGCCTGTGATGTGAGGAGCACTGGGTGTTCTATAAGATGGATGAATCACTGGACTCTACTTCCAAAACTAATAATATATTGTATATTAATAACTGAAATTTAAGTAAAAAGTAAAATCTTAAAAAAAAGACTTCTCTACCCTTTCACCCCATTTTTCAACTAATCTTTTTGCTGCTAATTTAAAATTAATAGAATTCTGTACCTCTTTATATATATATTTTAAAAGATTTTTATTTATTTATTTGACAGAGAGAATACAAGCAGGGGGATGAGAGAGGGAGAAGCAGGCTTCTCGCCGAGCAGGGAGCCCGATGTGGGGCTCGATCCCATGACCCCAGGATCATGACCTGAGCCGAAGGCAGTCGCTTAACCAACTGAGCCACCCAGGCGCCCCACCTCTTTATATTTTAATTTCTTCTGTGTTATCAGCATTCTGGAGTCATTTATTAATATTTACCTTAGAAACTTTTTTTTTACACATTACTGCTTATGCTTCATTGTTTCAAATACCCCCTCAAATAGATACCATTCCTGAGTCAAACCTTTTCTTACACACTCACCCCAAGAAACCTCATAAAACTAGTCACTCCTTCAGTTAGGCTGCTTTTTGTACCTAGTATCTGCTTTTATTAAACATGTTAACCCCGAGGGGGGAGAAAATGCTATTTGTTGATGTCCTGTTGAACCTAAATCTTCCTTTTCTTTTAGGAAATGGATCAGACAATGGCTACCAGTGCTCAGAAGAATAAATTCTTGATTGATGGGTTTCCAAGAAATCAAGACAACCTTCAAGGTTGGAACAAGACCATGGATGGGAAGGCAGATGTGTCTTTTGTTCTATTTTTTGACTGTAATAATGAGGTAATGAAGACCTTCATCTGCTCACATAGGCTTTAACCAACTGATGGTCAACTCTTAGGGGAAAACAAAGTGACTTTTTACTTATCTTTACATTTTATATGGGCAACAGTTTCACTTTGAACCAGTAAATTGGGTGAATGGAACAGCACCATCTTGCTGTTGGATCACTACAGACTATTTGGTGTCAGCAACCTTGTGGATCTAAAATTTGCTTTATTTTTTTAAGATAACAAGTATTTGTTTTTAAAAAAGAATTGGGGGCGCTTGGGTCGCTCAGAGGGTTAAGCCTCTGCCTTCCGCTCAGGTTATGATCTCAGGGTCCTGGGATTGAGGGAATCCCTGCTCAGCAGGGAGTCTGCTTCCTCCTCTCTCTCTGCCTGTTTCTCTGCCTGCCTGTGATCTATCTCTCTCTCTGTCAAATAAATAAATAAAATCTTTAAAAAATATAAAATAAAATATAAAAGAATTGACTTGTACAATAATGTTAGGTAGTGAAGCTGTGCTGTTACCTCTTAAATATGCACTCTTATCGGAGTATTGCCTTGGGAAAGCTGGAAAAACTTTCTATTTTAAAGAAACATCTAGTAGGATAGCTTGATTTGAGAAAAAAAATCTTGAAAAAATGCAGAAAAATGTGTTCTTTTTCTTCCTGCTACTTCTAATAACACACCAAGACATACCTTTGAATAACTAAATGAATTTCTCGGGATCATTTAATTAAAAGGCCTGTTTGACAGCTGTACTATAACTTCATTAAGTTAATACCAACGCCTGAAAGCATAAGAATCTAAAGTACTGCCTTGAAGGAAGTTGGCTATTCTTGGGTTGAATTGCAGATGTGCCGCTGGTGGAGAGACTTGCTGCAGTCTTTGAGTTGCTTTAAAATCTAACTCTTTTTTTCCAACCCCCAAAAATGTGTTTTCACTTACTCTTCAAAGTTAACTTTAGAATGTTACCACAGCTTTTATAACTAAGGAATGTTTATTCATGATTAACAAGGGATACTTTATTCAAATGCAAATTTGTTGTTTCTTAAATATTTGGATATTTATGGAATTATCAAAAAGTAAGCAAAGTGGAACAAAGTTTGAGGCATGTAATTCATACCTAATAAGTTAATAACATATCCTCGATGGAAGCATACACATATAGATCTTCTTTTTATTGCGGTTTAAAAAGAAGTACACAGGAAAAACTGAGTCATGAATGAATTCTTATTATGCTCTGTACTTATTTAACCTAGTTTATATAAATTGAACCACATGTTTAAATTTAAAGGACTTTGCATGTTGATTAATGAATTAGACAAATTGGTTTTAATGTAGGGGTTTTTTTGGTAATCTTCAAACTTTGTTCTCTTTTCAGGTTAAAGGAATGGCAAATGTGAATAGCAAATTCAGATTTTTTTTTTGTAATGACTTTTTATTATTTCTCTTTTTAGATCTGTATTGAACGATGCCTTGAGAGGGGAAAGAGTAGTGGTAGAAGTGATGACAACAGAGAGAGCTTGGAGAAGAGGTACTTTGCAGATTTTATACATTGCCACCTTAGGCTCAGTTTGGAACTTGAGGAACAGGTTAAATACCTGCCTCAGTTTGCCCAGAAAAAGAAAATGGCATGTTTAAATATGTGAAATGTCTGGTCTAAGAAGATGGTAAGAGGGTCGGCTGGGTCAGATCTAGGTTGTGCTCCGAGCAGTTCTATAACATGGGTAAGAATGAGAGGATACTAAGAACCTTGCATTATTTGCTGCTTTTGCAGAATTCAGACCTATCTTCAGTCAACAAAGCCAATTATTGACTTATACGAAGAAATGGGGAAAGTCAAGAAAATAGATGCCTCTAAGTCTGTTGACGAAGTGAGTATCCCTAGCTTGCCTTAAAAGTCAAGTAAAAGTGTAACTTAGCAGGGCAAGGGGGTAGGTAGGCAGAAGAAGAGATAGGACAGATTAGTTTGTTTGCTTTTCAAGACCCTAGAGACTAAATGAAAAATGAGATTTTTTTTTCCTCTTTTTTGAATAGTGTCTAAAATAGATTTTACAACTTCAGATTTGTTCTTCACAAGAAGTGGGTGGTTTATTAATTCCAAACCTCTTTTCTCGAGCACTGGAAAATTGGCATTTTGAGAATTGTGATTTGGACCACATTCATTTTTTAAAATCTCTAATGTGAAAGTTCAAGGGCTTCAGGCAGCTTCCATTTCTTTATCACAGAGCACAGAGCTCCAGGGGCGCAGGGCTTCCAGATGAGCCTTTTTCTCCTCCGAAAATCTGTGATCTGAGTGCCCAGCAGCTCTTTTTAGTGTCTCTTAATCCAGCTCCTCTTGCCCTGATTCCCTGAGTCTTCCTCTCTGGACCTTACTTGTTTATCATATGGTTCTGTTGGGTTTTTTTAATCCATTACTCCTTCCCATAGAGGTGAGGTGATACATCAAGGAACTTTGTGCTTTAGAACGAGAACTAGAAAAATAAACCACTTCAGTTTACATTTTATCAAATAATTGCTGTTGATCAAGAAATTTGTTTTTCCTGAAAACACTAATACAAGTGAATGCACTTGTTCACAATTTTGTATGAATTTATGATATTACATACTGTCTAATGTAAAATAGATGAAACCAAGGAATTATAATATTTTTTAAATGATACGTCTTGAAAATTAATAAAAAATTGACTTTTTAACAGGAACTTAGCCATATAGTGTTTTAATAATACCTTCTTTTAAAATTCCTATTATTTTTGTCCTTTACAGGTTTTTGATGAAGTTGTGAAGATTTTTGACAAAGAAGGTTGACTCTCAGCCTGAAAGCATCTTCGAAATCATGCTTGAATATTGCTTTGATAGCTGCTATTACAACCCCTTTTTAAGGCAATTTTAATCTTTCATAATTACATCTCAATTAATGGCTGGAAAGTAGTAAGGCAAATTTTTTATCTTAGATTTTTTTGGTTATAGGTGTAGACAGTGACTTCGGGTCTAACTTCATCTTAGCTATGGTGCTCACAAAACAAAGAAGGATATCAGCTTAGTTCTTTGTTTTTACTCAAAAACCATATCCCTTTTATAGTTTGTGCCTTCTGTGAGCAAAACTTTTTTTTTTTTTAGTAAAACTTTTTTAGTATGTCTGTATATCCCTTTAATAATTACAACATGTTAGGTTTAGGGATTCCCCACTTCCTTGTTTTCTTGCAGGTTTTAAATTTCCAACCTGTTAAGTGAATTTGCGGACCAAATTCCAAAGGAACCTATTGTGTAGTCGGTTCTGGCAAAATGTGTTTGGTAAACTCATAAAATGAATTTCTAGAAGTGTTTTAGTATTTATCAAATAACTGACCATTTCCTATAGAAAGATAAGAAAACAGGCTTTGTTTTATTACAACTTATACGAAGTTGTGTGACAGGGCATCTTCTTTGCTTGGAGGGTTTGGAATGGAGTCACTAGGGGTTCAGAGCCTGGCGGAATTGTCAGTTTTATTCTGACATAAATCTGAGGGTAAGGGGCGAGGATCACATCTAATGACCTGTGTTCCTGTGCTCTATTATATAGTGTTATTAATGATTAAATTGTTCTTAATAAAATTCCTGGCAGTGGAACCTTGAAATGCATGTATAAGGTTTATGGTAAATGATTTGGTTAGCGTTTTAGTAACACTTCATTCAAAGTGTTTTTATTTGTTTTCTAGACTAAATGTAGGGTTGGTATGAAGTAAAAACATCTAATGGTTAATTTTCCATTTGTGTTTTATTTTCTTGAATACTTTTTTTCAGTTATTTGTTTAAGGAGATTTAAAAATCATTGCACTTTGGTCAAAAATAATAAATATATCTTATAAATGTTTGATTTTTCTTCCTGGCTACTTTTATTTAGTATATTCTTTTTTTGGCATCATGTTGAAGCATTGAAAGGCACAGAATTTAAAAAAAAAAAAAAAAGGCTACAGAGTCCAAAGGAATTTTCCCTTAGATCCAGTCTTTCTTTAAAAAAAAATCTCTGAGAAATTTGTTTTCTCCTTATCTTTTTCTGCCATTGCTAATGCAGAGTCACTTCCAAGGTTCTTAATGTGAGTTTTATTAAAATGTTTCTCATTTTTAGCATTTGTGCTGTTTGGTATACAGGGAATTTTGTCTTTTTTGTCTAATTTTGTGTAATTGGGTTTTATATTTAAAGTCTTTGGGAATAGGAGCACCTAGCTGGCTAAGTGGTAGAGCATGCAGTTCTTGATTTCATGGTTGTGAGTTCAAGCCGCACATTGAACACAGAGTTGACTTTATTTTTTAAAAAAATTTTTTTAAAGATTTTGTTTATTTGACAGAGAGAAACACAGCCAGAGAGGGAACACAAGCAGGGGGAGTGAGAGAAGGAGAAGCAGGCTTCCCGCCGAGCAGGGAGCCCGATGTGGGACTCGATCCCGGGTCTCCGGGATCATGACCTGAACCGAAGGCAGTCGCTTAACCAACTGAGCCACCCAGGCGCCCCTAAAGATTTTTTTATTTATTTGACAGAGAGAAACACAGCCAGAGAGGGAACACAAGCAGGAAGAGTGGGAGAGGGAGAAGCAGGCTTCCCGCTGAGCAGGGAGCCCGATGTGGGACTCGATCCCGGGTCTCCACGATCATAACCTGAGCCGAAGGCAGTCGCTTAACCAACTGAGCCACCCAGGTGCCCCCAGAGTTGACTTTAAAAAAGAAAAAGAAAAAGAAGAAGAAGAAGTATGAAGTTATTGGGAATAGTAAGTGCAATTTATGGATGTTCTTACATTATAATAGGTTCTTTTATTTCTTTGTGTATTATGAGATTCACTTATTAATGATACATTTTTCAACAAACTTGCCATTAGGAAACAAAGTATCTGTAAGTACTGTAACATATTAACCACAAAAATTTGTATTAAGATTATCTTGGTTTCTTGGAAGATATTCTTATCTAGTGATTTAGTCCAGTCAGTACAGAGGGACTTTACGGGTGATTTAATCAAACAACTGCAGTATGAAGGAAGAGTAAAGACTATGGTTTTGAAAGCATTCCTACTCAAATAAGTGAAAAAATTCATCATATGGAGGAATCTAAATATTTAAATTGATATTGGGAAAGCAAATTTAAGGATTTTAAGAAGACGGCTGAGTCTAGGTGTTTTGCTTCCTTTTATCACACATCCTTCTGTGGCATTTGAGAACAGAAACCAAGAAATAATAATTATTAAATTATGAACATTTGCTTATTGTTTGCTTTTGAGTAGAAAAACATGTATATCTGACTTCATTAGTTTGGTCATTCCACTTGTTAAAGATACAAAAACCAAGAAATTTTTGACTTTGTTGAAAGACCCCTGGGGAAGCCTTGCTTTATACACACACATACACATACACACACACATACATACACACACACATATAAGCCTTATTGTGATATTGGATATTTATGACTTATTTAGTAAATAATCCCAGTAAATTTTGTGCTATAGCCTTTCAGATTTCTGTTCTCTCAAGCATATTGAAAAACCGAGAACTATCATGTATCTGACATGAGGGTTTAAGGCAAAAGCAGAGTTCAGAATCCAGGAGAATTTTCTGCTCTGTGTATTATGTTTGAACATCTTGAATTAAGTAGAAAGCGTGACTTTATCCCATTCCTTTAAGAAGTAATTTGGATTGAGACACAAGTGTAATGTGTTTTATTACCTACCTATAGCATCAAGTGTGTGTCTCTTTGAGGGGAGATTGGCAGCCGGCCATGTCTTAGGATGCAGGATTTTAGGGGCTTGTGGCTTTGTCATGTAATTTGAATGGTCTCCTGACACTCTAGTGGTCTCCGGAGATAACAGTGGCTGAAAGTATTGGCCAGAGTAGGTCAGCATTTTTTCTCTGGAGTTTTGGTCCTTCAACTTCAAACACGTACTAATTACACTAGCCATGGTGCTACAGACATATTCTCTGCCTTCCAAGAGTTTTCTACCGAAAACTAACATCCTGATATGGGTAGAACCTTATGTTTTCTGTTGGTTAATAACCATTATTATATAGCTTCTTTCCCTTCTCCCTAACCTACCTTCATGCTTCAGCTAAATTAAATGTGTCATAATTCTAAGCATTTTTGTTTCCAATGAAAGCAAGGACACTCATTTATTGTGTACCAAGGAAAAAAGGTAAAAATGGTCCTGATCATCTGTCCCTTTGTTTCCTCACCCCTGACTCCAGTGTAAGTATTTTCTCAGATCCAGGTATGCTTTCCTTTGAATGGTGTGCCTGTTGTGATTGTGGTGTTTATTCTGAGTCTCAGTTATGTTCTGCAGGTCACCAGCTTTCCTGTCCCTGGGAGGGCTAAAGGACAAAGATGAGTTTCTGGCTATCACCCTATATCTTTGGTTAGCTATACCAGCTCCAGAGTATCACCAGGGCTCAGATTTTTATGGGGTCCCTGCTGTCCCTGCTTATCAGAGCGGAACCTGGTTTTCTTGAGTCCCTCTTTATTTATTTATTTATTTTAAAAAAGATTTTATTTATTTATTTATTTGACAGAGAGAGATTACAGGTAGGCAGAGAGGTAGGAAGGGGGAGAGGCCCGCTGAGCAGAGAGCCCGATGACGGGGCTCAATCCCAGGACCCCGAGATCATGTCCTGAGCTGAAGGCAGAGGCTTTAACCCACTGAACCACCCAGGCGCCCCGAGGCTTTTCATGATTTTGTCCTCCTAAGACCGAGGCATAAGAGAAGAGGGTTTAATTATTTTGTCCTATATAGGGGGAGACAAGGGTTGTAAATCAACATTTCTCTAAGTGAGGTTTTTTCAGCCACAGAAAATTGTTTTTTATCTATGATATATTTTGAAGTAACTTTATGCAGCTTCCTAACATTGGCCTTTGAGCCCTAACCGACCAGAGGAAAAGCATTTGCACATCTGCAGAATTAGGTTACCACATCTCAACCCTAACAGTAGATAATCCAACCCAAATTTAAAAAGTGTCTTCTACACAGTGAAATCTAGCAGTGAGGCAGCATTCTGCATAGATAGCAGATGCATTCTCTTTTGGTTGAATAACCACATTTTAAAAAGAAAGTAAAATTCAAAAACCGTGTAGTGAGCTTTGGGAATATTTGAATCCTACCCTTTAGGAGGCTTCCTGGAAGAAATACACTCTCAGTAGCTGCTTCTCTGAAATTCAGGGGGAGAATTGATCACAGTGGACTCAAGATGGACTTCCAAGAAAACCCCTGAATTGCCTAAAATTCATTGCCAGTTTGTGTAAATGCTTGTAACCCTCTAAGGACTCTAGGTGGAACTAGCCCTCTCAAAACCACCTGGCTCCAAGGGCTTCCAGAACCAGAGGGAGAAGACACTGAATTGGTTCAGCAGTTAGTATGTAAAAGCACAAAGCTGTTGTGCGTGGCTCACCGTAGTTTGTTCATGAGTTTAAGAGAGGAGCATTTTCACAAGTGGCCCCAAAGCAGCTGCCAGAATTTGGCCAGAGTATCTGTGATTGAGACAGGGCTGCATCAAAATAGCTTTGTCAAAATGGGAACCTTTCTTCTTTTTAGTTACCAGGTACTGCACCATAGGTACTACCATTATCCTGTCCTGAACTGGGATAGTGTTTCAGATAGACACGTTGTTTACATTACTTGGGGGGAAAATGCTGAAGTTCAATGTTTAATTTTCATGTTGGATCAAAACATTCTTACATCAAAATGACCGGTTTAAAACAGCTGCATCAAAATCCCTCCTAGTGTCAGTGTTGTGTCAGAATGTCTTTGTCATATCCAGCATCAAATGTGATGGAGCAGAAACTATTCCTCTGTTCAGGGCCTTTACTGAGATCTGAATAAGTGGTCTTTAGGGAAAGAGGGTATGCTACTGGACCTACGGTTGCCGCTACTGTGTGCTAATGCAAGATTCAGAAAGGGAGGGCATGGGATGGGGTGGGATGAGGTAGGGACGGTGAAGCCATTTGTATAGAGAAGCAGGAGTTGGTTCAGTCTAGTTCTTTAACCACGATGGCCCTTGTAGGAGACTTATTCCACCCATAATCACTACTACCAACACCATTTCTTTTTTTATTTTATTTTAAAAGATTTTATTTATTTGACAGAGAGAAACATAGCCAGAGAGGGGACACAAGCAGGGGGAGCGAGAGAGGGAGAAGCAGGCTTCCCGCTGAGCAGGGAGCCTGATGTGGGACTCGATCCTGGGTCTCCGGGATCATGACCTGAGCCGAAGGCAGTTGCTTAACCAACTGAGCCACCCAGGCGCCCCCCCCCTTTTTTTTAAAGATTTTATTTATTTATTTGACACAGAGAGATCACAAGTAGGCAGATAGGCAGGCAGAGAGAGAGGAGGAAGCAGGCTCCCTGCTGAGCAGAGCCTTGATGCGGGCCTCAATCCCGGGACCCTGAGATCATGACCTGAGCCGAAGGCAGAGGCTTTAACCCACTGAGCCACCCAGGCGCCCCAACACCATTTCTTCATCTGCCCAAAGTTATCATAATCATAGACCACATACCCAATATTCGCCAGGAGTATTTTGTTGATGAACATGGGTTTCAGGAATGTGACTCCCTTGACACCATCTATCTTCATTTATCCTTAACTTACGGTTTGTGAAATTTTATGGATATTTGTGAGTTTAGCTTGTGTATATGACTTAAAATAACTTTAATTTATAGCCATCAGCTAAACCATTGTTCCATATGGCAATATACAGACTGGCCACTTGCTGAAATAACAGCTAGATCGACACAGGAGGCATTACAATTTATAACCACATTCATGCAAGGACCTGCCATCTTAATTGAGCTAACGGATCATGTTAGCAAGCTACATTTCAGAGACGCTAGCCCTTGACTATGATCAGAGGGTTTGTTACAGGAAGTCTACATCTTCCTTAGGCAATGTGTTTGTCATCAGACTAGAAGATGACAAGAGCGCTGAATGATGTTACAAAAAGTTGGTTGAGGGCGCCTGGGTGGCTCAGTTGGTTAAGCAACTGCCTTCAGTTCAGGTCATGATCCCAGAGACCCGGGATCGAGTCCCACATCGGGCCCCCTGCTCGGCGGGAAGCCTGCTTCTCCCTCTCTAACGGCCCCTGCTTGTGTTCCCTTTCTGGCTGTGTTTCTGTCAAATAAATAAAATCTTAAAAAAAAAAAAAAAAAAAAAAAAAGTTGGTTGGCTATTCGTCCAAAATAAGTTTGAGACAAATTAATTAGGGATACCACAATCAGTAATACACAAGTCCCTGCCCGTAACAAGCTCACCAGTTAAGTTCAAGTCTAGTGGCTTCTTACCTGTATTGTGTTTTTGTATAGTGCTCTAATGCCAGTACACTTTTACCTCATTTTATTTTCCAAATCATGTACGTTGGGATGGCAGTTTTCCTATTTCGTGGATGATTAAACCGAAGCCCACGGAATCCAAGTCAATTGCCCAACAATCTTTGTAGCTAGATAATTGTGAATCTTGAATTGGACCCCAGACCTCTGGGTCTTACCAGATCAGCCTCCTGTCTTTCCTCATCACTAGCTTGTTACCCTCGTTTATTTTCCCTATTGCACAGATCTGCAGTTTTTGAAGTTACTTTGTTTACTTATTGTTGATCCCCCTTGCTAGATTTGAGGTGTCAGGAGAGCAAAAATGTCTGTTTTCATCTCTGTTTCCCAGTGTCTGCACATAGTAGGCACTCAATATTTCTTGAAAAAATAAACTGAAAAGGAAAATTATGTTTGGCTGTAGCTAAAGCTACAAATTGCCTCACTGAACTTTGGATTCTAATTGGGTCTACTGGCAATTTCCTTAGGATTTTTTTTTTTTTTTTTAAGAGAGGAAGAGTGGGGGGCAGGGCAGAGGGAGAGAGAGAGAATCTTAAGTAGGCTCCATGCATGGAGCCTGATGAGGGGCTCAATCTCACACCTTGAGATCATGACCTAAACTGAAATGAAGAGTTGGAGGCTTAACCAATTGAGCCACCCAGGTACCCTTCCTTAGGATTCCATTTTCATTCCTCCTGGGGACTGGATGCTAATAACCATAAAGTAGTGGGAACAGGAAGGGAGATGAATCTTTCACTTCATCAACCTCCCTCTACTTACAGCACACAACTCAGAGAAGACTTAAAGTGTGACTGACCGTCTTGGAAAGAAAGCCAAGAGAGAGACTGGGACCAGAAAACAATATTTTGATAAAAATTTCACCACCCATGCATAGTTCAATCTAGCTGATAGATTTTTGACCTATTGTACCTCTGTTTTACTACTCTTCCTGTGTTAGGACTTAGAAAAGTTTTGCTTTATGAAGAAGAGTTTTGACAGTTTCATGTTCATGTTCCAGATCTGAACATACTAACATACTGCTTAGTATAAATTTCTACTCGAAGTCTGGTAAGACTAGGGTGTATCCTCAGCACTTTCACTGACTGTGTTTACTGGACTGGGAAGGAGAGAAGTGAGAGGCTTTCTGCCTGTTTTCTCTTCCGTGGGTGTGCTTCGTACTTCTTGATGCATAGAGTCTTTGGGAAAGAAATTTTAGAGATCTCTAGCTTAGAGATCTGTATTTTCTTACTGACCTGGCACAGAGTAGATTCTTAGTACATTTTATTTTTAATACATTCTCTTGAATATTGAAGGACATGTCTTCCTCAAAACTCTCTAGATAGTAGAGGGACTAGGCCAAGAACCCAGCTTTCCTTTCTCCCAGCCCACATTCCTTAATTAACATCAACATGCTTTTATCCACGGTCTTTCCTAACAAAAACTTGGAAAGAGGAAAGGCAGACTCATATCTGGTGGTGCTTCAGAGTCACTCATTTACCAGGATTTCATTCGACATGCAGAATGTTTGTTGAATGTCTTTTAAACCATTTTTTTAAAAAGTGCCCCAGGCATCACTCCCAGAAATTCTAATTTCATTTTAAAATCTCCCCAGGTGAATCTAAATCAGTGGTTCTCAAACTTTCAAGTGCATCAGAATCATTTGGAGGGCTTGTGAAACCCAGTTTGTGGGGCCCACCCCAGAGGTTTTGGTTCTGTAGATCTGGGTATGGTCCAACAATTTGCCTTTCTTATAAAATGTTCCAGATGATACTGATACTTTGAGAACCACTGTACTAAATAGTGACCAGAACCAATATTGGAAACTCCCAGTCTTGCATCTTTGTGGGCAAGGGACCAAATGAGTCTTCTTGGTCTTTACAGCCACAGTGCCTAACATAGAGCATGTACTTAGTGCTGGATAAATGATGTGTTGATAACAACCCTAATGAGCTCACAAGTCAAACAGTTGCCTAGTCTGCCATCCCTGAAGCTCCTAGGTTGGTGGGGAGGGAGAGGGGGGAGAAGGACTAGGAGAAGATCACAAATGTTCTCCCTCTAAAGTTGTCACTTGGGTACCAGCTTACAGTGTAGGGTGGCTCAGCTCATCAGCTGCCACTGTCTTAAAAGGTGAGGATAGCCCTGGGGGCTGCTGTCACTGTCTGGACTTCTGAAGGGAGATGTTGTAGACATGTTCAGTGTGGGCTTGCGGGCACAACTGAGACCATGGAAGCAACTCAAGAAGTCCCTTTTAAAGTTAGAGCTGCCAGGGGCGCCTAGGTGGCTCAGTTGGTTAAGCATCTGCCTTCAGCTCAGGCCATGATACCAGGGTCCTGGGACCAAGCCCCACATCCTGCTCTCTGGTCAGTGGGAAGCCTGCTTCTCCCTCTCCCTCTGACTGCTGCTCCCCCTACTTGTGTGCTCTCTCTCTCTCTACCAAGTAAATAAAATCTTAAAAACAAACAAAAAACTGCCAAGCAGTGAGTTGGGGTAACTGAGGACATGAGTTCTTCACTGGAGGGGCATAAGCAGCCTGGCTGTCTACTCAGCAGGATGTTTTAGAATCTTCCAACCCTTAGGTTCTATGGCTTGAGAACCATCCTGTTCAAGTTGTAGCTATTTAAGTCTGAGGTTCACCTGTAACCCCAGCTACATTCTCTGGGCCCTCTTGAAACCCAGGATATAGAATAGCTCCTTGTCCATAGAACCAGGGAGGAAAGGCTGAGGAACATCATGGAAGCTGTCCCTTCCCATAGGAATCCAAGTATTGAGAAATGTCCTTAAGCTTCTGTTTCTGCCTTCTGGGTCCCCTCCCCAGTGTCTGGGATAAGTACTCCAGAGAGTTCTTTGGTGGTAATGCTGCTGGTGATGAGGAGGTGTGCCCAGCTGGACAGGGTGGGGATCCGTGTACCAAACAATGGGAGACAGGAACATGCAAAGACAAGGTGGGAAAATGTAATGGACAAATCGTAAAGGCAGGTAATAGAATGTGGACTCATCCTGTGTCTGTTTAGTCAAGTCCAGACTAGAATACTGGGGAGCTACTAGGCTGGATAAGGCAGTGTGGCAAAGGCTTCTCTGATTTTGGAGGCTGCTCTCCTCCTCACCCCCTCTTTTTCCTCCTTGCTATAAGCTATCCCTTGAGTTCTACTCTGAACCCTTAATGGTTTTTCCATCTCACTAGGGACAGTTTGCAAACCCTCCCTGGCTTGGCCTGGGTTAGGGCTGGGCTCAGGGCTGGCCTGCCTGAGCTGGGGAGAGGAGGCGCCTCCTAGCAATAAGCAACCCACAGAATTGTGTCTGTTATTTAAGAAAAGTTTCTGGGTTTTCGGCTAATTGCAAAAATACATAATGGATGCTTTTCGCATCTGCTAGTTATTCTGGAACAGGCCTGCATCCAAGAGCAAACTTTAAACAAACAATAAGATTATGGAGCTTAACCATTTCAATGTGTAACAGAAAAGAAAGCCAAGGCCCCAAAGATACATTAACACACATCCATGCAGACACAAGCAGCAGTACCAACAGATACACATACAAACATACAGATGCACCTTCTGGTTCCAGTGCTCACAGTGCCCTGTGCTCAATCCGTGCACACACTCTCAGACACATACACAAATATACATGCCTAAATTCATAGACACGTGCACACCTACCCAACCGGGCATCACAAGTACACGCACAACCCCAGACACAGCTGCAATCCATAAATCATTTTCACTGCAACAAGTGGTCCTCTTCTGTGGGCAAGTGGGCCCTTCTAGTCCTGAAGTAAGGGAAACAATCAGCTGGGTCTGGTTGGTGTCAGGTGTAGTTGTTCAGTGTGGCCACCAAGGGGCGCCCGTCATCCATCCTGCATCCTGCATCCTCCGGCTGGTTCTGCCAGCCTCTCAATTGTTTCGGTGCCCACAAGCCTGCACCTTCCTGTTCGGGCTCCTTGCACAGAACTAGGGGGCACCTTACTTCCAGCTTCAAACCTTCTAGGATCCACTGTAGTCATTGACACCTTTTCCCTTTCCCAAACCACCGAAACAGCCACAATTCCTCCTCCCGCCTCCCTCCTAGCTGAACAAACATACTTCAGAGCCCCTTGCTCAGTCCTGAGACTTCTTGGGAGCTTGATCTGTCAAATCTTAATCATAATGTGGCCTCTACCAAAAGCTTCTCCCCCAGGAGCAGCTCTCAAAATCTCTTTTTTCAGAGCCTGAGATAGCTTCTCCCAGGGCAGGATTGTCAAAGTTTTGCATGTTAAAATAATTGAATGAGTCAATGCCCAACTCAACAGCTTCCCACCAGCCATAGCTGGAGAGATCTGCCATCCCCGGCACCTGCCTCCTGGCTTCTCTCCCAACCCCACCCAATTGGTCTATGAAAAAAATCCTGGCTTCAAAACAAGCTAGGGTAGAAAGGACTAGTGTGTCATGAAGTCAGTCTTTTTCAGCATCCCTGACAGGTAGCTCCCTAGCTACAGATTGCTCACCCCTCCCTAAGCAGGTGTCCTCATGGTGTGGCTCAGACTTCCAGGAAGTTTCTGTATGTTCCTTCCACAGAAACATTCCCGGAGCTGCTGCTTCATGACAGGGGCCTGGATTTCTGCCCTCCCACGAACTAATAATCTGGAGAGGATGTTTACCAGTGCAGCGTGACACCTGCATTCGTGCAGCAAGTACAAAGTATAGGGGAGGGTGTGGTGGCCCTTGCAGAGGAGTGAGGCAGGACTCAGGGAGTCGGAGGAGTGAGGGCTGAACAGGGAAAGAGTGAATAAAACAATAGTTGCAATTCGGTTTATTGAACACTTACTGTATTTGTGACTGCTGATCCTCGTAGAGGAACAATTCTAATCCAGGTGAGCCTGCCGCCATCCGACAGTTTAACCACTAGGCCAAAACCTCTCCTATAACAAATAAGATAGGAGTTTGTGGGCAGACACGTCAGGTGTATTAGTTTTCTATTTCTGTGTTACGAAACATCACTAACTTGGCAACTTTAAACAACACCCGCATGTTCCCCCCGCAGTTGTTCCGAAGGCTGGGTTCTCTGCTCACAGTATCACAAAGCTCAAATCACGAACCCAGCTGGGCCGGGCTCTCATCTGAGGCTCTGGAGAGATTCTCTTTCCAAGCTTATCCACACCGCTGGCAGAATCCAATTCCTTGCGGTCTGAAGACTGAGGTGGCTGTTTCCTTGGGGACTAGGTCACGAGGCACTCTTGGCACTAGGGGCTGGGCTCAGGTCCCTTCCACTTGCCCCTTCCAAGATGGAATGCATATAGATACATCCAAAAGTTCAGAAACTAAGAAACTTTTTGGTGTCATTTTGTTAGTATCGTTCACTGCAGAGCTGATAGTTACTAAATGGCATTTTATTTATTTTTAAGATTTTATTTGTCGATTACAGAGAGAGAGCAAGCGGAGAGAGAGAGGCAGAGGGAGAGGGTGAAGTAGGCTCCTCCCCAATGTGGGGCTCAATCCCAGACTCCTGGGACCATGATCCAAGCTGGAGGCAGACACTCAACCAGTGGAGCTCCCCAGGTGGCCCTAGATGGCATTTTATTTCTTACAATAGTTTTTCCTTTTCTCTTTTCTTACTGCCTTTATCTCTTCCTCAGGTTTATCTAGTCTCTCTTTTATTCAGCCTCCCTCTCTCCCCAGAGACCTTCTTTTTTTTTTTTTCCTTTTTTTTAAAAAAAATATTTATTTATTTGACAGAAAGAAACACAGCAAGAGAGGGAACACAAGCAGGGGGAGTGAGAGAGGAAGAAGCAGGCTTCCGGCTGAGCAGGGAGCGTTCCTGGGACTCCAGGATCATGACCTGAGCTGAAGGCAGTTGCTTAGCCAACTGAGCCACCCAGGTGCCCCCCCCAGAGACCTTCTTTCAAGGTCCCTTACTCTCCCACTCCTGTGTCCTCTGCAAGTGTCTCCACCTGCTAGACACCTGTCAGCCTGATTTCCTCTCGCAACTTCGGCATGGGAGCTAGTCTTTTTGGAACTTAGCCTTTTTTCTTCCATGGCTTATTTCCAGGTTTGTGTGGAGAAAACCCTCCAACTAATCACCTTAGGAAGGGTGTATAGGACATAAATATACTGACTCCTGAGAAGGCTCCATATGTCTTTAGCTCCGAAATTGATAGTTCAGCCTTTATAAAGCTCTAGATTGAAAACCCTGCTCTACCAGCATTTGGAAGCATTTCCCTGTCGACTGCTTGCATCCCTGTTGCTGCTGAAAATTCGGAAGTCATTCTCATTCTCATTCCTTTGTGACCTTTTTTCTTTTCATTTTTCTTCCCTCTGAAAACTTTTAGATCTTCTCTTTAATCCCTGTGTTAAAAAAGTGTTGGGATATTGTTCCTGAGTGGGGGCACATAATGAACTCTTTTAATAGAGAGACTTTTTGAATTTTGTTTATGGGAAATGTTCTTATGTAACTTTTAAATAATTCCTCTTCTCCATTGGTATCTGTTGGTGCTAAAATTCCCATTTGCTGGATTTTTAACTTCTTGGATTGATCCTTTATGTTGCTTATATTTTTCTGTCATATTTTCTTTGTTTATGTTTATTTAGTAATCTCTACATACACAATGGTGCTCAAACTCACAATCCCAGGATCAAGAGTCACGTGCTATTTGGACTGAGGCCAGGAGCCCCATTCTCTCATATTTTCTACCTCCTCATCTTTTTACTTCACTCTCTGAAAAATTTCCTTAGCTTGAAAACATTCTATTCCTATTATATATGTGTTATATGTAATTTATTTATATGTTATATAAATTATATAATTAATTACATATAATGTAAAAATATTTATGTAACTAATATATACACATAATATAAATATATGTATTTTTCCAAGAGCTGTTGGTTCTTTTTTCTTTATACCATCCAGTTTTTATTTAAGGGATACAATACTTTTTGAATCTCTGAGAGGGTATTAATAGAGTATAGCCTTTTTTTAGTTCTTTTTTTTTTTAAAGATTTTATTTATTTATTTGACAGAGAGAAACACAGCCAGAGAGGGACCACAAGCAGGGGGAGTGAGAGAGAGAGAGAAGCAGGCTTCCCACCGAGCAGGGAGCCTGATGCGGGGCTGGATCCCAGGACTCCGGAACCATGACCTGAGCTAAAGGCAGACACTGAACGACTGAGCCACCCAAGCGGCCCCCCTCCTTTTTTTTTTAGTTCTTCTCTGTTCCTTGCATCATTTCAATTTCCTCTGAGATCATTTTATTTGTTTGTCTTACATTCAGTTTGGAGGCTTTCCTCATGTGTGCTAATCTTTGGCTGTCCATTCATCCTTAAGAATGAAGAACTAAACAGCCCGCTGACTAGCTGGCCTGCCTTAGGTGATGAGGTGGCACTCAGCCACCACAGCAGAGGACTTCCTCTTCCCCCCCCAGTCCCACTCCAGTGCCAGTACACGAGGGTCCTCCTTTTGGAGACATTAGATTTCTCCAGAAACTGCCTGCTCTCGCCTGAAGAGTAGACTCTGACCGCTCGGTGCTCTGGGCCCAGGTGTGGGAGGCACTGCCCAGCATACAGACTTTCACTGGATCGGCTCATGTGAGCTCTGCAGCTTGCTGGTTCTGCCAACGCGACTGCCTCTTTCCTTGACTGTGTCTTCTCAGCATGCTCTGTGCTAAGGCTTCCCTGCTGTATCAGTTACCACTTTCCCATCTGCTTTCTGTTGTCCTGAAATGTGTTGTAGCATTTCCCCTACAGATCGTACCTCACCCATTATTTTTATTCTTGTGGGTTTACATCCTCTTTATTTCTTAATGGTCATTTTAGAGGGTTCTCAAGAGAAAGGGGAATAAAACAAGCCACCAGTGTATCATCCCCAGTGACATGTCAGCCCTGGCTCACTCTTCTATCCCTCTTATTACCACACGGGCCCAATGGTGAGGTCCTCAAAAGTGTGTCTCAGGTCTCTCGTGCTTGCTCCCTCATCCCTGAGCTCAGGCACCTCTTCTTCACCTTTCAAGGCTCTTGCCTCCACAGGAAAGGACTGTAGACTTCTTCACTCTGAGTGGGCATGTCAGGTGAGAGCCTCCGGGAACATTGTCCCTATTGCTTCACACCTCACAAATGAAGAGTGAAGGGTGATATTTCAGTTCTAGGGCCTGATTTGGGAAAGCTGTATCTTAGGCTTGGGCCTTCTGTGTCTTGAGCCCCTAAAATGATCTCATGTTCCTCACTGGTGATTATGGCACAAGTGTGACTCTCTCAGAGGGCCAAGACAGGCCACCTGTGCTGGAGAGAGGTGGTTGCTTCTCCGTACTACACCCTCGGTCCCCAGGCATGGCCATGCGGCTCGTTATCACTGAGGGGCCGCTGCTGTCCCCAACCCATAAAGGCTATAAAGCCTGGTTGCCTGGAGGTGGCTCTGCATCCCCAGCCTCCAGTGGACAGACTCCGGATGTTTTCCCCTTTCACTGGGACACAGGACTGCCTGAATCCCGGAGGGCTCCCCCTAGAGGATCCCCTCCAGACAAGAGCCAACCAACCACCCTGGTTGGCCCTGGACTGAAGGGCTCCTCTGGCTGTGAGATATTCTTTCTTTTCTTTTCTTAAAGATTTTATTTATTTATTTATTTATTTATTTATTTATTTATTTATTTATTTATTTATTTATTTAACAGAGAGAGAGAGAGAGAGAGAGAACACAAATCTAGGAAGTGGGAGAGGGAGAAGCAGGCTTCCTACTGAGTGGGGAGCCCAATGTGGGGCTCCATCCCAGGATGCTGAGATCATGACCTGAGCCGAAGGCAGATGCTTAACTGACTGAGCCACCCAGGCGCCCCTCTTTTCTTTTCTTTTTTTTTTTTTTAAAGATTTAATTTATTTATTTGACAGAGAGAAACACAGCTAGAGAGGGAACACAAGCAGAGGGACTGAGAGAGGGAGAAGCAGGCTTCCCGACGAAGCAGGAAGCCCGATGTGGGGCTCGATCCCGGGTCTCCAGGATCATGACCTGAGCCGAAGGCAGTCGCTTAACCAACTGAGCCACCCAGGCGCCCCTTCTTTTCTTTTTTAAAAAATATTTTATTTATTTATTTATTTATTTGATAGAGCAAAAGAGCCAAAGCAGGGGGAACTATAGGGGGAGAGGGAGAAGCAGGCTCCCCACTGAGCAGAGAGCCTAATGTAGGACTTGATCCCAGGACCCTGGATCATGACCTGAACCAAAGGCAGATGCTTAACCATCTGAGCCACCAAGGCGTTCAGGATATGAGATTTTCAATGCTAAACCTGGAAAGTCCTGGGCAAACTAGGGCAAACTGGTCACCCTGCCTGCAGAGGACTATTCCCTGTCTCAACCTCAGGCTTCCATAGATGAAGGTTTGGGGCCCTCACAAAATGCTCTAAGCAAGTGTTTGGGGTCCCAACTCAACTCCTCTTCCTAGCTCCCAAATTTCAGGCTACTCCCACTTCTTCTCCTTCACTGAGCTGTTCAGGACAGTCCAGCTTCTCCCAGGGCCTCTCAGCTCTGCTTTTGCCCCTGGAGAGGGAAGGGACACACCCAGAGGCAGCAATGCCCCCCCCCCCCGACAAAATGCTTTCCTGACGCTTCCCTTCAATGGTCTCAGCAACAACACAAAACTAATTGGGTTACTTTTCTGCCTCTCAATAATTTGATAAAATAGTCATGGTAAATAATATCTACAAATCACTTACTTTGCATCAGATCTCATGTTAAGCTCTTATTATGCATCATCTCATTAAACTTTTAGAAGGGCCTTAGAGGCGAATATTATTACTCCTATTTTATAAGTGAGGAAATTGAAGCTCAGGCTAAGTTGCTCAGAGTCACATAGCTAGTAGTAATTGCAAAAATAGAACTCAAAGTTAGGAGTATCTGATACCAAAGTGTAAGAACTTGAGATGGTCTTGAAATGTCCAATTTAAGTCCCACCTTCTCCAGGAAGTCTTCCCTGATGACGTTTGCTTCCTGCTCTAAATTTGGACAGAAAATCCAACTCACAATGGCTTAAACATTTAGGACATTATTTGTTTACTTGAGAAGTCCAGAAAGGGTAGTCCCAGGACCACTGCAGTGTCTTATATGGAATAAGGACCGTGACTCCTTCCAGCTTACTACATCATGGTCTTCAGAGTGTGGGTGTGGTAGATTGTGTTTTCCAAAGATGGGCAGGACAATATCTCCCATGCCACTTGCTCTTCTGCAATGTCAGCTTGCAATTCCCTCTCCTGGAGAGGGGTTCTAATTCTCTTCCTCTTCAATCTGAGCTGGCCTTAGTCATTAGCTTAACCAGTAATATGTGGTATAAATGACATTTTGAACTTTCAAGATTACATCATAAGCCTTGTAGCATCTGTCTGGACCTCTTAAAATGATTAGAGCTTGAACATTTGCCCTTGGAAAACAGCAGCTATGCTATGGGACATTCAAGCCACATGGAGAATCCCTGTGCAGCTGTCCTGGTCAAGGGCCCTAGCTTAGCTCCCACTGGCCATCCAGCATCAACTGCCAGCTGTGTGAGTGAGCCATTCAGCATATCCAGCCCCTTGACCCTTTAGATGATTCCTTCCCCCACTTCTATCAGTTTGCAACCACATAAGAGATCTCAAGTAAGAACCATCCTGTCAAGTCTGGTCAACATACAGAATGGTGACAGATAGTAAATTGTTTCTATAAGATACTGAATTTTGTGGGGGTGATTTATCACCTGGTAATAGATGACTGCAACAGTTGGCTTTCTTCTAGTTTGTTGCCTCAAGTTACAAGATGGTTGCCTAAGCCCCAAGTATCACTATAGACCACCAAAGGTAAAAGCAGAAGTGAGGGGGAAAGTATGGAGTAAAGGCTTTCTTCTGAGAAACTTGTAGGCAGAAGAAAATCTACAAGAAGTCCCCCAGAAAAATCCCCCATGTATCTCACTGGCCAGAACTGGGTCACGTAGACTCTCCTAACCACAAGAGAGGTTTTGTCTATCCTCTTTAGCGGGGGTAGAGAAAGGAAAAGGAGGATGGGAATTGACTGTTGGGTGGACACCAAGAGTGTGTGCCATATTGTTGACACTAGTGGTTGTTCAAGGAGAAAAAAGAATCAGATGGAAAAAATGACCCCGTGCTAAGGAAGGAGTCTTCACTGCCCCTTGCAAAAGGAAATCTGCCAGTGGGAACAGTTTTACTGAAAACTCTTTCTTTAGATGGCAAGTGTGGTGTAATGGTTAGCCTTTCTCTGGAAGGCAGAACCTGGCTCTATTTCTTGCTCGTGGTGCTGTGATGATGGATTGGCTCCCCATTCAGTGCCTCAGTTTCCTCATCTATACAATGAAAGGACCCCCTGCAACTCCTTCAGGCTAGGAGAAGCCAGAGCGGAAGGGAGGTGCTGGATGCTTCCTGTGTGTGGAGGTTCTGCGCTGCCCGAGTCAAGCTCCGCAGAGCCGGCCTCTAGCCACAGATGCTGGGATTTGCCAAACAAACCCTAATCACTTAATGAGAAACGAAAATGGTGCCTGGTTCCTCCACTTGATTGCCCCTTTGAAAACAACACACAGGAGATTTATAGTAATCACCATAATCGCCTCATAAAAACCCGAGAATTTAAAGACTGACATGCCTCATTTCTGGGAGGAATTAGAGGCAAAAATTAAGGCAAGGAATTCCTGGTCTGCCGTGGCCTTGGCTCGCTGGAATCCAGGACTCTGCTCACAGACAGCCTGCCACTCTGGACAGCCTCGTGGCCCCAGCCAAACATCGCTCCCAAAGCTCTGCTGCCAGTGTCGCCCCGAGGCTGGCCCCCAGGCCTCCTTTCTGTCACTGTGCCACCTACGGCAGGTGCCAAATGTACCAGGAAGTCTCGACTGCCCTGGGGGTCAGATGAGGTCTGGTAGGAGGAGACAGGACGCTTGCTGCACCCACTTATACCATCTGAGCTAGAGGACAGGAGCTGGAGACACAGACAGCCCACAGAGGGCCACAGTCCATGGCCCTCCCGAGGCCACCAGCATTTGAGTGGCACACCTCCCACGGCAAGATCTTATGATGTCCCAGGACATGTGCTGAGATATCCTGCCAGCTCAGCTCAGTGGACATTCGTTCCCTTTCACATCTTCCTAACTGAATTCAGAAGCACTGAGTGTCAAGGTCAGAAGTGTTCTTAGGGTTTGCCTCTCCAGCTTCTCCCCTAGAGAGCGATTCTTTCTTTCTTCCTTCTCACTCCCCTCTGCTCATTCTATTTGAAAATCCCTATTAAATCCCTAATGTGTCAGAACTATCAATTCTCACCACAAGAGCCAGAGTGGTCCCTTTAAAATCTAAGTCAGATCAACTTACTTCTCTGTCACTGTCCAGTGGCTTCCCAACTCAGAGGGTCCCTCGTATATGCAAATGGCTCCCTCCCTCATCTTCTAGGCCCTTCCTGCCCCCCATATGCAAACACACCCCCACTCTTTCTATTACCAACCCCCACTTTATTTCTGTCCATCGTGCTTAATATCTTCGAAGACCTAACACACTATAAGGTTTGCTGATTGTCTGTCTAGTAAGCTCCAAAAGGCAGGGTTTGGTTTTGTTTTGTTTTTTTAAAGATTTTATTTATTTGACAGAGAGAAACACAGCCAGAGAGGGAACACAAGCAGGGGGAGTGAGAGAGGAAGAAGCAGGCTTCCCGCCAAGCAGGGAGCCCGATGTGGGGCTCGATCCCAGGTCTCTGGGATCATGACCTGAGCCGAAGGCAGTCGCTTAACCAACTGAGTCACCCAGGCGCCCCAAGGCAGGGGTTTTTACCATTTTTCTTCACTATTGAATACCAAACACCTAACACAGTGACGGTCACAGGGTGGGTGCTCAGTAGATATTTGTTGAGTGAGTCAACAGATGAGGATAGAACAGTGACAAAGATAAAGCCCCTACTGTTGGGGGACTTACAGCCCGATGGCAGAGGCACATGGTCACCCGCAGGACTAACTGCTGGAGGAAAGGGGCAGCCCTTTCAAGGGTGACCTGACTGCCATCCGGGAAGCCAGCCTGCAGAGAGCCATTTGTGAGAGAGGGGGGCTAACAATTAGGGGGCTGACGGTTTGGAGCCATGAAGTTTTGGGAGGAGAGGGCGCTACTTCTACACCCTCTAAAGGCAACGGGACTCCATGTGAAAGGGCGACCAACTGCCAGCTGAGTTCAAGTCCCCACTGGGCCACTTCCCAGCCATCCACTGTAGGGCAAGCCACCCCAATGCCCAGGTACTTGTTTCCTTGTGTATAAGACGGAGAAGGGATAACAGCTCCCAGGCTTGTTGGGAGAAACAAACGAAATATGTATCAGAGCTGGAATCTGTAGGCACACAGAAAGTGCTCGCTCATTTCCTGCTCATTTCTTCTTTGCCAAGTCTTTTAAGAGCTGGTCTCTTCATCTGGCTGTGCCTGTCTCTCTCCTGGCCGCTTGTGAGCCTTAGGGCATATCTGATCAGCCTAGATGTAAAACTACAGGTTAGCAAGATTAACCAGATCTTTTAGGAGCATTATCTGACAGAAGATTAGACTGATCTCTACTCTGCCCCAGGCCTGCTGTGCTCCAGGCCAAACTGGGTTGGCTTTGGAGCGATTGACTATATGGTCCATCAGCCTCTGGGCCTGACGCCTGTAGGACCATAGGACCATGGCACTAGAATGAAGAATGGGGCCACGGGGGGAGGGCGGCTGGGCCTGTGTTTCTGCCAACCACTTTGCTCTCTGGGGGCCCTCCTTGCCTCACAACCTGGAGAGCTCCCTGCACACACCTGTGCACACCCACAGCTGTGCACACCCACACCTGCGCATGCCCACAGCTGTGCACGCCCACGCCTGCGCACACCCACAGCTGTGCACGCCCACGCCTGCACACGCCCCCACTTGTGCAGTACACTGTGCACACCCACGCCTGCGCACGCCCACAGCTGTGCACGCCCACGCCTGCAACGCCCCCACTTGTGCAGTACACTGTGCACGCCCACGCCTGTGCACGCCCACACTTGTGAGTACACTGCGCATCGGTTCGCAGCTCCCAACTCCGCAGCTCCCCGGTCCCTCAAACCTTGCTCTCTCTCCTGGTTGGTAAGTCGGGGAGGGAGGCTGATAAAGAGGCAGCAAACACACTTCTTCCTGTGCTTAGTATGGGCAGTCGGTGTAGACAGGTGTTTGGCAAATTTCCCCCACTGTGGGCCGGCCCGGCACTGGGCACTAGAGAAACCGTGAATCCTATCTGAGTTCCTGGCCTCAGGTCTCACATTCTGGTGGGGACAACAGATGCACGGATCAGTATAGTATAAACTATACAGTAGAAGCTCCAAGTGGGAATCCACAGAAAGAGAGCCTGGATTTCACTTTGGGGACTGGGAGAGGGTGACAGGAAAGACCGTCAGGACAAGGTGGCCTTTGAGCTGCACGGAGATTGGATGAAGGGCTCCTAGGCTAGTCCAATGCACCAGCAAAGGCACAGTGGGGGGCAGGGCAGGAAATGCTGAACTGTCCCATGTCAAGCTAGATAGAGCCCCAGGGGGATATAATTGCTTTCATTGCAGTGATTTGGTTTGTAACCAAGCCTGAGAAACCCTCCCACTGTTTAATGCTTCCCGATTCCTCCCTGCACCCACCCAACTCCTGTACCACCATCTTCCTTGGTTGCTACTTTACTTCCCTGCTTGGTTGCACTTTCAACTCCTTCAGATCAGTCTCCCTTGCATCACCTCAAGTGTCCCCGCAGCAACTTTCCACCTCATCTCTCCCTGCTTACATGAATCTCATCCTTCAAGGACAGAGGAGTCCTGCTCGTTCCAGGGACACCCTCCTGACTGTGCCAGCCCCCAGTGGCCTCCTTGTCAGACCACCTAAAATGACTGAAGTAACCCTGTGCTTTCACTCAGTGATCCCCTTTCCAGTAAATGCCAGGGACATGCTGTTAGGATGCTATTTTTACAACAAGAAGTCCAATCCGAGTCAGTTTAAACAAAGAAAGGGGGAAATGATTACAAGGGACTTGGAATCTCGAGCAACCTAAGGCAGCAAAGGACTTGCCCCAGCCCAGCGATCCAGGGGCCACGTATTTCCCTGCTTCTGTCTCTGCCTCTGTTCTGTCCTCTTCCCAGGCTGGCCTTCTGTGCCCTCTACCAGGTGAGGAACAACATGACAGGTCCAGCCATCTCCAAATTCCCAAAAGGTGATCGGCCCAAATGAAACAGGTGTCCCGCTCTGGCCCAGTTGGCTTTGGGAAGGAGAATGGGGTCACATGGTACTAACATGGCTGCCAAGCTACAGCTCTGGGAGTCGTTCCCCTTAGCATGGAGAGGGGGACCAGGCTGTCTGGCAGAAGGGACCTTGTCACGAGCAGAGCAGATACCCCAAAGATGTCTATTACATATCTATAATGTAATGTGACTAAAGGCTTATGACTACTTACCTACTCCGGTGACTTTGCGCAAGTCCTTCCCCTCTTGGGCTGCAGTTTTCACTGGACACAGAGGAGGGGAACCAGATATTCTGTCGCACTCCTTAACTTTGGGACTTTGGGCCAGTTACTTACCCTCTCTGAAACTCTGCTTTCTCACCTGGGAGTAAAGCGGACTTCTCCTAGGACAGTATGCATGAGAATGCCTAACATGGGCTGGGTACGGAGATGCTCCAGAAATGCTAGGGCCTCTAGTAGATTTAACTGGGGTAGTCTCCCAATTAAATCCTCACAAGGATGTCCCCCCATGGTTACGGCCGTGCTACCCCAGATGTTTGGGAAAGCTGTTTCTCCTCTAGCTGGGATCTGCCACCCTCCGACAGTGACTTGCCAAGGGAAGGGCGTGTCCCTAATTGGATCCCTTGGAGGGCTTTTCTGGGGCTCCCCCCTCCCCAACTGCTCTTTTGTCTCCGTTTGCAGAACTGTAAGGACCGGGCCATAAAGCTGCAACAGCCAGATCCCCAAGCTCATGGGGGAAGTGGTCTGTGAAACTGAAGCCAGCATGAAGAGAATGTTCAAGTACTTGATTCCAGATACCCATAAATCCTGCTTCATCTTTACCATAATTTATGAGTCAGTGCGCCCTCCTCATTTTTCTGAAGTTGGTGTTCTCTCGCTTGCAAGCAACGACTCCCAGTAGTTCTGCGCCCTCCCTGAGTGATCCTCCGAATCCTGACCCATCAAATGCTGGGGCTGCAGCCTGCTCCTTCATCCCTGATGCTCTATTACCACATCCATCAATTTCTTCATTTCGTCTGTCAGTCGTCAGTCGGTTAGGCAGCATCCACAGGCATCTGTTCTGTCTCTGGCCCTCTGTTGTCATTCCACGGCAGGAATGACACATGGCCAGTTCCCGGAGACTTCCAGAGTCAGGAGGGGGTCCCGTGCAAGCATTCCCTACTGAGTGTGCTCATGGCTGTGCTGGAGGGAGGCACAAAGCTGTAGGGAAGTCAGAGAAGGAGCTCAGGGCTATTTGGAATGCTTCCTGGAGGAGGTGGCGTGAGCTGAGTTTTTCAGATGGGGGTGGGGACAGAGAGGAGGAACGTATTCTAGGCAGAAGAAGCTAACTCTGTAAGAGCCCAAAGGAGAATGAGGGAAAGTGGCAGCCTGGGACTGGAGGTAAGGGACACAAGGGGTGAATTTGTCTTTTTCACCCATGTAACTTCTGTCGGGAGGAAAAAAGAAAAACAAAAAACAATAATAAGACCTCCATCTTTGAAGCTGGGAAAACCCCCAGGGTGGAGTCTTTGAATGGGGAAGAAAGAAGTGACTTTTGACCACAGTAAAACACTGGAGTGAATGACCCTTCCCTTGCAGGCCGCCCCATGGGCCCTCGGTCCCTCAGGGAGGTCAGGCGTGCAGTTGCATCCCGAGGCTGGTCCTGAGGCTGTGGATCTGTCTAAAAATAGAAAGGCAGGGAGCTTAACGCCAAGCAGACGGCAGAACAGCAGGCCTGGGAGGAGTGCAAACATCCCCCTTCCTAGGAAACATACTCATTACATTCTGAGCAAAGGCGGTTCACAATGCATCCCGGAGAGACAAATGCAGTTATTGTCCCCAAACATATGCCAAGACTCGACTAATGACTGCACACCGGTTCCAAGGGTATAAACCATTCCAGATGCTACTTCTTCTATGTGAGAGCGCTTCTTTCTCCCAGCCTTAGGTTCTGGACTCTTCCTTGGGTTCCAGTCCTTTGGGAGACACAGGGTCAACTGAGGGTCTTGAGGTAAATGATCACCCTCTCTGGGCCTGATTGGGGCATTCTGCAGGATGTCTGCCTTAACAGACCATTGTGGAGACTGGAGGGAAGCCAGAAACCAGTGCCCTAGGAGATCAGGGTGAGGCAGGGGGTTCTGACCCTGTGTGTTCAGTTTCTGCATCTACCAAATGGTAATGAGTCTGCAGAGAAGCAGTACTTTGAAAACGCCAAGTGTCCAACACACTCGGGGATGGCTGGGGAGCCCTGCCGCTGGGGCTGCTCTTCTGGCTGGGTGCCTCTGGGCAGCTCCCTTCAGCGCTGGGGCCCTCCGCTCCCTGGGCTGTGAATTGGGGTGGGATCCTGGTTAAAGAAACCCTCTGCTTAAAGAACTCATACAAGCAATGTAATTAAAAAGAAAAAAAAAGAACTCATACAAGTTTAATGCCTATTTTTAGAAAAATGTAATCAACTCATCTTTGAACAGATGATAACTCACAGGATTCCAGGTTCAAAAGATGCAAATGGTACAGAGTTAGTCTCCTTCTCCCTCCTGTCCCATGACCACACCATGTCTTCCACTGAGGCAACCACTACTATTGGCTTCTGATGTATTCAGTTTGTATAAGTTAAAAGAATTTTCATTGCAATATTACCCCCCACACACACACAGCCAAGTGAATACGTCTCAAAAACACAACGTGGTGAATAATATTCATAGATATAATTCCTAAAGAGAAAAAAAGGAAAAATTACCCGAAACTCATCACCTACAAATAAAACGGTTGATATTTTGGTGTATTTTCTGCCTCTTCCTTTTTAATGTATGTATATATATGTAAATGTCCAAACCAGGTGTACCCTGTGTTTTATATTTGACCTATGTCACAGACATTTCCTCATGTCATCAAAAACTCCCCCCAAATTTTCTTTCAATGTTTGCCTGATGTTTCAAGGAATGGACCCCACCTTCCTGTAGGGCATCAGGTTCAGTTTTCCCCCATTATAAATAACCTAGTGATGACCATCCTTGAACATGCATCCCAGAGCCCATCCTGCAGGATGAAGTCCTAGCAGGAGAATCACTGAATCAAACAGGATGAAGTCCAGTATTACAACTCAGGAGAAAGGAGGGAGGGTCAGGCCTGACGCCCAGAACTGCCGTGCTAGCGTCCTCATGTAAGGCTCTGTCCTCCCGCTGGGCACAGGCACAGGGCCCCAGGAGTGTGAGCGAGGCCCTGCGTTCCTGGAGTTTCCTGACAGCATATCAGTCTGGTCTGAGCTTTATTATTTTAATCCCTGGAGACTTGCCAAATGGTGGGCTGGTGAATGTTTAACAGCTGGCTGGGGGGCGGGGGCTAGGTTCTGATTTGTGGCATTTGTCCATTTCTGTGGTGTAAAACTTCCCACTGTGGCCAATTTCAAACTGCGAGCATGTCGAGGAAAGCAGAGCTGGGATGCACCTGATCTCATAGGCTGGTCAGAGCTGATTTGTCTTTTTACCTGCCTGTGGCTCCCCCTTGTCCCTCTTCTTCCTCCTCCCTATTCATCCCCCTCCCTGAGGCTCATCCAAGGTGATATCGATGGAATATTCTGAGAACATCCTCTCCCAGTTCTCTGGGGGAGAAAGTGAGGCTCCGGGAGGTCCAGATGATTGCCCCAGGCCGCGAAGCCCGATGACCTTCTGCAGGGATATTATTCCCTGCTCGCTGCTTGAGGGACTTCAGTTGGGAGTCTGTGCTTCCTACTGTGGAAACACACTGCCTTTTCTAACACTCCTCTTCCTCTTCTTCCTCCTTGGGGACTCCTGTGCCCAGATCCCAGGCCTTGCCCTCTGGGAGCAGACAGCCAAGTGGGGAGGGAGGCGTGTGGGTAGTCTATCCCAGACAGACGGGTGAATATGCTGTAGGGGCTCCCCTGTCCCAGCGACTCCAGTTTGGGCTTCCGTGCTTCTCTCTTCTCTCCTGGTAGCAGACATTGTTGAGAACTTCTCTTCCTCCTTCCTCAGGGAACCCGTTTTTTCTCAGTGTCCACTGACTTTCAGGCAGCAACCCTCTTCGTGGGAAGTCAGCCTTTCTCAGCTATGGGACTCGGCAGGTTCTGATCCGTTTTGGTCAGACATCTCATTTATTCCTTCTCGTCAGAGATTGCTTAGGAATAGGAAGTGATCCAATTCTGGCCAATGAGCGCTGAGAGGACACGGGGACGGGGGCCGAGGGGGCAGGAGGCCTGCGTAGAAAGAGACCACCTCTCCTATTCTGGACAGTTGGAACTTGGTGTTGTAATTATCTTGTTGCCAGCCCAAAGATGAAGCCGAGCCATGAGGGATAGCGAGCCAAGGGAGTCACAGAAAAGGGGAGCCAGAGCCTAACAGCATCCTCTCTCTGACCTTCTTGTTAGGGAGAAAATAGATTACCTTCCAGCTTAAATCACTTTGAGTTGATGTTTTCTGTTACTTGCCGCCAAAAGCATCCTCATGATGAAACACTTCCCATCCAGCATCCACACTGCAAAAACAGCGGTTACTATTCAACGAGGATCTTATGGCATGGCTTCCTCATTCCAGTCCCTCGTGGCTTCTTTAGGAAGTTCCAACAAAATCTGTTCACTGTGTCCTCTCCCTGCATCATGCCTACCCACCTCCCAGACAAGGTCAGCCTCTGTGGGCAGGACAGCAGGTGGTTCTCACTGGCTCCCTACTGCCTGGCATGGAGTCCGCCACAAGGCAGGTCCTTAATACTGCTGAGATGGGGTGGCGGGTGGGGTGGGTGGGCAGAGTCCTAGGCTTTGCACTGACTTGTTCCGGGACCTTGTGTGCATCTCTCCTCTGTCTGGACCTCAATATTCAAAACTGTAAAGAAGGCATATGGGGGACTAAAACAGTAGTTTAAGAATTGGGAGGCAAAGTACCTCTCAGTGACTCCACATCAGAGCAGTTGTGCTTTTGTATTCCCGGTGCAAAGCTTTACAATGCGGACATTTGCCTGTCACCTCAGCGTCGATGTCCGTTTGGAAAGCCTTCATCCTTGTGTGTGAGACACAGTATCTGCCCTCTTGACAGACAGCTCTGGGGGACACGTGGTTTCCAGATGCCTTCCTTGGGCTCAGGGGCCTGCAGGCTGGGATCCCTGGCCTGCAGCCTCCCACACTAGGAGAGGCACTAAGGGTCTATGTGTCTGGCGGGGGCCTCGGTGGTTGGACCTCTACCTCAGGGTCACGTGGTAATTAGCGGCGGATTCAGAGTCACTCCTCTCCCACCTCGGCTCCTTTGGCTCAGCCGGCTTGGCCGACAGCACCAGTGCCCCTAGGTGTCCCTGGAAATGAGAAGCAGGAAGGCCTGCAAGCCCTGAGATTGCCTAGGGTGGGGGATGAGGTAGATGGCAGACCACAGAACGCTGACAGCCAGAAATGACAGGGAACATACTTCAGATGCTGGGGGCGTGGCTTAGGAGTGGCTGGAATTACACCCTCAGGGCTGAGCCAACATTGTCTGAGTCTGAGTCTGAACTGAGTCTGGACCCTGCAGAGGCAGGAACTGCATGGGGGGTCCTGGCCCCCAGGCTGCAGAGCTAAGCACATAGGCAGGGGAGGTACCAGGCAGAGTCCTAGCTGGAACCAGGTACCGGGATCTTCTGCCTTTCCAGGCACATGTGGTCATTTGTTAGTTCCTCATGCATCATTCATTCATTCGTTTGTTCACTCAGCTAGGTCCTCAGTCACTCAACGAGGCTCATGGAGCTGCACCTCTTGCAGCCTGGCATCGGGTCCAAGGAGGAATTGGGCACAGAGGGAGGGAGACGGGGGGCGCGTGTGCTCAAGTCCCTCTGGGTAGGGTCAGGCCAGAGGCACCAGTGTGCCTTCTGCCTGGGGAAGGGTGAGGAAGGGGAAACTGGGAAACGTGTTCCAGCAGATAAAGTGGTTATCTTCTGAAAGCAGCCCTTCAAGGGCAAGGAGGAGTACATCAGGCCATTCAGGGGACCCTCAGAGGGAAGGATGGGATGTCTTGTTCATAAAGGGTTTGGGAGATCAAGGGGCTGGCTGGAAAGAATAAATGGGACTATATTTGTAACCGAAGCTGACAAAGTGGGCCCTGCTCATTTCAGTTAGCAAAGGCTCAGAGCGGGAGAGGACCGGGCCCTTTGCCGAAAGCAGCTCTGTAGAGGACGGGTGTGCGTGGAGGGAAGCAGGCATGAGGGACTGGTGAGCAGGGGGGCATCTGCCGGCCGGCCTTCCCAACAGTTGAGTCTGAGCCCTAATGGACGCCAGTGAGGGGAGCCCCTAAAGGTGCTCAAGCAGGGCTGCAGAGTGGGGTACCGATCTAGCTGCCGAGGAAAGGTGGAATCAGAGGAGAAGGCTGGGAGAGCAGTCCAGAGGCCACTGTGCTGGGCACTGTGAGAGCTGGTATTGGCCTGGACATCCACCAGGACGGAGGCACGAGAGCAGAGGACGGGTGTGGGTCTGAGAGAAACTGCTGGGAGCTGACGGGTCTGGGTGACTAGAGGTGGTTGGAGAAGGAGATAGATGGGCCCATGGTGATGGACGGGGTGATGGCCAGTTCCTGGACTGTGTGGCAGTGGATGTTTAAGCCACTGAGATGGGGGCTGGGGGGTTCCTCTCGGTCCTTGTCTGGACTGAATGGGAACGAGAGGTCTGATGTTTCCCCAGAGCTGGAGCCGGAGCCTTGATTCATTCCTTACTGTCTGCTTAGCCTCCCATCTGGTATCAGCCTCCAGCCTCTTTCCTCGGTAGTCTCTTGGCGGCCACACTGATTGCAACAAGGGATCTGACCATGTCACTCCCCTGCTGAAAAGCTTCTCAAGGGCTACCTGTTGTCTTGAAAGATCTGAGCTCTTTAGTTTGGCAAATAAAGTCATCCAGAGTCTGGCCCCATCTACCTCTGCTGTCTCCATCCCTTGGCACTCTCCAGCAGCCACAGTGAATAACCGCAGTAGCAGCAGCACATACAAATTACAGATAACACAGAGCACTGATGTGGGCCAGTGTCCCAAGAACTTTACATATATTCACTCATGTAATTCTCAGTTGAAAAACACGGCAAGTCTTGGACTTCCGGAATGAGTCATATCCTCTTGCTCTCAGATCTTTGTACCTTCAGTGTTCTTGTTCTAGTACCCAGCTGTCCTTCCAGCCACATGATATGTATTTATATGCCGTCAGCTTGTGCCGGGGCCTGTCCTAAGTGCCCAGGGTCCCCATACGAGTGAGCTGTGTACCTGACTGCAATGCATACAGTCTAGTGTGGGAGACAGATTCTGGAAGAGTCAATAAGGTAAGCGTAGTGACAGAGAGGACAGGGGCACAGAATGAGCCCGAATCCAGCCTGGGGCCTGCCAATATGGCCCACTGGGGTTTTCCCCCCTTCAGGAAACTTCCCTGACTTTGCCAGACTGGCAGAGGTCCTTCTTCTGGACCCCTACAGTGCCTCCTCTGCCCACATCACACACCAACCGCCATGTATAGGGAGTGACTACCTCCTCCTGAGCACAGTGAAGACAAGAGCAGTCTGACGCCTCACTGACCCAGCGAGGCAGCCTGGACACAGATCCTTAGGACCTGTTGAGTAGAAGTGCTTACAGGATGAAGACTCACAAAGAGGGGCATCCTCCACTTGCCTTGTTCTCTGATGCTCTTCCCAGAGTCTGGCCTGATTTTATTCCCCTTCCTGAGCCTGGCTCAGGCCCCTTGGCCGGAAGGACACCCCACAGGGGTCAGGGTAAGGCTGGGGCTGCTGCCTTATTATTACTTGGTTCAGGAGCAGCCTGGCTAGAAAGGCCACACCAGAATGTGGGCCCAACCACCCCCAGCCAGGTTAGAAGCTTCTGTCCCAGGCCCCCGAGGAAGGAGCAATATCCTGGGCAGATCTAGGCTTGTGGGGGAAGAAGGAAGAGGCCCTGCAGCAGCCCTCAGAATCCCTGGATGGGTGGAGTGGGGTGGGGCAAAAGTTTCTTTGGCTCCCGAGTCCCTTCTGCAGCCTCTGGGATCCATGGACACTGTGATAAAGGGCTTAAGGAGTAAATGACTCTAGAGTGGTCTCTATGGGTATTTGAGGAATGTTCCAGGAAGCCTTATGAGGCTTGGTGACAGCTGAGGCTGGCCCCTTGGACTCACTGAGTTTACAAAGCTCTTTCTCTCTAGAAGTCTGGAGTGCCAATCATAGGCCCTCCTAGAGGGGCTGTGAATCTCTGGGCAAGGACCTAAAAGGCCTTTCCCAGGGAAGGTCTGGCCCCTACCCTTTGCTCCTTGCCTCTAGCCCATCTTGGCTGGTAGCGCCTCTGTAGGGGTGGGGCTGAGGGTAGGGAGCCTTGGGGGCTGATGCTAACAGCTTTGGACAGGGTGGGAATTTCCATTCCTATCTAGGGAGCCATCAACACTGTGTGCCCTGACCTGGGCCTTTGGCCTCCAAAGGGCAGTGGGAAGGCCGGCCCCAGGGCCAATCCCTGGCCATTAATCCCTCCTGCCAGCCTGAATATCCACCCAGCGTGGTCAGACAAAGGACTGCCCAGCCCGGCCACTGTGTTCCTCCCGCCCCAGGGGCTCCACTCAGACGCTGGGCCGCCTGGAATCCAGGCCCATGAGAAAGGGGCCGCCTTCACTGGCCATCTTATGCCCGGATGCTCAGCCGCATCCCGTCCGGCCCAGGGCCTGTGAAAAGAGGGCCCAGCCACGCTGAAAACACGGATTAGCCCTTGGGCCACCCCCTGACACCGGCCTGCTGGGCTCCGGGAAACAGGCCCAATGGAGGGGGCCAGGCAGGCACAGAGAACTGGAAAAGTCTGGGTTCTCACCCCTTTGGCTCCATTCCCTGCCTCTGCCTTCCCCAGGATTAGCATAGCTAAGTGCACATTCAGTATCATTTATTGAACATATACTATGTCCCAGGCTCTACATGCGGATTGGTAAATTCAAAGTACAAGAAAATCACAGTCAGCCATGGGAGTTAGTAAGAGCCACTCTCCATAATCCCCCTATTCAGCCCCAAGGGAAGGTGGGAAAGGTTGTGGCTCTGGTTCTGTACCTGAGTCCAGCTGTAGGGTTATGCCATACCTGGCTGAAAATATGCGGGCTCTGAAGTCACTTCTCAGACTGCCCCTCTCCTTCCCCTCCTGCTTTAATACTGAAAACACCAACTGGGTAGCAGGAAAAAAATCTCCTGTTACCAAGTGCCATTGTGGGCCAAGTACCTTTCATACATGATCTCATCTGAATCCCTTAATGTGGACAGGGCTCCTTATTGCCCCCATTTGGCAGGTGAGGAAACTGAGGCTCCAATGAGCAACTGGCCCCAGGTCATGTGGCTGGCTCTTGCAGTAGGATTCCCTGCTGCTGCCCTTGCTTCTCTTTGGGGAGCTGTTCATGGTGCCCGCACTGTCTTGTGTTCTAGAAGTAAGTCATTTGCTGCGATGAGGTCAGGGGTGCACAGGGTTGAGGCTGATGTCCAGTGGACACTGGCTATGCTGACCTGGAGGTCAGGAGATAGGCCAGGCATCAACTCCGTGGCTGAAGTTGCTGAAAGCTGGAAGAATTCTAGACGAAGTCATTTCTGCAGCCTCACCTTTAAAGTACAGTGTTCTCAGGAGAGACCTGGAGCTGGTGCTCTGAACTTGGGGGTTAATTCCAGCCCTGCTACCTACTAGCCATATGAAGTTAGGAAGGTCCCTTAACCTCTCTGAGCCTCAGTTTCCTTCTCTGCAAAGCAGAGGTTGTAACACTGCTGACCTCACAAGATGTTGGCCCTGGAGTGGGGGTAATGTGATGAGCTGGCGCCAATGAAATACTCCGTAATGGTGCCCCTACTTTATGGAGCTGAAGAGTGGGAGCCTTGAGCTTCCAATCTGGCTTTGGAAGCTCTTGGCCACAGGGCTGAAGTAGCTAGATTTGTCATTTGCACCCCAGGGCTCTCCACATCAGGGCCAGAACTGGGATGAATGAGGCATCTAGGGCCCCCAATTTAAGGAGGCCCTGGGTCTCAAGTGCCAGGCCGGTACTTACACCACCCTGAGAGTCAGTGCGCCCTTTAATTTCAGCGTTGGGCTTCTCACTTGCCTCACCTTCTCCCAGCCCTGCTCCCTTGATTTTGGCTGTCCCCAAGACAAGCCTCTTTAAGGCAAGCCTTCTTCATCCTTTGATTCCCTTCAAGATAGGGCTGGCTCTCCTGTCACTTTGGAGAGATTTCCTGAAATAAACTCAGGGAGATATCACCTCTGGGTAGGCGGTGTTTTCCAGAGTGAGTTTTAATAAAAACCATTAAGACACCACCCCCTCCCCCAGTGAGATGTATGTGGCTTTTCTGGGTAAGTAAGCAGTTTTCTCAGACCTCCAGGCTGTGGAAGCACTTGGGGGCTTCTCTCTGACCCAGCAACTGGTCCTTGGAACTTTGGGTTGTGTAGGCCTGTGCTTTGTGCAGCTCCATAGTGTGTATGCAGTGTGTGTGTGAGAGAGACAGACAAAGAGAAAGGGAATCCTTTCTCTAGAACAGAAGGAACATGGAGAAGAGACAGCTAAAAAGACAACTCCAAGTTATGGACTTCCTGGGGGCCCTTAAAGCAGCCAGTCCCATGGTCCTCAAATATGCTAATTGGGTTACTTTTCACGGTTTTGTTTTTTCAAAGGATGCTTACCGATGGCTTAGATGGGACAAGGTTGTGTGAGAGGTAGCAGAGAGAGGAGATGGTGACCCTGGAGCCACCAAACACCCTCTGCCAAGACAAAGCTGGCCTTCTGGTTCTGCCATTCCCCCTACCCTACCCTTTTAATTGTCCAAGACCAGCATGGTATCAGGATGCTGAAGGTTCGCAAGGTGGTCCTGGGGAGGGTTCTCATCTCTACCCCAGCTGGAGTAGGAAGGACCTGGAGGAGGCCAGGAGAGAATGATGGGGGGGAGGACACAACAAGGAGGAGCATAATGGGGAGGGGGGCCCAAAGAGTACAATAAATGGGTAGATTTGTGATTAGCATTGACCCAAAGAGGAGAGAGGTGAGGGAGAGGTGAGGGAGAGGCGGAGAGGGGGATGGGGCCAGGACTGGACCGGACCGACCCAATGGAGACGGGCAATTGAGGCTGGGTCTGGGAGGGCTGACCCAAAGGGAAGAGACCAAGGGAGGGGCGACATGTAGGTGGCAGGGGACTGTGAGCCTAGTAAGGGGATTGGGGAAGCAAAGCAGGGAGGAGGCACTGGCTGGAGGGGGTGGGGGGAAGATCTGAGCCCTCTCCCCTGGCTGGCGGGACAGGGGAAGGGGGGCCGTGTCCATAAAAGGCCGGTTGGCGGCCCCTGCTCTCTCCGAGCTGCGCGGGCAGTGACGGCCGCATCCCAATGACCGGGCGCTGCGACATGGAGCCGCCCGCCGCTTTCTCGGGCTTCCCCGCCCTGCCCTCGGTCGCGCCGTCGGGGCCGCCGCCGTCGCCGCTCGCCGGGGCCGAGCCGGGGCCGGAGCCCGAGGAGGCGGCCGCGGGCCACGGAGAGCCGGAGCCCGCCCCGGCGCCGGGCCCGGGGCGGCGGCGGCGGCGGCCCCTGCAGCGCGGGAAGCCGCCCTACTCCTACATCGCGCTCATCGCCATGGCGCTGGCGCACGCCCCGGGCCGCCGTCTCACGCTGGCCGCCATCTACCGCTTCATCACCGAGCGCTTCGCCTTCTACCGCGACAGCCCGCGCAAGTGGCAGAACAGCATCCGCCACAACCTGACGCTCAACGACTGCTTCGTCAAGGTGCCGCGCGAGCCGGGCAACCCGGGCAAGGGCAACTACTGGACGCTCGACCCCGCGGCCGCCGACATGTTCGACAACGGCAGCTTCCTGCGGCGCCGCAAGCGCTTCAAGCGCGCCGAGCTGCCCGCGCTGCCCGCCGCCGGCCCGCCGCCCTTCCCCTACGCGCCCTACGCGCCCGGCCCCGCGCTGCTCGCGCCACCGCCCCCCGCCGCGCCCGGGCCCGCGCCGCCCGCGCGCCTCTTCAGCGTCGACAGCCTGGTGAGCCTGCAGCCCGGGCTGGCGGGGCTGGGCGCCCCCGAGCCCCCCTGCTGCGCCGCGCCCGACGCCGACGCCGCCTTCCCGCCCTGCCCGGCCGCCGCCTCCCCGCCGCTCTACGCGCCCGGCCCCGAGCGCCTGGGGCTGCCCGCGCCGCGCCCCGGCCCGCTCCCCGCCGAGCCCCTGCTGGCGCTGGCCGGCCCCGCCGCCGCGCTCGGCCCGCTCGGCCCCGGGGAAGCCTACCTGCGGCAGCCGGGCTACGCGCCGGGGCTCGAGCGCTACCTGTGAGCCGCCGCCGCCGCCCGCCCCGCGCGCTCCGTCTGTGCGCCGCTCGGCTCCGCCCGGAGCGCGCTTCGGGGAGCCAGCGAACCCGTGACACCTGGCGGCCCCCAGCCCGGGCACACTCCTGCTGTCTCCACCGGACCCTCCCCTGCCCCGCCCTCATTCTCACCTGTGAGCCCTCCTCGGGGCGCTCCCGCGGCCTCCGTGTCGGGTCCCCAGTCCCAGAGCTGGATCGCCACCGGCGAGCTCCCTCCCTAGCGTCTGGGGGAGCCCCGGGCCTTCGGAAGCCAGACCCTCGCTCCCAAGCCGCCTTCTCAACGGGCTCCAAACTTCCTCCGTCTTCCTTCGTGTTTTCACAACACATTAGAGGTCAGACTCCTGGGTTCCTGACTCCCTTGCTGTCTTCCCTCTATTTCCCCCGCAGACTTGCCCCCCCACCCCCACTTCCCTGTCCGCACCTGTCTTACTGGGAGAGAGCGCCCCTTCCACACAGATACACCTGGCTGCGCGATTCCAATCCCGGAGGATTGTTCTTCGCGATCTCTCAGACGAGCAAGACCAGAGGTTCCTGACTGAAAGCGGGGGCTATTGGGCTGCCCCACCATCTGGGAAACGTAGGACTTCTTGGGTTATTATTTTTTTAATTAAAGCTGGTTTGATTAAAAAGAAAGAAGAAATCTTCCTCTGGGCTTGGTGTGCTGGCTGGTGACTTGGGGGAGTGATCTGGGAAGCTTTGTGCGAGATCTTGGGTTGCCACGGGGTGAGCCCCTTGTCAGTTATCAGGCAAAGGTTCCTCAAGTAGGATTAGGATTAAGCCATAGATGTGCACGTAGTGGGCCTAGTAAAATGCCACCACCTGCTGCAACCTGGAGACAAGTAGAGATGAGATGGGGTGTGCACATGATTTTGTGTTTGGCTAGGGGGTGTGTCTGCTGCTTGGGATTATTCCCAGCTCCTGTGGATAAGGGAGCACTGGCCTCTCTTCTAACAAGTACTTATTGAACATGCCAAGCACTGTTTAGGCGCTGGAAATACATCACTAAGCAAAAGGGCAAGATCCCTGCCTTATGGGGTTTATGGATTTGTGGAGAAGAGACAATGCCATTCTGTCCTCAGAGAAATGAGAGACATGCTCTAGGGCCTTACAGTCAAACTGTGGTTCATAGACCTTCAACATCACCTGGGGAATTGACAGAAGTGTGGAATCTCAGGCTCCGCCTCAGACCCGCTGAATCACCGGGTTCTGCATTTTAACAACATTCCCAGGTGATTGTATGCACAGTATTCTGAAGGAAAGGCACTGGATCAAGGCTGGGGGCTTCATTTAAATCCTAAAGCTCCCCACTTTAAGAAAGGGGGACCATGAACCACATGTTCCCCCCTGAACTGCTGCAGCTGGACTCTGCCTCATCATTTATGCCTCCTGTTCTACCTCCCTAGCCAGATTTGAGCTGAGGCAGCCGGAACCGGACCCGGTTACTACTGACCGTCCCCAGCACCACGGACAGGGCGGCACCAAGGAGAGATTCCCAGTTGCATGCAGTTTGAGGGAGTTGGCCTTTGACCCTGTCCTGCTCTCTGGTGCTGACCCAGATGCTAAGCATCAGGCTTTTCCAAGCTCTCCTGCCCCAGCACTGCCCGTCTAGCGGGGCCTGGATTGGGCGTCAGGGGGTGGGATGATGTGTCTTGAGTCCAGGATGTGATTTGCATGTTGGATGTTGGATATGCCTGGTGCACCTCTCTTAGTTACAAAAATTTAAAGTTCTCTAGTGGTGTTGGAGGGTGAAGGTGGAGACTCAGCAGCTTTTGGGGGAGAAAGGGCAGGAAATCTGAGAAGGCAGGGAAGGCCCTTTTTAGTGGTAGGACACTGGGTACGGACTGGGTGGAATGAAATGCCCTAAAGAGACACATTCTTTCCGCTATTAACGCCTTTGAGCACGAGTCAGAGCTAATTTGCCTGAAGCATAGCAGCCCTTCCCTTAATATATAGTTGACTGACTGACTCCCTGGTGTGTGTGCCTGACTTCCTGAATAATGACTGGGTTGACAGTACTTTGGCACTTTCCTACCCATTCCCACTTGCAGTCCCAGCTATGACCCACAAAAGAGGTAGAGATGGAGGCTATCTCCCCATTTGTCAGAAGAGAATTGCCCCTCTCTGGAGCCCCACAGGCAGCAAATATCCAGCCTGCCTGTTCTCCAAGGAGTAGAGCTCCACAAACATCAAAATGTAAACTTTCTTCTGTTCCAAATGGTGCTACAGTCCCTCCTCCTGCTCAGAGAACCTCGATAAAAATTTTCCAAATCCAAGACTGTCTAGGGGAGGGGAGAACACTTCTCAGTCTGTTGAAGCCAGGAAGTACCTTGTGAGCAATGATTTCCATTCTTGCCACTACTCTGCCCTGCGGGTCTCCTTCCCCAGGATCTTGGAACTCAGGACTAGATAGGAAATGTCTGTGCAGAAATAATAGAAAAGTCACTGCTGAACTGGAAAATCAGAGAGATTGTGTGTGTGTGTGTGTGTGTGTGTGTGTGTGTGTGTGTGTATGTGTGTGTAGCCTCTTTAATCTTCCTTTATTCAACTATATTAAGGCTTGCTAGAGGGGCCCCTGGGTGGCTCAGTCATTAAGCGTTAAGCTTCTGCCTTTGGGTCAGGTTATGGTCCCGAAGTCCCAGGATCAGCCCGCTATTGGGGGATCTCTCACTCCCCCTGCTTGTGTTCCCTCTCTAGCTGTGTTTCTTGCTGTCAAATAAATAAATAAAATCTTTAAAGAAAGAAAGAAAGAAAGAAAGAAAGAAAGAAAGAAAGAAAGGCTTGCTATGCAGCCAGGCCCTGATCTAGGCTCCTAGACCAATACAGAATCAGGTTTGAGACTGTTTATCCTCTCACAGAATATGCTATATGTCATAGCATACCCTAAGAATTTTGACATTTTGGTAGCTATTGAACAAACAAAAACAAAAGCCCTCATCCACCTCTGCCTTTAAAAAAGCAGCAATCAGGGACACCTGGGTGGCTCACTGGATTAAACATTTGTGTTGGGCTCAGGTCATGATCTCAGGGTCCTGGGATGGAGCCCCATGTTGGGCTCCCTGCTCAGGGGGGAGTCTGCTTCTCCCTCTCCCTCTCCTCTTCCCCCTACTCATGTTCTCTCTCTCTCAAATAAATAAATAAAATCTTTCTAAAAATTCAAAAGCACCAATCACTTATCTAGAAGTAATATTTTAAAATTATTCTCCCTGTCTGCTTTTTGGAGAAAATAATCTGAATAGAGACTTTAGACACCCTTTTATTATTATTTTTTTTTTTAGGATTTTATTTATTTGAGAGAGAGAGCACTGGTGATCACAAGCAGGGGAAAGGGTAGAGGGAGAAGCAGGCTCCCCATTGAGCAGGCAACCCAATGCCAGACTGGATCCTAGAACCCTGGGATCATGACCTGAGCTGAAGTCAGATGCTTAACTGACTGAGCCACCCAGATGTCCTTCAGACACCTTAAGTAAATATTTCCCCCTTCATTCCTGTAGAAAGCTAGAAGTCATCTTCAATCTGAAGACACATTTAAAAAAAATATTTTATTTATTTATTTGACAGAGAGAAACATAGCTAGAGAGGGAACAGAAGCAGGGGGAGTGAGAAAGAGAGAAGCAGGCTTCCCACTGAGCAGGGAGCCCGATGTGGGACTCGATCCCGGGTCTCTGGGATCTTGACCTGAGCCGAAGGCAGTCGCTTAACCACCTGAGCCATCCAGGCGCCCCTGAAGACACATTTTTGACACTTAATTTTTTATTAAATTGAAACAAACATATAATCAAATATCAAAGTCTTATGATAGTGCCTTGCCCACTCTCAGGCCCCCTGTTTTGTTCCCTAGAAGCAATTACTTTCAATTCCTATTTGTCTCCTTTGGAATATAGTTCCACATGTCCATGCTTAATTTCTTTTTTAAGATTTTATTCATTTATTTGACACAAAGAGAGAGAAGCTGACAGAGGGAGTGGGAGAAGCAGGCTCCCCACTGAACAGAGAACCTGACATGGGGCGGGCTCGATCCCAACCTGATCCTAAGGCAGATGCTTAACTGTCTGAACCATCCAGATGCCCCCACATTTCCATGCTTATACTCTCCTCTCTTGAAAGTGATGATTAGCTTCCTATTATAATAATCATTTACCTCTAAAATTGTTATTTCTGGGGTGCCTGGGTGGCTCAGTCCTTAAGCGGCTGCCCCTCAGGTCATGATCCTGGAGTCCCCAGATGGAGTCTCACATTAGGCTCCCTGCTGGGTGGGAAGCCTGCTTCTTCCTCTCTCACCCCCCCCTCCTTGTGTTCCCTCTCTAGCTGTGTTTCTCTCTGCTAAATAAATAAATAAATAAATAAATAAATAAATAAAATTGTTATTTCTTTCCATCCCTGTCAAACTACCCACTTTTATCATTGACATCTTATTATCATGTAAATACTGTTCTCTGATAAGCTGTTAATATACCATGCTTACAATAAAGCTTCTTCTCCTTCTCCCCCTCCTCCTCCTCCCTTCTCCCTTCCTCCTCCCCTTCCTTTTTCTTTTTGGTGCAACTTTTAATTTTTCATTTGCTTAGCCTTCTTTGTACCTATGCCTAAATCTTTCTGCATCTTCCAAAAGCATTATGGTACACTTTTTTCACAAGGTCAAACTTATCAGGAAATCTGTCATGGCTGTTGGTGGTTGGTATTTTTCCTTTCCCAGGGGCATCTCTCCCAGAGTTCTCTGTCCTCCAGATCCAGTCTTGGCTGATCACTGCCCATGTCGGCTACACAGATGTGGACCTCAAATTTCTCTTCACTGTTATCCTTGGGATTCCTTGGAATTCCCTCCATCTCTATCCAGTGTTGGAGCCTCTGATTCCTTGACCACACATCGTCCTTTTTCTTGGTTTATTTCAGTTGAGGTACATTTGAGGGGAAATATCACATATCTGAAATTAAGGTGGTTATTGTAGTATGAGAAGCTAAGTGTGCACTTTGACTATGAAATCGTTTGGCCAAAACTGTATCTTTATGGACTTATTTTGGGGGATTGAGGAAGAGGGGAATGGGAGGTTGTTATATGGGTTCAGTATAGGCTGTGTATGGGGAAGCTGAGAAGGTGGCTCAGTGTTATGGAATGAGGGGTACATGTTTTGGCAGAAGGATTAAGGCAGGGGACACTTTGGAGTTCCTTACAGGAATATATAGGTGAGCTGAAGGGGCTGCCTCCTGACTTAGGGGGACTTGGGACAGGATGGGAAGGATGGCTTTGGGCTCCTGATGGTGCCGACTTGGTTAGGTCTGTTGGACCCAATTCAAGAATGTGGCCAACATCATGCAGGCACAGGGAAAATTGAGTACATAGGAAAGTGACATCTTTAGAAGAGACATAGGTAAGCAGATCAACAGAGAGGCTCCTTTGGGCAATTTTTCATGCCTGTGGGCTTCACTTGGGAAGGCCGAGGGAAAAATGTACAACATGGAAAACCTTAGTGACTGCCTTAGTTTTAAGCCCATGTAAAGTGCCTCTCTGGGAGATGAGGTTGGAGAGGATTTTGCAAGATAGAGGAGGTTGCAGTGGTCTTTTTTTAAACAAAAAAATTGGGTGGACCCCCAGTATTGACCTTAGCTTTTTATTATAATGTCATTTAGAATGGTCATATAGTCTTTTGGGTTTTGTGTACCTTAAGTCATGATGACTAAATTCATCCACCATTGTTTTGTTTTGTTTTGTTTTGCTTTGTTTTCTTTTCTTTTCTTTCCTTTCTCTTTCTTTCTTTCTTTCTTTCTTTCTTTCTTTCTTTCTTTCTTTCTTTCTTTCTTCTTTCTCTCTCTCTTTATTTTTTTCCTTTCTTTCTCTCTCCCTCTCTCTCCGCCCTTCCTCCCTCCTTCCCTCCTTCCTTCCATCCTTCCTTTCTCCCTCCTTCCCTCCCTCCCCCCCTTCCTCCCTCCTTCCCTGTTTCTTTCTTTGAGGAGGCTCAAACTCATAACCCTGAAATCAAGACCTGAGCTGAGATCAAGAGTCAGATGCTTAACTGACTGAGTCACCCAGGCACCTCTCCCATTGTTTTCTTTTGAATGAAGTGCAAGCCTTCCTTCATATGGCAGGCCATGCCACCAACTGGCCCGAAATGCAGCATTTACTTATAAAGTCAACATTGATTTTTGCCTTATCTCAACATTAAAGAAGTAGTACTTGACAATAAATGTAAATGAGGACTCTAAATATGAGGTCTCTGATATTTATATCAGGAGGTCATGAAAGTGGTTCATTATATGCTTATAGAACTGTGTTTAAGATCACTACTGAAATGAAAACACAACAGTCAAAAATGTACATAAATTCCTACATGTATAAGAATATGTTCTTGGACCACATTTTGAATGAAGTCCTTGAAAATTTAAAAATGCTTATCTAGGGACTCCTAGGTGGCTCAGTCATTAAGTGTCTGCCTTCAGCTTGGAGCATGATCCCAAGGTCCTGGGATTGAACCCTGCATCAGGCTCCCGCTTAGCAGGGAGCCTGCTTCTCCCTCTCCCCCTGCTTGCATTCCCTCTCTCGCTCTCTCTGTCAAATAAATAAATAAAATCTTAAAAAAATGTTTATCTAAACTCTCAGGTTAGAGGAAAAGTGAAACTACAGACTTACCCATAAATTAATAAAGGTGAGAATAGTACATATTAAAATCCATAGGATAGGGACATCTGGGTGGCTCAGTTGGTCAAGTAGCTGCCTTTGCGTTAGGTCATGATCCCAGGGTCCTGGGACTGAGCCCTACATCAGACTGCCCAGCTCAATGGGGTGCTTGCTTCTCCCTCTGCCCCTCCCCCTGCTCATGCTCTCTCTGAAATAAATAAATAAAATCCTAAAAAAGAAAAAAATCTGCAGAATGTAGTCAAACCTGTGGTCAGAGGCAATTTTGTAGCCCTAAATATGCCACTAGAGGAAATCTGGGATGGGGTGGGCTGGGGAGATGAAAAGGCTACTGTGGTATCCAGGCAGAGAAGGATGGCACCAAGTAGCCATGGTGACGGAGGAAAATAGAGATATAGAGGTATAGAAGAGGTGCCTGCATGATTCACTTGGTTAAGCGTCTGCCTTCGGCTTGGGTCATGATCCCAGGGTCCTGGCATTGAGCCCTGCATCGGGCTCTCTGCTCAGTGGGAGCCTGCTTCTCCCTCCCCCTCTGCCACTGCTTGTGTTCTTTCGCTCTCTGTCAAGTAAATACATAAAATATTAAAAAACAAAAAAAAGGGTATAGAAAAAGTCAACCATTGGCTAAAATCTTATTCCACAGAGGTTACAAACTTTGCCATATAATCATAGCCTCCTCCTGACCCTGAAAGCTGGGGTGGTCATTTGACTGGTAGACAACTTGTTCCAGCTTGACTGATTTGAGGGGTGATTAATCTCAACAGACCCATTAATACAGAAAAAACAAGAAACACTGCCAGAAACTGTTCCTCCCTTGCACCTACCAGAGAGTACCTAGGCTAGTTGGTTTTGCCCATGAATTTTGTCAAACCATCAAGGAATGTATTTTTCCTTGATAGTATAGTTATATGAAATCTCCATATATCTACATAACAATATCTATATTATTATCTATATAATATCTATAGATAATAATATACAGATATATATTTATAATGTATAGTCATAGAAATAGTTCTATAATATAGAAGAAATGGAAGTAATTCCAATTCTATCTACTTAATGACCTTTTCAAAGCCTGATAAAGAAGGGGTGAAGGTGCAACATATAGCCATTCTCACATATGAAAGCAGATTCAAAGCTCCCTGTTTAAATATCACCACATTGAATGCAGTAGTGTATTACAAAAAAATGCACGATCAAGTACAGTTTATTCATGGAATGCAAGGTGGCACTATTAGAATCATCAGCTCCAATTTACAGGATATGAAATTGGGTTTCATAAAAGTTAAGTGACTCATCCAGGTCAAGCTACAAAGTTACTCACTCAGAACTTGACTTCAGGTACACATAACTCCAAAGTCATTCTCTACCTGTGAGGAAGAGGCAAGTGGAAATGGACACCGGGCTCCAAAGCCTGTCAAAATTCCTCCATTCACCCTTCCTCCCTCCTTCCTCCCTGCCCCTCAAGTCCTGATCTTAAAAGGCACCTTCCAGGAGCGCCTGGGTGGCTCAGTTGGTTGGGCGAGTGCCTTTGGCTCAGGTCATGATTCCTGAGACCTGGGATCGAGTCCCACAGAGGGGCTCCCCGCTCAGCGGGAAGCCTGCTTCTCCCTCTCTCACTCCCCCTGCTTGTCTTCCCTCTCTTGCTGTGTTTCTCTCTGTCAAATAAATAAAATCTTTGAAAAATAATAATAATTTTTAAAAAAGGCACCTTCCAAGCCAAGTGACAAGTATGCTTTCAGTTTTCTACTCCCACGCCCCCTCTTCTGAGCTCCCCTACTCAGACCCCTTTCCCTGTACACCTCTCCTCCCACCCTCTCCCCTTATCACTTTTGTGGGGACAAAAGCGCCACCTATTGGCCACCTTGTGGGCACCTGACCGGGATCCATTAAAGGCCTTGGGCGGGAGGCGGGGGTGGGGGTGGGCGGAGCGGGGCGGGAGGGGAGGGGAGTGGCTTCTGCAGCTGAAAGTCACTTGCTCTAGTAGAGTAACCCCGTTGCCTGGAAAGGAAGAGGAAAACTGGTTTCAGTTACCACCTCGCCTGGGAAGCACTCCCAGATCTGCCGTCCTCCTCCATTCTTCTTGGCCGGGGGCTTGGAATGGGGTGGGCCATCCCAGCTGCCAAGAATTGATCTACTATGTGAGAGGCAAATGCAGCAAAAATGCTAGGCTGAGGTCAGGAAATCTGACGTCTGGTCAAGCACTTAGGCAATCCCTTTCCCCTCTCCGTCTTTCACAGGCATTCCCAACACTCTCCAAGCTCCGTGACTGTGTGTTCCTCCTAGCTGAGGATTCAGAGGAATCAGACACTCCCTGATCAGAGGAGTCAAATTTGGTGGTGACAAATAGTATGCAGAGTGCTAACAAGGTGCGGGGACGCGTAGGTCACCTTGGTCACTCACCAGTTGGAGCCTCTGCCTTGAGCTCAGCCTTGGTCTCTTCTGAAAGGGGGAGGATGTGCCTTGCCCCCTCCCCCCAGGGTGATGCGGCTCTATGATTGGTAAAGCCACTGTGATGGTGGGTAAGGGCATTCTACCCTGTCTCCCTCGCTGGGCAGCCTCGCTAGGGCTGGGCACACTGGATTTTGGCCGAGATACCCCTTGTCTGGAGCTGGGCTTGAGGTTTTTGGGCTGGAAAAGAATTAGAGACAAGAGGCTCCGACCCTGCTTGAGGGGTACACAGGCCCCCACTTAGGCATCAGACTGGTTCCTGAATTGTGTAGGGACTGGGGCTTGGTGGGCTTCACAAGGAAAGCTTCCTGGAAGAGGTGAGCTCTGGTTTGGGGTTTTGAAGGAAAGGAGAAGGCCTTCTATTCCAGTTTCTATGAAACCCCTTTTCCTCCATCCTCATCCCTATTCAGCCTGGCCGGCTAAAAAATATGACTATTTCCAAAGCAATTTAGGTGGGACCAAGACAAGAGGCAGAGACAGAGAAGGATGGAAAGAGAAGAGCAAAAGGACAAGTAGAAAGTTTGGGGTCCTAGCTAGCCTACTTCCCTGCCTGATGGGCGACAGGCCAGTGCCCACAGACACCCACTAGACTGGGCTTAAATGCCCCTGCCTTCCACATTAACCACTGGGCATATTTTCAGGTTGGAGCCCATAGAAAGTTTACCACAAGGTTACAGTGTTTATTACTCATCTGTTCTACAGACTCAGCCCTCTTCATTCAGATGATTCCATCGTCTGCTTTAAAGTATTTATTCAATTGTTGAATTGGCTATTCATTTACTTGGCCTGAAAATTATAAAAAAGCCTTCAGTGGAAGGTCTGTCTTCCATTTTTGTTCCCCATTTATTTCTTCCAAAAGATAATGTTTATAACTTTTTAGTCATCCTCCTAGATAGTTTTGTTGATATGCAAATCCAAACGAATATACATTATTTTCTCCTTTTAAAAAACATAATTGGAAGCATAATGTTTTTACACAGTTAAGTATCTTGAATTTTTTCACTCAATCATACATCTCAGACTCTTTCCAGATTAATAGATAAGGAACTTGTTTATTCTATTTTACTCAGCATATGCTTTCTTTGTGAGATGTGCCATTATTTGTTTAATCAACCCCATGTCAATGGAAGCTTAAACTGTGTCCCATTTTCCAGCGTTCCAGAGCCAGCTGCAGTGAGAGCCAGTGTGTGTCCCACGTGTGCAGGTCTATCTGCAGGTCTATCTGTCTGGAAGTGCATTTCCACACAGTCCTTGTCAGCACACCAAGCCTCCCTGTGACCACACCAGCTCTTTTGGCAGCCATCCACTTTTATTTCTCAAAGGGACCCTTGGTGGCTGTAGTCAGAATTCCACTTTCTCAAACCTCACTGACCTCTTCCCCGTGACCTTCCCATCAGAACCTCTCACTAGGGCCCCTTGCCAGATGGTTTGGCCCCTGGATCTGAGAAACCTGGGCACTTGCCCCCTCCACCGTGGGTGGGGTCTCCACCTGGGCCGCCGATCTGTCCAGAGTGATGGCTCCTTCTCCCTTCCAGTCTCCAAACCCTGGGCATCAGTAGCAGGTGTAGGAAGCTCACTCTTTAGACCTCCTGCCAAATGCTGCCATTTCCCCTTCTCTGCCATCCTTCGTCCCCAATTGTGACTTCCTTCTGATCATTGGGTCGTGTTCTAAGTAAGATCTGCTCCTCTCTGGCCTTGCATTTCCCATTTCAATGGGAGTGACCCCACTTTGTGGGAGGAAGTAGATGAAGGAAGACCCAGCAGCAGGCCCCCTGTGAGAGGCAGGCCTGTGAATAAGGGGGAGCCAAATCAACTTCATAAAACAAGTCCCTCAGGAGCCTGGGAGTGTCTGGGTTGGCCTAGACCCTGTGCTGTCAGCTCATGTAGCAGAGGGCACCATTCTGGCTGCCCAAGCCCAGGACAAGCAGGAGTCTTGGGCAGAAACATGGTTATTACTATTGCTGTGAGTTGCAATCACTCACCTTTGGAATTATAGGTAGGGCACAGTAGTTAAGAGTCCTGATTCTTAGGCGCCTGGGTGGCTCAGGTCATGATCCCGGAGCTCCCCGCTCAGCAGGAAGCCTGCTTCTCCCTCTCACTCCCCTTGCTTGTGTTCCCTCTTTGGCTGTGTTTTCTCTCTGTCAAATAAATAAAATCTTTAAAAAAAACCAAAAAACCTCTATAAAATCTTAAAAAAAAAAAAAAAAAAAAAGAGCCCTGATTCTTGAGCCAGACTGTCCAAAGCGCAGAATCCCTTCTTACATGTCAGATGAGGAAGTGGTGGACCTGGAAGGGGCAGCAGGAGGGACGGGAGGGTATCTCGGGCCCCTCGACTCAGGCTCCACTGCTCCTCTCTGGTCACAGGAACAAACCAGGGGGAGGTCCATTCAGCTGGCAGATTGGTGCAAGCATCATTGAAAATGTCAAGGTTGGAGAGGCCAGCAAGGACCCTCATCGAGGCTTTCTGACCCATAGTTTCCTACAGCTAGAATACTAGGCATCAGGAGTCCCTGTGAGGTGACAGGCTGGGACATTTCCTTGGTTTCTGTCTCCAATGTAGCTTTCTGGATTCTTCACAAACGAGGATACTGGGGCTTAGAAAGGCTATTTGTTTGAGATTAAGAAATGGTGGAAGCATAGTCTGAACCCATCTCTAAGACTTATAGTCTGTCTGCTATACCTAGATTCCTCTCCAGTGATTGCCCAGCTGCAGCTCACACATTTCCAGTGATGGGGGGCTCACTCCCACCAATATAGTCTATCACCTCTCTGAGCGACAGCCCTATTGAAAGGCTCTCCGTCCACAGAGTCACAGATATTGAGTCTCCTGACAACCTTCATGCTCCCTTTCACCTCCGTCTCTGTGCTTCAGGTCAGCCCTGTAGAGATTGGAAGATGGGGGCTGTGTCAACCCTGAGCCCTTTATTCTCCAGGCTCATGCCCTAGACATTGGTCTTTTGTGTCTATAGGGCATCTTTCCATCCACTCCTGTATTCATTAGGGCTAAGTTCAGTTGTGAGTAACAGACTCCACCACCACCATCACCACTCCGCCACCCCCAAGAAAATTCCACAACAGTGGCTTAACTCATATTGAAATGTATTTCCTTTTCCCATAAGTCTGTGAGGCAGTTCAGGGTGGTATGCACCTCAAAGGTTTTGGGGAGCCAGGATCCTTCTCTCTTGTGGCTCTGCTGTTTGTGAAGTTCAACTCAAACAAGCAGAACGTTGTTTCACCTAGCTTAAGAGAAGGGAGAATATCTTTAGAATGTCTGGAAAATCTAAGGGTTCTAGTTTTGGGGCAGAACCAGTGGACAGAGCACTTGTTAAGCTGTCTCTCTCTTTAGGCTGTTTTCCATCTGGATATGGGCTTCCGTGTCAAACAGCATTCTCCATGTGATCTTCTGCTCCAAAAGGAGAAACACCCCTCCTGAAGTCCCAGAGTCCATATACCAAATCTGACAGCAGGAGTCACCGGCTTGCCTTAGGTAACTTACTCCTACCTAGACCAAGCACTGGGCCTTGGGTTTGCAAAGCTACGGTATGCTATGGCTTGGAAGTCAGTGGGAAGGACACAGAGATTGGACAGTCCCATCAGGACCATGTGGACTGTGGGAGGGGAAGTCTTATCCAACAGAGGTGGGCTACTCCAAAACTGTAAATATATTCAGTTCATCATGGTAAAGAGAGTGAAATTTGTCTTATAAGCAATGGGGAGCCCCTGGAAGATTTTGTCAGGATTTGGCTGGTTTGATTGGTCACAATCTTTTTAAAAGAAGGAAACCGAGGTAGAGAACACAAGAGAGAAATCCAATGAATGCTGGGGTCAGGGACCAGGGAAAGACTCTCTCTCATAGGGGGATGTGTTCTCTTCGGGGATGGGGAGTGATTGGGGAGAAACAAAGTCTGTTTTCAAAGAACACATATTTCTGCTGGTGATGAAATCCATCTGTCTGGGGAGTCCCAGACAAGAGGGAGAAATATGGTACTGTTCATACATTCACTCATTTGTTCCTGTATCCACACGTCTAACATTCACTGAATACCTACTATGTGCTGGGTTTTGTGCCTGGCAGGAGGCAGAGTGATAATGGTGAGAAATGATGACAAGGGAGGGAGTTAAGTGTTTTGGGGGCACGCAGGCAGGAGCCCCCTAGCCTGGCCAGTGGGAGGTGTTGTTGGGGGGAAGCGTCTCACAAAGTTTGACATTTGAAATGGGCAGAGGATTAGGAAGACGGAGCCAGGCAGAAGTGAGCTGCAGGCAATGGTCTAGAGGTGAGAGAATGCAGTTTTGAGGGGAGTGCAGGGGTTGGAGGGTGGCAGGACACGCAGGCAGGGGCCGGGCTGCCTGGTCGCTTGTGCAGACAAGCACAGGGTTCCCTGAAAGCAAAGCAGCTCGGAGCAGCCATCATTCGGGCCTCGTGCAAACTGCATGACAATTGTCCTCTTAGCTTCTCCTTTAAGGTTATAATTGCAAGCACCAGGAGGCCTTTTCCTGTGGCTGGAGGTCTCAGCAGCACCCCCTGGGTGTGTATTAACAGAGGTTTCTTAGCCCATCTTCCCCTTCCCAGGGCAGAGAGGAGGGCCGTGTTGGCCTGAACTGAGGCGGTGTCCCGCCCCCAGCCCACCCACCTCCTGGTAAGCCACCTAGCCGCCCCTGGCATTTAGAGTCCTTCAGAGTAGCTTGATCTGGGCTGGCGCTGAGGTAAGGGAGAGTCTGACTTTCCAGGGCAGCTTTGCCCTCTCTTCCTTCCTTCCCGCGCCACCCCGGACCCGTGACCCCCTTTACCTCAGTCTTTCCTGTATTTTCCCTCTCCTTTATGTCCAGAATCCCCCAATCGGGCCTAATCCTTCAAAAGAAGCCCTTTCCCACATCCGGGGGAAACAGAAAGGGCTCTGGGCTTGGGAAAAGAGATGTTAGGGATCTAGTTCCGCCTCTGCTACCAATTTACTGTGTGACCTTGGGCAAGTCAGCCTTCCCAGGAGGGGAAACCGACTTTGAAAACCTACAGTCCAATTTTGGGATAAATGACTTCAGTCTTTTATTTACTGAAGGGGAAGAAAAACAGCACACCCAGCATGCAGTGCAAAGGGTGAGTGGAGTGCATGGATTAACGGTCTTTTGGAGAAGGAAGAGGCAGGAAGCAGGTCGGCTGTGCAACGCGCGCGGGGTGCAAGCGCTGTTGTCAAGGGTTCAGGCTTTCCGTTCTGAGGAGATCAGAGCAGGAAGAAGTCAAGCTTTGGGCTCTCGAGAAGCCTTCTTTCTGGAGGAGGCTGGATTTGAGCAGGGATTTGAAGCACGAGTATAGGTTGGGAAAAGAAGCGAGCATGCGCAAAGAGGAGTACGGGGTTATGAGTCTCTGCGTGACTTTGCCAAAGGGGTGGGGTGGAGAAAGGGCCCTCTGGTCCTAGCCCTGGCCCTCCTATTCCTGACTCTCTGCGTGGACTCGCCGTTCCTCCAGAGGTCGCTGTTCCCCAGGAATCCGTCGCTAGAGTCTACAAGGCAAGGCCAAGGCTCCCTCTGGTCCCCATCGCTCTGCTTCTGTGGGGCTTACGCTCCTGCACACGGGCTCCAGAGGGGTCAGGCACCCGGCATTATTTCCCCAACCAGACAGGGACTTATGGTTTCACCAGCAATCCTTCCTGGGGCTCCGAAAGGCTAAAAACGATGGCGTATATGTGTGTGGGTGTGTTGCGTTGGTTACGGGTTCGGACCGCCCGGCCCCTCCTCTCTTCCCTCGAGCTTTGCCCCACTTCAAGGCTGCGGAAGGGCGTCCGGGTCCCGAGGTCTCGCTGCTCCAGCCGGCGGCGTGCAATTGGTGGTCAGGAGGCCGGCGCTGCACTCTTCCCGGCTTTCCGCCGCGCGGTTCCTGTGCGCTCTCCTCTCTCTCCGCGCTCGGGTCCCAAACCCACACCCAGGCTCGCACCCTCACACATCCTCCTTCTCCGCCAGGGTCGCGCTGCTGGCCTGGAGTGGGTTCGCAATCCTAGCCACGTCGCGCCGCTTCCGGCTCGGGGGCAGAGCGGTGGGTCTGGACGTCGAGGCTTCCAGGGCAGTCCCCGCACAGATCGTGCGGTTGGCAGGGGAGCACTTGGGAAGGGCGCGGGTCGGAGAGACCGCCGTCGGGAGGGGCACACGCACGCGAAGGGAGGAGAAACACCTCCGTCCTCCGAGGGACGGAGAAACAGACCCTCGTTCTCAGAAACCCGGGACGCACTTAGACAATAGGGGCACTCAGACCTGGGGCTGATGCTCCGACATACCTGGAAGCGCCCCCTTGTTCCCTGCCCCCAGCTATGCGTCTTCTCCGCGAGGGGAGCCTGTCGCACCGCGGTCGCTGGGAAGCCGGAGCCCCAGGCTGGGCGGCTGAGGAGCCGAGCTGTTTTCTTTTCACTCTCGCCTGGGCCCGCAACTCTCTTCCCGCGAACCAGAGTAGAAGGCTCCGCAGCTCGTCCGGGTCTCCACGGTTGCGCAGCGCTGGGGCCATACTGGGCTCAAGCGAGCCCCTCCCCCCGACAGTCCCAGGACAGGGGTGCGGGGAGGCGACTGTGGCCAGGCATGGTGAAAGGAGAGAAGGACATTTCTTCGGAGAAGTGGAGGGTACGTGGAGGTGTGGGGAGCAGTGTGTTTGGGGAGAGGGCGGGTGGTCGGCTGGGATGAAGGCGTACACGCTGGGAGCCCTGTCATTTCTGTGCTTGCTGTGGGTCCGGCCTCTCTCTGAACTCTGACCCGGGGCCCCACTTCAGTATGTGGGGACCCCCGCCGCCTGAGGTTCGTCCCCGCAGGTCTCCCGATCTGGAGTCTCCCGCCTCCTTCCCGGGCCAAGGGAGCCGACCTCTCCGGAATATGCGGAGATCAGGGTTAAGAAAAGGATCTGGGGATGTCCCGGCTTCGGCCAAACAACTGTCTTCCCTCCAGAGCTGCAGCCAATGGCGGAACCGGAAGAGGGGGCGGCGGCGCGGGTCTCGCAGCTTTCCCTGAGGCTGGTAAGGTTTGTGAATAAAATTAGAGAAGTGTGCGCGCGCGGTGTCCCCCAGCCTGGCTGAGGCCGTGCGGTGCTTGCGGAATTCACACCGCGGGGAGGTCGCGCGTGAGGTCGGTCGGCTCCGCGTCCCCGCCTCCTGCTAGCTCAGCGCCGCTTCTTCGCCACGTTCGCAATTGACTTCATTATATTCTCAAAACCATCTGAGGGCTGTCGTTTCCCCTAGTCGAGAACAGTACGAACAGTACGTCTACAGCGACAATAAGGAGGCAAGGGAGGAGCGGTCAAAGGAGAGATGCCACTGATAGCTAGCAACACGTCTCCGTTGTCGGAGCATGTTGGGTGGCACCCCCAAAATCCTCCTTCCACTTGTTTCTTGGCTGGCCAAAGGAGATGACAAAATAGTACGGCAGAGGAAAGAAGAGCCCAGACCCTACTAGTGACGCTGTAGCCAAGACCCACAGAGCCTGTGGCCTCCTGCTTCTTTGAGGCTTCAGGCGTGTGGGCTAAAGCACAGGTTTTGCCTGGAGGAAGGTGAGAGAGTCACCCAGATAGCAAACGAGCCGGGAAGGCTTGGAAGAGGCTGAGCCCACAGGTGGGAATGGCCGGTGCCTGCGGAGAAGTGCAGAAAACTAAATGTATTCCGTTGGTTCCTGTAGACCTTCTCCCCATCCCTGATTTACCTACACCCGGCATCTTTCAAGACAAACTGGCCCCTCTAGATTTACACTAAAACCTTGAGAGGGATGCGAGGTGGCCAGAAACACCTCTCCTGAGCTTGGTCAGGGGCTAAGCAGAGTTATTTGGATAAGTAAAAGAGTTCTGGCCTGTGAGTCTGGACACCTGGGTCCAACCCAACTCTGGGAATTGGGAGCAAGGCTTCAAAAGCCTAGCCAAGTCACATGACCTCCTGAGCCTGTTTGCACTCCCGTAAAAGTGTGTGTGTGTCCAAAGGTCCAGATGACTCCTTAAGATCATGTCCCTCCCCACACACACATTTCAGAAGAGGGCCTAGGGTCCTGTATCCCTCCCCCCTCCCTGGGTCCCAGCAGCAGCCAGCACGCAGCAGAGCCAGGCAGAGGCAAGGGCTGGCAGCTGCGCCGCTTTGCAGAGTCTTGCCTAGACTTCTGGCACCTGGGATATGTGGGCAACAACTACCATGGCCCGTGGACCCTGAAGCTGGGCCTGACTATGGAGCCTGGGGAACCTGAGAGTGCTGGCAAGGAAGGAAGAGACTGGTTCATGCCTGCCCTTTTAGAAATGAAGACATTCAGAAGGTGAGGTTGTAGTAAGGTGAGGCCCATGTGGGTTTTGCTCTCCATTTTCTCAGATACCAGCAGAGCAGGGCCAGGCTGGAGCTGCTGTGTGGTAGACAGTGTGGGGGCATCTGTGAGTGGGAGCTGGATCTCCATGAAGTATTGCACAGGCTTGAGGTATGTTAGGGTGGCCAGATAAAATAAATCTGCTAAATCTAGCAACCCTAGGTATGTGAGTTTATTTGGACTCATGTAAAACACTTCTTTCCAAAGCGCCCCCCAACCTTTTTCTCTGGAGGGCCTTATCACGTAGAAAATTCCAATCCCCCAGGGCCACTACCCCTGCCCAATTGCTTATCCATGGTTTGAGGCCTGGACCTCTTCTCTTCTTCCCGAGGACAGGCAGACCCTGCATATCAGGTGGATCCTCTTGGACTGAAGAGTGTGTAAGGGCAACAGAGGACCTTCTCTCCCAGGACAGGGGCAGCCAGACCTGCTTCCACTCTCCTGCTTGAGGAGATGGCTTGAGAGGATGGAGACCTCCATCGTGAAGATTAAGTGACAAGCACCTGGCCCTGCTCTATCTTGGGGGATCCTAGGTGAGTCCCTTCCCTCCTCTGGGCCTCTGGTTGTCCCACCCATAGAATGGGACAGTTAGATTTACACTAGATTATTCTATAGACTGGAAACTGTTAGAATGAAAGAATGTACCCACTGCCACATCAACCCTGTTGAGTAATGGCTTGTAGGGGTCCCAGGAATCCCTCCCACCCTATTCCCAGCACCTCTCTACAGGAGATTTGATTCAGCACAGAGACCAGAGAGGGTAAGATCCAGATGGGAGACTACACACCCATCTGCCTTCTCTCTCCCCAAGAGTCTGCAAAGTGCTCTCAATACCCTCTTCAAAAGTAGCCTAGAGTGATATTACTACTTTTAGGTATTAGTCATGAGGTAGGTGCTTTCAAATCTCATTTTTAGAGAGGAAGAAACAGAAGCACAATGAGTTTAAGAAATGCATCCAAGACAACCGAGCTGGTAAATAAAAAGAGAGCCAGGTCCAGAATTTAGCAGCCTAATCTCAGGGTTCCTGCTCTTAACTACTGGGCAAAGCAGGAAACTGAGGCCGAGTGGGGAAGTAGCTTGCTGATTGTCACAAAGCCTTGCAACCGCTGAGGGTAGCTGGGTCTCCCGCCTCCACTGCTGGAGCTTTGACCACTGCGGGGCGCTGGCCGGGCAGCAGCCGGTCCATCAGCTCAGTTCTTACCCACCACTGGTGCTCATCACCCCTGTGACCCCTCAGGGTTGAGAGGGGCCCAGTCTGCTGGTTGCTGGTTCCTGGCCAGGGGAGAAAGGAGCCTAATGGGCTGGGCGAACCCCCGCTAGTAAGAAGAAGGGCACAGGACCAACCTTGTGTGCAGGGGCTCCTGAGAGAAGAGGCAACGCTGGTCTGGGGTTGAGGTCGGGGTTCATTGAGGAAGGTGTGTGTAGGGGTCCTGTTGCTGGTCCGTAGAGTCTACAAGTCCGGCCAGAAAGGGTGGACAGCCCTGCAGTGCGACCCGGGGTAGGGAAATAGAGCGAGGGATTCTTGGGCTCACGAAGAGACAGACAAATGCAGGGTTTCCACAGGAAACGAGGCAGAGATTCACCGAAGGCGAGAGACACAGTCACAGAGCCCAAGACAAATGGATACTCGGACAGAAAAGGGCGGAATGCAGGCGTACTCAGAGCGATGGACGGGTCCGCGCTCCCGGAATACCGCCAAAGCGCCGCACAGAAGCTTCGGGGACAGGGCGACGGGCAGGCGACGCGCTTCCCGGGTCTCCCCGCACACACTACTGACTCTGGGGTCCCGCGACGCGACAAGAGGATGTGTGGACGGGGTCTTGGCTTTGGAAGGGAGGAGAGGGGCGCAGCCGGAATCTCTCACTTCTCCGAGGCCGGAGGCTGAGAGCGCCAAGTTTGCTCCTCGCGATCACTCAAGTGCGTCTCCCCTTGGGCCGGAAGCTGCTCGGGATCCGGCGGGGCCCCGCTCGGGGGCTTCTGTCCGGCGGTCTCAGGCTCGGGTTCGCGCTCCAACTGCGCTTCAGCCTTGGTGGCCTCGGGCGCTGCCTTGGGTAGATGAAGGGTGGGGGCTGTCGCTACTTCTCCCCGCGCCGGTTGGCACCCGCGTGAACCTCAACATCCAGGGGCTGAGAGCACTGGCTCCAGGCGGCGGCTCCGGGGAGCGGAGAGTGTGCGGGATCTGCGGGTAGAAGAGGACCCGCCTCCGGCCACCCAAGCCAGCTCCCGCCGAGGCGGCTGTTTGTTCCCGCCGGGCCCCTCAGCGGAGGCAGTCCGCCCGCCCGCTCCCGCCCCGCCCCACCTCGCTCGGGGAGCTCCGCCCCGGGTTCGCGCTCTTCCGCCTTCGGCAGCCGAGAGGCGGGAGGGGCTAATTTCCCTACCCCCCCCATTCCGGGGGCACTGGGGGCCGAAACCCGCCAGGGTCAGGGGGAGCCTCAGCTCCTTCCGCCCACGCCCCGGGTGCAGGCGCCCGGCTCCGGCTCCCCGGGCCGCGGAGAGAGCGCCAGTCGGGTGCTCACCGAGAGGTGAGAGCGGCGAGTTGGGCCACGAGGGGGCGCTGCGGAGCTGGGGACACCCCTCCCTACCCGCCTCAGTCCCCCGCCCCCTCCCCGCCCGCGCGCAAAACACTCGCCCCAGAGGCAGCGCGGCGGAGCCCGAGCCGCGGCCGGAGCGGAGCCGGAGAACGGCGGTGGCGGCGGCGGCACCATGACCCTGGGCAGCTGCTGCTGCGAGATCATGTCCTCCGAGAGCTCCCCGGCCGCGCTGTCCGAGGCCGACGCAGACATAGACGTGGTGGGCGGCGGCAGCGGCAGCGGTGGGGGGGAGCTCCCTGCCCGCTCCGGGCCCCGCGCCCCCCGGGACGTGCTCCCCCACGGCCCCGAGCCTCCTCCGGAGGAAGCCGTGGCGGACGCAGCCGAGGACGAGGAGGAGTCCGGCGGCTGCTCTGACGGCGAGCCCCGAGCTCTAGCGCCTCGGGGGGCGGCGGCCGCAGCGGGAAGCCCCGGGCCAGGCGCAGCGGCGGCCCGAGGCGCGGCGGGGCCCGGGCCGGGACCGCCGTCGGGGGGCGCGGCGACGCGGAGCCCGCTGGTGAAGCCGCCCTACTCGTACATCGCGCTCATCACCATGGCCATCCTACAGAGCCCCAAGAAGCGCCTGACGCTGAGCGAGATCTGCGAGTTCATCAGCGGCCGCTTCCCCTACTATCGGGAAAAGTTCCCTGCTTGGCAGAACAGCATCCGCCACAATCTCTCGCTCAACGACTGCTTCGTCAAGATTCCCCGCGAGCCGGGCAACCCGGGCAAGGGCAACTACTGGACGCTGGACCCGGAGTCGGCCGACATGTTCGACAACGGCAGCTTCCTGCGGCGCCGCAAGCGCTTCAAGCGGCAGCCGCTACCGCCGCCGCATCCACACACGCACCCTCATCCGGAGCTGCTGCTGCGTGGCGGGGCTGCCGCGGCGGGGGACCCCGGCGCCTTCCTGCCCGGCTTCGCGGCTTATGGCGCCTACGGTTACGGCTACGGCTTGGCGCTCCCGGCCTATGGTGCACCCCCACCGGGCCCGGCCCCGCACCCGCATCCACACCCGCACGCCTTCGCTTTTGCCGCCGCTGCCGCGCCTTGCCAGCTGTCGGTACCCCCAGGCCGCGCCGCTGCTCCTCCACCCGGACCTCCGACGGCCTCGGTGTTCGCGGGCGCAGCCTCGGCTCCGGCCCCTGCGCCTGCCCCGGGCGCGGGGTCAGGCAGCGGCCCCGCAGGCCTGCCCGCCTTCCTGGGCGCCGAGCTAGGCTGCTCCAAAGCCTTCTACCCCGCGTCGCTGAGCCCTCCCGCAGCCGGCAGCGCAGCGGGGCTGTCTACCGCACTCCTGCGCCAGGGCCTCAAGACGGACGCGGGCGGTGGTGCGGGCGGCGGGGGCGCCGGGGCCGGACAGAGGCCTTCCTTTTCTATAGACCACATCATGGGCCACGGTGGCGGCGGGGCAGCACCCCCGGGCGGAGGCGAGGGCTCCCCGGGATCGCCTTTCGCGGCGGCGGCAGGTCCGGGGGGTCAAGCCCAGGTCTTGGCCATGCTGACTGCCCCAGCCCTGGCTCCAGTGGCCGGCCACATCCGCCTCTCGCACCCCGGGGACGCGCTCCTGTCCTCAGGGCCCCCGTTTGCCAGCAAAGTCGCCGGCCTCAGTGGCTGCCACTTCTGACCGCTTCGAGCTCTGGGCGAATAAGGCCCGCACTTCTCTGCCTCTCCCCGGAGCTCCTGCGGTCCCAGCGGAACTCAGGGAGTCTATTTATGAAGAGTCTCCAGACCTTGGGCTGGCGCTCGTGACTTGGCACTTCAGGCTCCACGCTCAGAATTTTGCCGATAGTTGGAACGAAGCGGGCTCCATCGATCAGGGAGAGGCCCAGGCCTACGCGATGAAGTATGAAGTCGCAAGCCATGATCCCACTCCAATATGAGCAGTAAAAGGGGCGCGGGGAGCCTTCACTTTTCCCCAGCCTCTGCGCCTCTCAGAGGCCTGGGAGGAATGCTTTTCCTGAGAGATGTCTGCCCAGGCCCTGGGGATTCCGCCAGCAACACCGGCTGTGCAGAGAGGTCTCCCTTTCTGCCTTTCCCTCCCTCCTCCTCCAACTTTGAGGCCCTGCTTGTCCAATATTATAATTTAAAGATACCTATTATCCGCTTTGTGCTTAAAAGAAAATTTCAACTTTTTTAATGCTGTTTTCCAAGGAAGTTCGTTTCCTCTGAAGCTTAAAGCAGTGTCTACAGTCCAAGTCCAACGGAGAGGTTAAGTGAAGGGTCTTCACAATCCCCACAGAAACCCTGGATCTCACTACACTGAGGAACATCCTCTCTCTTTTTGTGTTGGGGTACTTTTAAAGGAACTTTTCCCCTTTCCCATGGCCGGCTGGGTCCAGCCATCCAGGGCCCACCGCCCTCTCAGTGCTCTGCTCTGTCCCAGGCCCTGGGATATTTATTGTAGCTAAAGGCAATGAGGTTGGGGTGGGAGAGGAGGGTCTGGGTCAAGGACTGGAGAGATGGGGGTGGGGTGGGCGAGGGCACATCCTGTGGCAGGGGGTCCTGTAATTACATGTAAATATCTGTACAGCCGGCTGGGTTCTCTGTCCACTGGGTGTGCATTGATTTAGACTTCTCCAATGAGGGGAGACTCTGTGAAATCGTCTGATGGTTTGTGTGGAAGAAAAGAACAATCTGTCTTCCCCCGCTCCATTCCCGTTGGTGTCAGTTGAATAAATGTATGTGAACTCTGGCAGCCACCAGCTCTGCTTGCCTGCACTCCTCTTTCCCAGTCAGGGCTCTCCCAGACGCCCAGCTCCCGGGCAGAGAGGGAGTGGGGAAGGGCCCTGGGCAGCCCAGACAGGTAAAGGAGGCCTTAGGCTTTTTAGATACAGGGAGTAGTGTCTCCTTGTCCTTTGGGTGTGATGGGGCCAGGACTCTGGGAAGCCTGGGACCCCTGCAGCACTTTCATTTTCGCTCTGGTCCTAAATGTCTGCCTGGGGTTCTACAGAGAGACTTTTTCTTTCAAATGCACCTGGGGATTCTCATCTTCTGGTTTCGACTTCAGTGTGGCCTGGGCTTATCTGGGTGTCCAGTGCTCATGGACACTCTACCCACCAAGTACAGTTGGAGTGAATGTGTCTCTTGAATGCATGTCCTCTATGGCTCTGTGTGCAGAGGCTTTCTTGGAGCCTGTGGCTCCTGTTTGTGTTGCTGAGGGTCATCACATATCCTTGCTTTTTGTTCTTCTTGGGGGGGGATGAGTTGGATATTTGTATTATTATTTCTTTGTGTGTTCATGAATGTGTGTCTCTATGTTTGTGATTCTCTGTCACTGTCTTTTTCTGGGTCCGTAAGAGGAGAGAGACCTCTCTTTAGCCACTGGTAGAGACTTTTTTTGGATCTCCCTCCCTCCTGCTGCTGTGGACAGGTCAGTACGAAAAGCTTGAATAAGGGACTGTGAAACCCCTCTCTCCCCTGGCCTAAGAGGGCTAGATGTGCACTATGAGCTAAAGGAGAGAGGCAGTGCGGTCCTACTCTGTTAAGGCAAACCTTCCCAACCCTTGAGCCATGCTCACAGCCAGAACATACTGCCAGAGAGCAAAACCATCCGGAATTGTGGCTGGAACCTTCCATAAGCCTACCCAGTCTCCCAGCTTGCTGTGTGTGCCTGGGACTCCAGCTGGCTGGACTCGCTAGCATGTTGGGAGGGAGGGGATGCTTTGGTTACAACAAAGATGGTTACTCAGCTCTTTGTACATTCAACTGAGGACATAGGAGAGAAGGAGAAATGTGGAGGTGCAGAACGAGGCATTTCAGCCATTGCGGGAAAATAGACACATGCTGAGGGCTAGTGTTGGGCTAGAGCGACAGAGAGTGAGGAGGAAGACAGGGTCAGGGAACCAGCTCTGGAGAACTTGAGAGGGGCAGGTAAGGAGAAGCCCCACAGGCCCCTTTAGCCAGATTCCCAGGCATTAGCAACAACAGGAAAGGAGGAGGAGGTAGAGGACAGAGTGCCCTAAGGGGAGGGTCAGAATCAGGATCAGGGTAGGGAGAAGGCACCAGGGCTGAGGAACAGTGGTTGGAACTCCTAAGTCTCTCAGCTGATTCCCCAACAGAGGGGAGACAAGATTGGAGGTACAGGTATAAATGAGGTCCCCCTCTGCCAGAGGCGAGGTGCCCTCTCCTCCATCTCCTTGAGAGACTGTTTGCAGGGTGGGGAGGTCGAAAGCAGTGGTCCACCTTCCCATGATTTTATCAAACAGTCCGTGAGAAGTAAGGTTAGAGTTAGCGGTAGAAAGGGAAATGCCTGCTGATACTGGGATAATGGCTCTGGCGGGCTGCTCGCTTGACTTCCGTTGCTGGGTTTGATTTCATTTCTTTTCGTTTGAGGAAGGTTGAACATGACCGTGTGTGTTTGCCCTCAATAAAGCATTTTGTAGCTTTCATGATCTCATTTACCATGAATATGTCATCCCAGATATTAGGTTGGAACTTCGTGTAAAAGATTTATCAGTTGGTTTTTCCTCTTTAGAAGAGAAAAAGCAAGTCAGTCAGAATTCGTATCTGATGGTGGATAGGGAGACGAGCTACTACCTCAGTCGCAATTTCCAGGAGAAGCAGCAGATCCTTCTGGACTCCTCAATGTGAGTTTGTGAAAGTAAATTGTGTGTGTGTGTGTGTGTGTGTGTGTGTGTGTGTAAATTAATCTGAACATGGTGCCTTTATCTATATGTATATCAGAGGGTCCATATCAGGGAGAGGTAGAAATAAGAGGATGGGGAAGAGTGAGATGCACACTTCCAGAGGCTTCTAAGAAGCTTGAGGCCCTAGACCCAAGACTGCGATCCCAGTTTCCATGGGTCAAGAAGGCCAGATCTGGCTCAGATTATGGCTGAGGACTGGGAGGCAGAAAGAAACCACAGAGGCCTTACTGGCCTTAAAAAATACAGAAAAGGAATCGCTGAGAGATCTGTGCTACTGAAGGCAGGAGAGAAGGGAGGGTGTTTAGAATTTGAGACTCCTTTAGGTTGTGTGAGTCCAGAACCTGTAAATTAGGAACTAGCAAGGACCCATCTGGGACCTGGACTGTAGGGAAGAGGAAGAAGAAGGATGAGGGGATTGCAGATTTGTATGGTAGATGTAGAGCCCTCTGTTTGTCCCCTCCCCCACAACCCCAGACCAGAGGGACTTTGTAAGTGGCTCCTTCCCACCCTGTGGGCGCAAAGGGTGGGTGTTCAGTGTAGGAGGGCTTACTTAGGACACCAGCTCTCTGGGAGGAGAAACAGGCCATCCCATCTGGAGCACCTTCTGTGGGTTCCCTTCCTGTCTGGATGGAGACAGCCAAGCCTCTATCCCCGGAGGCCCCAAGGATCGAGGACAATAAGAAAATATCCAGGGCACACCTTCATCTCTGGAGGTGAGAAAAAAAATGTTAAGAAATCGGCCTGGGGTTCAGAGAGTGCTGTTGAGAGCCGGCAGTTTAAAGGGGAAGAAAATTGGCGAATTTCACTGGTCAATTTCACTTCATTTCGTTCAATTTCGTTCAATTTCATTCCTTTTCATCCAGCGCCGGGAGGCCCGAGGCCACAAGGAGGGGGAGGGGTCTTTCCGGGCAGAATTTACCCCATCTTGCAGATTTACTTTCTATAGCCGAGAACAGCCTTGATTCTCAAACTTTGACATACGTCTTTCAGCCACGGCTGGGACAGGGATTTTATTTTATTTTATTGAAGGGCATTTGGTTTGGGTGATCGAGGCACATCGGCGAACCTCTCCCTACTTCTCTCTTGCAGCCCAATTAAAGTGGTTAATTCTTTTCACCGCCGATTCCTCCCCATCTTTCTTTTCTCCAGGGGCTCCCCGGACCACCCAGGAGCCGAAGTTGAGGTGGGGGCGGACACTTCCCCTCCATATCCAATTTGTTCTCGCCACAGCGGGCGCGTCTTCGTGGTTACAAAGCGCTTTTCCCCTGATGACTTTTTTCCCCTTTTCAAAAACACTTCTCTCTCTCCTCTTCAACTAGCAACCCTCCCCAGCCCACCCCTCCTCCCCCTCCGCTCCGGTTTATTTAAACTTCGCCTCCTCTAGAGCCACCGTAGCGCACACTTAATGAAGTTGAAGGCTCGGTGAGCCCGGGTGAAGAGGGTTTGGAATCCGTTGAAAGGGGCGTTTTTGTGACACTGATTGGGGCGGGGGTGGGGGCGGTCGCGGACCAGACAATGACCGATCAGGCGGGTTTTCCTTCGCACAGGGTCAGGCGAATAAAGGCGCCGACGCTGTTTAAACCAGGGACCCTGCAAGAGAAAGGGAGAAAAGATTTTGAGTGTGGAACGTGCCTCGTAGGATTTCAAGCGGTTGGAGCAGGCAGGTCGCATACGGTCTTTACCGACCGGATTCGGAATTTAATCCATACCCCGCGCATCCCGCCAAAGAGAAGAGAGGCGAGTTTGGGTTTGCGGCTAAATTACCACGTTACGTGGTTCCAAAGGTTGTCTAGGCTAAGGACTGGAGATATGTCCAGGGAGGACCAACCGGGATGCTGAGACCCAGCTCGCATTTGTCCTCGGGGCTGGCGCTCTGAGATTTACGGAGAAACGGTGAAAGAGAATTTGAGGTGGGCAGAGGTCTTCTAGGATAATTCAGCCTCCTAAGCTTTTCGTCAATCAGGGTATTTGAGAGCAAAACAAATGTTAATTGGAATTTCGGAACGTGATGAATCTGTTCTTTAAGGTCGGATAGATACGTACCAACACAGAAAGCTGTAGGGAAGGTAGAGGTTCCTTGCTCTAGTTTCCGCAACGAATTTTTCCGCGAGCTGGTGGGCGCAGCGCAGCGCGGGGCGGAGCGGGCACCGCCTCCTTTGCTAGCCGAGAGCTGTGCTGCGGGACGCTGCGGCCGCGCGGGGAGGCCGAGACGCTTCGGATCGCAGCGAGGCCAGGCGCTTTCCTCCAGTGCCTGCTCCGCGGGGTTGCCCTGGGCGCCGACCTCTTGGGGTTGCTTTCCACCCGCGCTGTGTTCCTAGCTCTAAGTCCGCCGAGCGCTCTCTTTTCGCTCCACACGGACTCCGAGCGGAAGTCGCTAGCTGTCGGCGTCTTAGCCTTGCTCTTTGGCGGCGGGGGTCTACTCCGGGTGCCCTCCCGCCGGCCACCGACAGCCTTCTCGCTGCAATTTCGTACTCCTGGAGGGGGTCGACAGGGTCCAGGTCTTCACCCTTGCCCTCCGGCTATTCGGAGATCTGCGGCTGGCGAGGGGCGCGCAGCGGACCCCGCAGGAGCGGTTGCAGAGATGCGCATAGCTGCGGCTGGCTACAAAGGTCTCGAGCTTTTCGTCTTGGGAAGCCGGGGCTCTGTAGGTCTGGGCTATTTCCCCCATGCTGGAAAATCTCCTTAGACTGGTCTCACCTCCGGGGCATTTCTGTACACGCAGGCAGAAGTATCGTTGGAATTGCGGTTGGACGGACTGACTTTAGGACTGGAAAAGACAAATTATTGGGGGAACAATATATTTAAATCCATCCCTTTGATTCTGTCCCTTCCTAAAAAATCACACTGCCTTGGAAAGCATATTTCAAATGATCTGGGTAGACACTGCCAAATTGTATGTGGAGGGGTGGGGGCACTGAGGGTACAGGAAAGGGGCTTATTGTCCACGTTCATTCCTGCTGCTTACAGAGTGCCCTAGCTTTGTGTCCCTTCCCCCTCCCCCCCCCACAGGTATCGGTGCTGCTAGGACTCCCTAACTTAGATGCCCCATTCCATTCGGATACAGATATGTGGAGTCCCTGCTGGGTGTGGTGAGATCCCTCACCCCCTGCGCCCACCTGGGTCCTTCCCTGCCAGCGGGGTCGCCTCTTCTCTTGGGCCGTGTGGGTTCGCGCCTCAAGTGCAGAGTTCTATGCAAATGTTTCCATCTTCCTGGGCTAATTCTGGCTTCCCCACTAGTCACACTAGTCAAAGGTGAGGTTATCACTTAAATTAGCCTCAGAGCAAGAGGGCAGGAGCCACTTTCTGCGCTGGAGAGGAAGGAACCAGGTGGCGATTGCACCCCAGATCAGCTGCGGAGTCCGGGAGTGGATCCAAAGACCTGGACTCCCTGTACAAGGAGTCGGACAAGGGCTTGGAGGGCTGGCTTTTCGCCCAGTTCCCAACGTCCTGGCCGCTGTGGCCAGTCATGCTTTGTGGAGCCCCAGGCAGGTGGGAGGTTCAAGGACCAAGCTGAGTGTCCTTTTGCAAACCCATGGGTTTTCCATCTAGCAATGCGAGGACAGATGAACTGCTAGGCCGCCTCGGGGTTCTGATCCTCTCTGGGCAGCAGCTCTGGCTTCTGATCTGCCTACCCCACACCTCCCAACCTCAGCTCCTCTGTTGGTCATCTGGAGATTGTGAGGCGAGCATCAGGGCTTACTCTATGTCAGTTTTTCTGCGTGAGGAGTTACCTGGTAAGGAACAAACACAGGCAAGTTATTTTACCTCCGGCCCTGGAGATCTCTTTCCTGTTTGGTTTCCTCCTTTCCATAGATATTTATTGAGCACCTACTGTATGCTGGGCATCGTGCCAGAGATACAAACAAGGAACATCTGCCTAGCATCATTACACTCAATCTAACTTAAGTAGTTGAGAATCAAAAGACAGGCGAAACAAGTGATTATCACTGTATTTGAGGTTACAAAAAAAGGTTTGGTGTTTTAAGAGTTAAGGATGGTAGATTTCAAATTTATGATGATGGTACCAGGTATCACAGCCCAGAGGTGTGTATGTGCTTTTAGGATATTTGGGGTCTGTGACTGTGTATATGGCTGTGCGTGAGAGCAGACCTGAATATATCACTGTGTTGGGAAGGAATAGTTGTGAGTGACTGTGTGTGCTAACATGTGTATTTGTGACTGTATCAGTGTGCGTCCAAGCATGCAGTTCCCCCCCTCCTTGGGTGGCTGAAGCAAAAGCTGGAGGGGTGTGAGTGTGGAGGACTAGGGTGAAAGGGTTAGGAATGTGTCTCTTCAGGGGTGTAAAGAAGGAGGTCCTAGTGTTGAGCCTGTTACCCTATTCTCTGAGCCTCTGAGCCAAGACTATGGCCAGTCAGTTTTCTCCCTACTTCCTTCCCCATTGACCAAAAGGCTGGGAACGGGGGCACCCAGTGAGGGAGTTGAGAGGCACAGGTCTCTTCCTGATGTTCCTCCTTCTTCCCTTTCCTGCTGGCATCTAGCCCTCTTAGCTTGCCATCCTTTCAGAATAGCTCCAGATTGTTCTAGAGTAGCCCGAGTCTCCATTGTCTGGCTTCCGACCTGCTCCCGCTCTCCCGCCAGGGGCAGCGAGCCTCCCTCCCTCCAGCCTGCACCTAGGGACTAGGTCTGAGGTCCTGGGGGAACTTTGGAGCCTCCTCTTCTGTTCCCAGGAAGCTATCCTCCTGCAGCCAGGGGGTGGGTGCGGTTTGTAGAGCCAGTTTGCAAGGTTTTCAAGTCTGACTTTCAGCTGATGGGCAAACAGGACTGGAGGAGGGGTAAGGGTAGTCGCTGTGAGTATGGAGCCTGTCGCCTCCCTGCACTAGCATTAATAATTGAAGCATTAGGCTAGATATTCAGAGGAAACTAAAAGTCTAGCATTTCCCCTTATACAAGTATCATAGAAGTATCATCTAGGCTATGGACTGCTTCTGAACCTTCCTTGTTCCCAGAGGCAGGATGTGAGCATAGTTGAGATCAAGGTGTGGGACAGCATTCAATTATCCAGAAATATCAGGGCATGAAATCCGTTGCCCTAAAGTGAACAAGGCGCTGGGAGCAGTCAGGAGGTGTGTGTGCGTGTGTGTGGGGTGAGCAGCAGCATCACGGGCTCTGCCATATTCTGGGTTCCTGGGCCAGGGAGGGCAGCCAAGTCCTTCCCCCAGCCCCAGGTTGTGTGGAAGGTTGGACACCAACTGGGTTGTGAGGAAGGAGTTGGAATGGGTGGGTGGCCAGAGTTTTCCAATCTATCCCCTCTTTCCCATTTTCCCAGGCAGTAGCACCTCTCCTTCCCTACCCATGATTCTCTTGTTTGTGAATCTGTCAGCCAGTCAGCCCACTTGGCCATTCCAAGCCCTGTTTCCTGTGCCCCTTCTGACTGTAAACCTTTTAGGTAGTGGTAAATAAATGAAGAAAAGCAAGAAAATTGGGGGTGTCTGGGCCTGAGGCAACCCTGGCTGGGGCTATTCCTTCCTGGCGGGGAGGTGTTGGCTGAGCTTCTGGGCTTGGAGTGGTAGAGATCTGGGGAGTGTGTTGGCCTGGGTGTGTGTGGGGGTGTCGACGGTGAGGGTGTTAGAGAGTGTGTGAGTGAGAGGCATGCAGCAATAAGGATTCTGAGTTATACTAGCCTGGATGGTACCAGAGATCTGATGCCTCTTTCTCCTTCCTTCTTGGTCTTCATTTTAGTACCTATCCTGAATAGGATCTAATACTGGCAGCTGAGAAGCGGAGGAGGAGAGGAGTCGCGACTCCAGCCAGGGTGCTGACTCTCTTATGATATTGGGCCAGTAGTTCTCACCCTTATCCAGCCTCAGTTTCTGTGTCTAAGAAATGGAGCTGTAATACATTAGTCTGGACTCACCTTCTGAGTCCCTCTAGTTTGCTGGAGTTCTCATTCCTCCTTCAATTCTCTCTACAGTGAGAGTGCAGGACGGGAGAGTGCTAGCCTACCACAGGTTATGCGGGTCTCTGGAGAAGACACAGACCAAGTGGTTGCCTCCTCAGGGCTTCTGCTACAAGGGGCAGAAGAAAGACTTGACTCCCTCCTTTCTGGACTTGATGATTGGCTTTCACCCAAGACCCTGGGATTTCTCCTCCTCCGGCAGGACCAGAGACAGGTGGCCAAGGGTCCGTGGATGTCTTGGTGCCTCTGTTCTGCATGAGCCCATCTCCTTTGTGGAAGATAGGGAGTGTGGGTGAACATGAATGTGACTTCCTACATGGCAGGCCTACTGAGCTGTCAGCCTGTCCCATGTGTGTCTGGCACCAGGGATAGGGAGGCATGGAGTAGAAAGTGGGCCCACCATGTGAAAGGGAGCCTCTACCCCACCTCCTTTTACTCTTGTCCCTGTTCACCCTGCCCTCCTTTTCCTGGAACCTCTGGGGGAGTGTTTGAGTGTTTAGGGGGAGGCAAGAGAGGCAGGGCACTGCACAGGAGCTAGAGAACTGGAACATGGGCAGCTGGTGGTGTAGGGAGAACAGTCTTAAAGCCAGAGTGGGAAAATGGCTGTGGCTCTGCTCCCTCCCCAGGGAGGTCTGAGGCCCAAACTGGAGAACTGCAGATTTTGTGGGCTGGTAGTAGAAGCACCCAAAGCCTGGGGAGTGTCTTGGGGGTTGGATGGCTGCTCAGAGAGAGTGGTGTGTAGGCATTCCAAGAGTGGGTGTAGGCAGACAGAGACCTAGAAGAAGAAGGGAAAGGGCCAGACTCTGTGGTCCTTTCCCCTGGGCCGGGGGCCGGAGTTTCCGGGGGCGGGGGATGCGGGGTCCGGCTTGTCTCCTCTGCAATAACGTCTAGGATTCTTGCTCTCAAATGTGCTCGCGCTCCCACTTGCTTGCTGTGAACAGAAAGAGCCCCAAGAATATTGCAAAGAATATTCAGAAGCAGAAGAGAGACTCCTGAAAGGCGAAGCCCGGGACCAAGTCCGCGAGGCGGCTCCTTGACCGAGGGCGAGAAGAGCGAGGTTCCAGAAACCCTCCCCACCCGGATCCCGAGCGCCGGCGGGGCCCTGCCACCTGGGGGCGCCACTGGCCCCAAAGTGCCCGGAGCGTCCCGGGCTCTAACCGCGGTGACCCAGCCCCGCCCTGGTCTGACCCTCCTTTAGAGGCCGGTTCTGCAAACCAGGGCGCTCTAGCTCCGGTGCGGGCCAGCCTCTGGCTAAAAGGGATGACCCCACGCTCACCCGGGCAGCTCAGCTTTGAGCGGGCCTGTCTCTGCGCTCTGGGCGTGATCCTAAACCGCCTGGGGCGTGGATCTCCTGCGGGTGGATGGGCTTGGGCTAACCCAGCTGGCTTTGTGCTCTCGCTGTTAAGGCTTACCTGCAGAGGTTAGCTGCCAAGACAGTCCTTGTTGGAGGTCCCCTAGATCTGGTGCCAAAGCTCGTCTCTGGGCGCCCACCCCCACTGGTCACTGCTCCACTCCTTCTACCACCTGGCCCTTTAGGCCAGTTCTGGGACTTCGGTGAGAAGGGAAACCTTCGTGTGTTTTGCAGGAGTCTATGTAGAAGGTGACTGAGGGTGGGGAAGGAGGGTTCCTAAAGGGAACCAATTCTGAGGAGACTGGGGCATCTTGGGGACCAGGGCCATGCCTTTCCGTGTCTATGTTGCCTGTTGGGTGACAGGCCTGCTGCACCCCCCATACCCTCACCTCTATATGCACTAGCAGCTCTGTCTTCAGGCAACTCCACCCTCCCTTGGGAGCAGTGTCCCTGTTGGGGAAGTGAAATGAGCTCATCACCGGGCTGCCCTCATTGTGGGAGTGTCCTTCCACAGCCACCCATCTGTCCCATTGCATTGCAGGAGACTCTTAATGGCCACTTTGTGCCTGGTCTCGGCCCTGTGCCGAGGATGCTGTGCAGAATAAAACAGATGCAGTTCCTGGCCTCAGGGTGTTGGTGATCTAGTGGAGGACAGAAGGAAAGCCACAGATGCGTATCTAATTAAAATGGTAATAGGGACTCTTAGGGAAGAACAGCTAGGGCTTTGATTGAGAAAAGCTGAAGATTGTAATTGGGAGGTGAATCTCTCCTCAACTCTGCTAGGCTGGGACCTGTTGGCATGGCAGCCATCACCCCAAACTCCTTCCTGTTCAACTCAGACTCCGGGCAGCAAAGCTCTGATCATTGGGAATGCCAGCCACGGCTGCTCAGGAAACCAGGGTTCACCGCCACCGTCCATCCTAGAGAGCCCCTGGGACACCACCAGGAGACGTTTCCCCAGCATTCTGACATCCTGGGTGTCTTTAGACTTCTCTTCTCCCCAGGCCCCTGCAGTTGGAAGAGGCGGTTTGCCTCTTAAGAATAGGGTTTGGAAGTCAGGCTGGCTTTGGGATGTGAGATCCCTTCAATTCTGAGATCTCTTTACCTAGCTTGGCTTCTGGTACAATAAATAGCTGTTTGTTAAAAAATGATCCTAGCAGTCTGAGTTTACCCTTTGATAAGCCCTAGAGTCAACGATTCTTTGTTTCATTCATTTTCTTGTCCCTTCTCCCCTTTTCTACTTGGTTCACTCCCAACTTGTGTGTCACCTCCTTCAGGACTCCTTCCCTCTCCTCTGCCCTCTATTTCCCAAGCCTGGGCTTAGAACCTGTCCTCTGGGCTCCTACCACCCCTGGAGATTTTAAAGTACTTATCGTGGTATATTATTTCCTGCTTACTGCTCTACCTCCCTCATCAGGCTGGGGCTCCTTGAGGGCAGGAATTGAATCTTAGGCATCACACTCTTACTGGCTCAGAGCACAAGGCCTGGCACAAGAGTAAACGAATCAGTCAAGGGTCTGGAAGTGCTCCTCAAGTGTCTCACGTTTCCAGAGACAAACAGAGTTGATATTATTCAGAAGTTTGATTTTTTTTTTAAAGATTTTATTTATTTATTTATTTGACACACACAGAGAGATCATAAGTAGGCAGAGAGGCAGGCAGAGAGAGGAGGAAGCAGGCTCCCCGCTGAGCAGAGTGCCTGATGCGGGCCTTGATCCCAGGACCCTGAGATCATGACCTGAGCCAAAGGCAGAGGCTTTAACCCACTGAGCCACCCAGGCACCCTTATTCAGAAGTTTAATCCTTAATAGAGCAGGAACAGTCTCTGGAGCCCAGGGTGGCAGGAAGAGGGAAGGGGGACAGTAGTACCAGGCGCAGAATCTGGGAGCCCTGAGCCCCAATGTAATAAGATATCCTGAAGAGAGGAGGGACCTTTACTCAAGGTCAGTTCATTCCCATTCCAAAAGGAGCTTGGGCTGTTCAGTGCCTTTCCCGCCATCCCTACTCTCTCACAGAGCCATATCTATCCAGGAAGCGGGGCGGGGCTTCCAGAGCTGTACAGAGAAGATGAGTGCTCCCAGCCCAAGGCCAGAGACTCCAAATGCTTATTGGGGGTGGGACAGGCTGGAAGGGGAAGGGTGATGGGTGGAGGGAGTGGCTTTCAAGGGTGTGAACAAAGAACTGACTCAGCTGGGAGGTATCTTTCAATGGGGTCGGAGAGGACAGGTCTTGTTTTTAACTCCTTCCTGACTTCTAGTCTCATCTGGCTACCCAAATGACAGAGACATAGAGGATAAGATATTTTGGTGTAAAAGGCAGAATAGGCAGAAATAATCTCTGAGAAGGGAACTTGCAGCCTCAATGTGGGAAAGCACTAGCTCACTACCCTTCCCAGCCACCCCATCACATAGTTTCCTTGAACTTGTTGACTCTGTGTGCACCTGGACTGGGCTGAGGGAATAGAGGCGAACCACACACACTGTTGTCTGACCACCCACCTGCCTCCCATGCATAGCAAATATTTCCTGACCCTAATGTGCCTGGACATCCCTGAACTGGGCTCATTGTAGGGGTGTGGTGTAGTTTGGGGACCAGAGAGGGAATGTATGCAACTGCATACTCTTGGGGAGGCTCACAGTCTGATGTTACTGGCTCTTGGTGCTTTAGGTCAGGTCCAATAAGTTCTGTGAGGGGAGAGGAGGCCCAAGAGACTTCCTGGAGGAAGTGGCATTGGAGCTGGGCTGAAAGGTTTGGGAGAACTGCCATAGTAGAAGCTGGGTGTGAGGGAAGGGCATCCTGGGAATTCCATCCTTTATGAACAAGGGCATCTAGGAGAGTGAGTCCACAGTGAATGTAGGCTGAGAGGTTTATCCTGTATTCCTACTGGGGGTCACAAGGACTCCCCTCTGTATTAGAAGAGTTCTCAAAGTCTTAGTAGTCTTAGGAGTTTAACAAATAAAGTTTTTTTGGTGCCTGGGTTGCTCAGTGGATTAAAGCCTCTGCCTTCTGCTCAGGTCATGATCTCAGGGTCCTGGGATCAAGGCCCACATCGGGCTCTCTGCTCAGCTGGGAGCCTGCTTTCTCCTCTCTCTCTGCCTGCCTCTCTGCCTGCTTGTGATCTCTCTCTGTCAAATAAATAAATAAAACCTTAAAAAAAAAGAGTATATGCTCTTAACCCCCCCCCCAAAATAAAGATTTTTTTAGGGCGCCTCGGTGGCTCCGTGGATTAAAGCCTCTGCCTTCGGCTCAGGTCATGATCTCAGGGTCCTGGGATGGAGGCCCGCATCAGGCTCTCTGCTCAACGTGGAGTCTGCTTCCTCTTCTCTCTCTGCCTGCCTCTCTGTCTACTTGTGATGTCTCTCTGTCAAATAAATAAATAAAATCTTTAAAAAAAGATTTTTTTAAATCCATCTTGTAAGCCAAATGTTGGCGGAGGGAGCCAGTGGGGGATTCTTTGTTCCATATAGTCTTTCAGAGACCCAGGGCCTTCTCTCTTGCGGCTCCATCATTTTCTAGGGGCTGATTTCCCATCTCTTTTGTGCCATGGATCCCGTTGGACAGACTAGTGAAGCCTGTGAACCTCTAAGATTAAGGATCTGTCAATGCATAAAGTCCAGTTCACAGGACTACAATAGAAACCAATTATACTGAAGTTCAAGTATCAAAATGTTTGTAAATCTTGTAATATAATAGTATGTGTGATATAACAATAGGATACATTGTTGACATAATGACATAACAAGTTAAAAAATAGCTATAGGATTAACGGTACAATTTCAAAGTGTTCTTAGTATATGTGACCTTTTGCTATTTCTGCAACAACTTAACACGATGTAGAAAAATACCTGCAATTTCTTTGGGCAGCAAAATTACAGGTATGGGGAAACTGCTGTGGTTTTTGGTCTCCCTTCATAATTGAATAAAATGCTGAATTTCAGTTCAGGGCTATGTCAAAATAAAGGTAATTTTTTTCCCAGCCAAATTTATGGAACTTCCAGGTACCAGATTCTCCCATTGACTCCTTGTCTGTCGTGGACCCCAGTTCTAGGTCCTTGGCATCCTCCATGAATCTTCTAAACACAGAGGAGGAGAGTGATCAGAAAATTTTGGGGGAGTTTTTTTTTTTTTTTGAAGCTTTTATTTATTTATTTGACAGAGAGAGACACAGCTAGAGAGGGAACACAAGCAGGGGGAGTGGGAGAAGGAGAAGCAGGCTTCCCGCCGAGCAAGGAGCCAGATGCGAGCCTGGATCCCGATGCGGGCCTGGATCCCAGGATTCCCAGATCATGACCTGAGTCCAAGGAAGCCACCTAAAGAGTGAACCACCCAGGTGCCCAGAGATTTTTTTTCTTTAAAATATTTTATTTATTTATTTGACACAGAGAGAGAGAGATCACAAGTAGGCAGAGAGGCAGGCAGAGAGAGGAGGAAGCAGGCTCCCTGCTGAGCAGAGAGCCGGATGTGGGGCTCAATCCCAGGACCCTGGGATCATGACCTGAGCTAAAGGCAGAGGCCTTAACCCTCTGAGCCACCCAGGCGCCCCAGAGATTTTTTTAAATAAAGGGCCAGACCTTTATTATATCACTTCTGATCATTTTCCTTGGCCAAAAGCCACCCAGCTGCAAGGGACACTGGGAAATAGTCTCCAGCTCTGTGTGCAGGACGAAGGGAATAGGGTAAGGGATAAACTCTCATTTGTCATACTTCGATCCCTGGGTAAGGTCACCTGGAACACATGCTTAGTAAGTAAATGTTGAGTTGAGCAGCTGAGTGGAGGACTTTTCTTTCCCCTAGAGGTCTCTTGCCCTCTTCCTCCTCTGTCTTCATTCCTCTGTCCCCCTGTCTGTGCTGTAGTCAGTCTTTTCAGGGATACCTCCCTCTCAGGCACCTCAAATCCTTAGTGGCACGGAGCAGGACACAAAGACATGTGTAAGTATTAACAATAAAATCTCCTTGTTGGCAGATCACTCCTAACCCTCATCTCCATTCTAGGTCCCATGGCTTCTCCCCTCCTGACAATCTTGAAAAGTAAGGAGCTCAGAGACCTCCCTAGACAGCCTTTCCACCCCCACAGTCTTATTTAGTCCTCACAGGGCCTGGAGATGGGTGTTCGCAGTCTCTGTTTTCCAGAGACTCAGAGAAGTCTCACGGCTGCTGCAGGTCTGCCCTGTACATAGCAGGAGGATTTGAACGCCCATCTTCTGACCCCATGGGGCTGTCTGCTCCCCTGCCCCTACTCGAGTTTGCTTTTCCTTCTCTCTCACCAGCTTCCCGCTTCTCACTGGGCCTGCAGCCGGGTCCTGCCACAGAGTCTGCTGAGAGGGGTATGCTCACCTGTACCCTCAACCCTGCATAGCCCGGGCCCCCTGGGGGAGGTGACTTTGAGGGCTGGCAGCAGCTTAGAGGCATGTCGGGCAGGACCCACTTTTCCTCAGTGGCTTGTGAGAGCTGGGGCCCTGAGTCCTTATCAGCTCCTGCTGCAAGGGTTCCTGTCACTGAAGCTCTCAGAACTGCTTGGGTCTCCTGGGGGCTCAATTTTCTCATCCTGAGGACCCAGACATCCTTTCTATCCTCCCTCATTCTTCCCTGTCTTTCCTTCCCCTTTGAGCCATACTCTCTGTGCCCAGTCTTGAAATCTGTAAGAAGGCAGCTCTGGGCCCCCTCAGCTCAGGCTCACTCTGTCGTCTATACCCATGGGATCTCCTACCTCAAGACCCTACCCAGAACCCCCCTGGAGGGGGCTAAGGCTGATCCCTCTCCTCCTAGACACAAGGACCCAGAGGGCCTCAGAGGGGCTGGACACCTGCTCTTCCTCAGACCCTCGATTGGTCAGCTTCCACTCCTCTCGGCCATCTCCCTGGTGATTACGGATGAGCACACATTCCCAAATGTATTCTCCTTTGGGCTGATGGACCCCAGTTACTTGCTCGGCCCTCAGAGCCCCCATCCCCTCTGATTTCCCCACCTTATCCCCTGCTCCCTGGCTGTGTTCAGAACCGCCCACTCCCTGTGGCTACATTCACATAGGGTGGCGTGGGGATCTGGTGTCCATGATGTGTCTGCTCTTGGCTGGTTCAGCAGAGGGCAGCCCCACGCTGCAGACGCTCCCTGGGGAGAGCACCAGCACCAGAGCTTTGTACACATGGACCCACAGAGGCCAACGAGCTAGTGTGTGGCTCAGCTCCTGCCCCAAGGCGTGGCACACACGCTCCAGCCCGCTGACAGAGTCAAGGAGTCAGGTGCACACAGCAGGATGAACATTCTCAAAGACACGCAGAAGGAGAGAGAAGAGCAGATTTTCCTATATATCCAACACTTCATTACAATAGCGGTCACATACATGTACGTCCTGTTGACAGTTGCATTTAGCACAAGGAAGTGAAGATCTATATTCAGTATTTTTCTGGTTACAGTCATGCGGAGTTGAGTGTGTGGATAGTGTCCCCATAAATAATTATGCGGGGAGAATGTATTTTGTGGGAATATATATGGGGTAGGTATGACTAGCGGCTGGTTGCGTGTGCATTCTGCTTTACACAGAATAGCCTCAAGCTGCTACCTGGTAGTCTTGGGTGTGGATGGCAGCAGTGTGAAGGGGGTGGGCTGGGAATCTGCTGCATATCATGCATGTTGGGGGTGTGTGTTGTGAACCGTGAAACTCGGATCCTTTCGTGGTGAAAATTGCACGCGAGGAGTTGTCCGTGTGTGGTGGCGTATTTGGCATGTGTGTACATGTGTGCACGCCTGGGGCCAGCAGGAGAGGTGTGCAAGCGTTGGGAGCAGCCGAGAGGCAGCCAGCCTCGCTCTTGGGAGAGACACTCATGGATGAAGAGCTCAGTGCTCAAAAGCGGCTGGTTAACAGCTTGAGCATCAAATTATAGCCCACGTGGCCAGAGGTGGCAGCGGGCGCTGGTTGCTGTAAATACTTCACTGCAATTGACAGCAGCTTGTGGAGGGCTAAGTGAGATGGGGAGGGGGCGGGAGGAGGGGCAGTGCCTCCCCAGGGGACCCTCTGCCCCACAGTGCTGTCTCTGCTGGATTGAGTGCCTGTGGGGAGGAGACATAGGGTGTGCGGCGGGGGGTCTGCGTAGGGGTGGGCTTCTGAGTGAGGCTGGATCTCAGAATCCATCATTTACAGCTGGGTAACCTTGGGCATAATGACTTACCTACTCTGTGCCTCAGTTTCTCTATCTGAAGAAAAAAAGCCTAACCTGTAGAGATTGGAATACCCTGTAAGATCTTTGTGAGAATCATAGGAACTTCTTCCACCTGAAAGCCCTTGTTGTGGTTATATAGCATTAGCCTTTATTGCCTTGACGGGATAATGCTTGGGAATTAGCACAATGCCTCTCACGTAGGAAGCCCTCAATAAATGTTAGCAAACGTTGTCAGTCTATTGCTATTGTCTTCATCAGCTTGGACCCATAGCTGGAGATACCACAGCCCTTCCAAATATGCACGGAAAAAAGGCTTCCCAGAGGGCAGCCAGTGGGTCTTTGTGGGTTTTCAGAAAAGAGGTTTTTAGTCTCCAGCTTTTTAGAGAATCCTGCTGGATAGGATCTGAGAGAATCTGCCCAGGGAGCTCGCTCCACTCCGCTCCGTAGATCCGCTGCCTTCATTAGTGCCTTGGTGGCTGTGCTCTTGAAAAGTCATGTGTAAATGGGTTTCTGCAAACTCAATCCCGTTTAAAATGCACTAGTTGGGCTGGGGGCTTAAAGGGACCCTGTGGTGAATTCTTTTGTAAGGCATAGAATTTCCTTAATGTGTCTCTTTTGTAAAGTACTTGTCTTTATAAAGTAGTCATCCCAAGATTTCTTAAGTGCCTACTATGTGCCAGGTACTCAATCTATTATTTAACTATAGCTTTGCAACAAGCCTGTGGAGGGACATATTCCAGTTTTCCAGAAGAAGAAATCTATGCACAGAGAGTACCACACACTTACCCGGAGTCACACAGCTAGAGCGTGGAAGAGCTGGGATGGGAGCTCTGTCCAACTCCTGTGAGAGCTCACACGCCCTGTGCCTGTGCCCTCCCCTTCCCCCTTCTTCTCTCCCCCGCCCCACTTCCCTCTCTCCCTTCCCTCTTTATTTCTGCAGCCACACAAGAGCCTTTATTTTGCATATACTGCAAAGAGGGTAGTTCTAAACCTGATGTAATCAGTAGTCCTAAACCACGGAGCCTTCAACAGTATTTAGAGTAGCAGCAGTAGCTATAACAAACCTCTGAATTTGAGGGCAACACTTGCTAAGCGCTTTTTCTTATGGACATTTTCAAATGTATGCAGAAGTAGAGAGAACAGTACAACTGACTCCATCAGCACTCACTTTCAGGTTTAGCAGCTTTCATGGCTTGACTTCATCTAGCGTCTACTTTTTTTGAGATCCTGTTTTAATTTGGGGAAAGAGATGTTGAGGCATTATCAGCACTGGTGTTCCCATCACCCACTGAGCTATGTACCCTTGCAGGCATTTGTTTGTTTTTATTCCGAAGAACTGGATATATTATCATATACCATAAGCAATTTCCCTGCATGTCTATGGAAAGTTATCACAAGATGCTGCTAGGTCTCGCGATTGCATTGCTTTTATTGTGGGCATCCTCCTGCAACCATGTTCAGTGTTTCCTGGTTAACCCACTAGAGGAAGGAGGCTCCCGGTGAGCTGGAGGGGACCAGGTTCCCTGGTGGCCTGTTCTCCATGGCTCAAGACATTGGCTGGCCACCAGACTGTTTGCTTTCTTTTGTGAGGCTGTGGTGAGTCTCCCTGTTCCTTCTCCTCAAGTCAATATTGTGATAATGATTACTAATAATGACTGTGAGCTTCCCATTCTCCAGAAGGACCTTTCTGAATGCTCTGCAAGTCCTATTTCTCTTTCGAGGTTGATTTTTGTATTTTGATTTAAAAAATTAAAAACGATGCAGCTTTAACCGTAAGAATGACACTGCTCAGCAGAGACTTAGGGTGTGTGCAGTTAACATTGAGACGTTTAAGGCTTGACCCGCAGCATCACGGCTTCCAGAACTGCCGGCCACACAGATCAGGAATCATATCCGCTGTGTAAGTGCAGTGATGAGTTTCAGAACAGGGCTGCCCGCGGAGAGGATCCACCTCACCACCTAAACCAGCGCAGGAGGGGGTTGGGGGAGGGGGTAAGTTCAGATGGAGTAATTGCCTCTGACAGGGGGTTCTGGAAGGTTCCCCAGAGGAGGTGGGCATTGGCTGAAAACCTTAACTGATCTGGGAGAATCTCAGAAATGGAGATGGTGGTGAAAGGGAGAGACTGACATTATTATTGAGAGCGGCTAGGCGATGGGAGTGGCCCTGTGAGCAGAGGGGGCGTGAGCAGAGGTGGAACAGGGAAGCTTCTCATCATTCGTAATTGTGAAATTGCTTTTTTTTTTTTTTAAAGATTTTGTTTATTAGAGAGAGAAAAAAAGCAAGTGGGGGGGAGGGGCAGAGGGAGAAGGAAAGAATATCTTAAGCAGACTCCACACTGAGCACGGAGCTCCACATGGGGCTTGATCTCATGACTGTGAGATTAAGATCTGAGCTGAGATCAAGAGTCAGATGCTTTACCAACTGAGCCCCCGAGGCACCCCCATGCTATTGCTTTCTGATGACTCTTTTGAGGGCAGCAAACCCATCTGCCTTCCTCACAGTACCCCAGCCCTGCAGCACAGAGCAGGTTTTAGTCAGGCTGGACAAGTACTTGTCTCCAGCAGGGCCTTGAAGGACGGTAGATGTGGATCCAGGGAGAGAAGGGAGCGCAGTCCTGGAGGGGAAGCAGTGTGGGCAAAGGCACGGAGGTAGGAAAGCATGAAGCATGTGTTGAGATCAATGAGGAGCCTGGTCTGTCTGGAAAAAATGGTCTGTGCCAAGGAGTTGTGGGCGATGAGGCTGGAAGGTGGGCAGGAATGCTGTATTTTCCAGGTTGGGTTTGAGGCCGTGACAGTAATTCCCGCAGAAGGGCAGGCAAAACGACTGGGCAGCTGAAGGGTTCGCTGTTTGGCGCAGGGTGGGATGGCGTGTGTGGGCAGGAGGCTGTGGCCACCTCCACGAGTTTCTGTCCAGCCCCTCGTGTCTTCCGGTGTTATGCAACCAGAGTTGAGGAAAGGGCCAAAAATGTCATTTTTTTCTAGGGACACACACACACACACACACACACACACACACACACGCTTCAGTCCTAAGAATGATTTTGTTTTCCATTTGTCAAGAGCCAGAAAAGGGCTGAAGGTATAAAGTTCAGAACTGGCAGGGCTGGAGGACTGACAGGAGAAGGAAGTTTCCTAAGCTGTGCAAGAGCTGGGAGCTGGGAAGAAAGGAGAGTTTCTATGAAGCGTCCCGTGGCCTGTGGAAGGCTGTGTGGAGTTTCTGGAGGAGGCCGAGCTCTGTCCCAGGCCATGGCTATGCAGGGGGTAGATGTCTCTGCCCATCAAGCTCCTCCTGGGGCTTGGGAAAATGAGGCCCTGCGTGCTGGGACTTGAAGCCCCAGGGTCTGATTCTGACCCCACTCCTGGCCAGCCCTATGACGTTGAGCAAGTTATTGAGATGCTGGTGCCTCCCTTTCTTTGTCTATAGAGCAGGAGTAACCACATCTGCCTGGAGGGGAAGGGGACAATGACAGGAGTTCACACCTAGAACAATGCATGTGGTAAGTGCTCAAGAAATCTTAGTTATTATGATTGTTCTTTCTTTGATTATTATTATTATTTTTTAATGATTGTTCTTACTGAGATAAATGGCAGTCAGAGAAGAAAGGGATGTGAGGAGCTTCTTTAGAGCTGGGATCCGGGTGGCTGTAGTTAGGCATTAAAATGGCTAACTTGGGGTTGGGGGGGTGGGTGAGCCTGGTGGCGGGTATTGAGGCCAGAAATTACATGGAGTACTGAGTGTGGGGCATAAACAATGAATCTTGGAACACTGAAAAAGTAAAATAATGTAATAAAGAAAAAAAGGCTAACTCATTTTCTCAGGGAGGAGTGGCCTCTTTCCAGAGGACAGTTTCTAAGAATGACCTAAAAATGTTTAAAAAGTTGATCCTTGAATTTGTAGCTATTTGGAAGCTTGGGCATCTGGAGGAATGTGCGCATCAAAGTCCACAATGCCTGAGGTTTCACCGTATAGCTATTTAGGTACGTGGCAGTTGGACACACACGCTAATTAAAAATTGAATGTCAGCACTGTCCACACCCAGAAGATGTCACACAAAGTGTGTTTGTTCTGTGACATGGAGACCATCCGGCGCTGGCTCGGCGGGCGGCTGGCTAGCTGGATCAGGCGCAGTTACTAGTGTTTGTGGGTCTCCTTTTCTCACCTGTGAGGGGAGGATGACGATCCCCACTCAGGGATGATGACGGTGACAGGAATGATGGTTTATGTGGACCAGCGTGACACGAAATGCCCCTGTTGAATTCTGAAATACTAAACTCTCGGTTCCTGAGAATTTTTTTTTCAGTGTTCTGACCTTATTAAATAAGTAATTTTTATTCACAGTGAAAGCATGAAAAACTACCATGAGCAAAGAGAAGAAATTGAAAAATCAGCTTAATGTCATTATGTTGTATAACTTTACCTTTAACAGACGTACAGTGAGGAACAGTTTGCATTTCATTTCATTCTCATTAGGGCACTGTGGGGTAGGCAGGACTGGGGTTATTACATTTGTTTTACATGCAAAGAAATCAAGGTCCGGAGAGGTTTCTGACTTGACTGAGCACATAGCCAGCCTTGTTTCTTCCGGATTGAGGAGATATGTCTCCCTTCCAGTGAGTCCAGGAGAGCCGGGGAATGTGGGCAGCGGGGCAGGCTGGCTGGGAAGCCTGGGGATGAGGCCGACAGGAAGGTGGCCAAGCTGGCCGGGGACGTGCAGGAAGACATGCTAGCTCCCGCGGGAGCCGTCATGGGGGTGAGACCTCCTCTCTCCAGCTGTGGGTGTGAATTTCCAGAGCATGGTCCCTGGTCACCGCTTGCTGCCTCATGCTCACCCCTGGAAAGCTCCCAGGCTGGGAAGACTTTCAAGTAGATGGAGTAGATGGAAGGAAGGGGACAGGGGCAAGTCCCTCAGGTGGCAAGAAGAGCACGAGCAGAAGCACAGACAGGGTGACCTCAGCATCAGTGGGCCCCAAACTGAATTAATATGCCCCAGCTCCATGTGCCCTCAGCCTCCTCTACCTCGCTCACCAACTGCTCCCCCTCTCATGTGTTTGTCCCAGCAAAGGGGGCATCCTTTTTTTTTTTTTTTTTTTTTTTAAGATTTTATCTCTTTATTTGAGAGAGAGTGAGTGAGAGAGAGGATGAGAGGGGAGAATGTCAGAGGGAGAAGCAGACTCCCCGAGGAGATGGGAGCCCGATGGGGAACTCGATCCCGGGACTCCAGGATCATGACCTGAGCTAAAAGCAGTGGTGTAACCAACTTAGCCACGCAGGTGCCCCTAAAGGGGACATTCTTCACAAACATTCTTCACCTAAGTGTAGGTGTTACTTCCTCCAGGAAGGCCCCCCAGTGCACTCTGCCGAGCTCTGGTTGCATCAGACTCACCTGGACAGGCACGTCTCTGTGGCTTCCATTTCCGAGGCGTGTGTACACCCTCACTTGTGCTTTCACGTACCCTTGTCCCTCACCCACTCTGTCCTCCTCCCCTCAGCCTGACCCAGAGGGTGCCTGTGGGTCAGGCTTGTGCTGTCGCTGGCTGGCTGTGGACTGCGGCCACGCTGGTGGCCACCCCCAGATTCTCCGGGACACTAGCTCTGACATGTTTCCACTCTGTTGTCGTGCTGTCTCTAGAGCTGGAGTTTGCAGAGTGTGCTGGCTTTCACTTCAGGAAATCCTGTTGCTCTGGCTCTAGGGCTGCCCCTGAGGCAGTTGCAGGTGTCAAACCTGAGCTTCACATCTCTGAGAAATCCCAGTGAAACAAAGCGCAGAGGTAGGCATTCTTTGCAAATGTAGAAGTTATCTTCAAAGATGAACTTTCATGGGGCTCCCGGGTGGCTCAGTGGGTTAAGTGTCTGTCTTTAGCTCAGATCCCAGGGTCCTGGGATCTAGTCCCACGTCAGGCTCCCTGCTCAGAGGGAAGCTCGCTTCTCCCTCTCCCTCTGCCTGCTATTCCCCCTGCTTGTGCTCTCTCTCTCTCTCTTTTTCTCTCTGTCACATAAATAAATAATACCTTTATAAAAAAAAAGATGAACTTTTTTCATCACTACTGTCATTCATAGGATCTCTACATCTCCCGCAATGTGAGAAATTATCTTCCCTACCAAGCTTCACTTTTCCTACGTCTCCTTATAGATGAGTAGGTTCCTCTCCTGCACCCAGGCCATCCATTCATCCATCTTTGGTTCTTCGGACAGCCTGCTTTCCTCCCTCCTCTCCTTCCCTCCATTCTTCTACCATCTGTGCTGATCTCTCCATCAGCAACCAGCCATTCACGAATTTAATCCAGCCAATATTTATAAAGATGATATCGAGGTGCCGGGGTGGCTCAGTTGGTTAAGCGACTGCCTTCGGCTCAGGTCATGATCCTGGAGACCTGGGATCGAGCCCCACATTGGGCTCCCTGCTCGGCGGGAAGCCCGCTTCTCCCTCTCTCACTCCCCCTGCTTGTGTTCCCTCTCTCGCTGTGTTTCTCTCTGTCAAATAAATAAATAAAATCTTAAAAAAAAATAAAGATGATATGCAGATAATCGACTGAATTTTCCATCTATCTGTCCGTCCATCCATCCATCCATTCATTCTTTACCAATTCCTTCCATATCATTTCTTCACTTCAGCCACCCCAATCTCCCCAAACTTCCAATTTAGAAGTGTCCCTTTGAAACTATAGGTAGCTTCTACAAAGCATCTGGGACCTTTTCCAGCTCAGAGGGGTTTCTCCTGGTCTCTGCAGGTTGTCCTTCTGCTGGGCACCTCCTTGGCCTGGTTGGCTTTCCCAAGGTTCAGTCTTATTGTCTGTTTCTTGAAGTCTTCCTCTGCGTTGGCCTTTTTGTATTTTATCTACCCTGTTGTGCTGTGTCTTAGATCATTTCCTCTGGCTGGAGTGTTCTTCCCTGTACCCTCTGCTGCTGGTGACTTTGTGTGTGTCCTTCAGGACACTCAGTTCAAATGTCACTCTTTCATGACACTGTCTCTTCCACGGCTCTCTGTATCACCTTTCCTGCTGAATTAATAGTCCCCTCCTCTGTGCTCCTGTGACAACTGTATGTCTCCCTAACACAGCGCTCACCACTCTGAATTTTAATTAAGTGCTTGCTTGTCTGCCTCGCAGGCTGGAGGGAGCTTGCTTAGCCCGTCACTGCATTCCTGGCATCTGGCACAAAGCACCTGTCAGTCTACCTGTCATTATCACCACCTAGCCAGCCTTGGTCACTTGCATATCTCTTATCTATTATTTTCTACTTAGCAGTCATTTAGCATTCTCCCTCCTGTCTATCTATGTGTCTGTCTTCACCACCATCATCACTTGTCTATGCATCTGTCTCATTTGTGGAATGAGAAACTAAATCCTGCTGTGGGCTGGCAGGCTCTGTCCCTCACCATGTCTCCTTTTACCTGTCCTACTTTTACATCCTACTCTTCCTTGAAAGCTCTGCTCAAGTACCTGCTTCACGGAATCTCCCTTGAGTTGGCTGTCCCAGCCAGAGTTCCCACTCCCTTGTCTAATTGTTGGTGATTTGCTAAAGGGGCCATGGAGAGCGGAGAGCGGTGTGGGAAGAGGAGGCATTTGGAGACTGTCAGGCACTTCCCTGTCCCTCCCTCCTCTCCTTGGGCGCTGTCATAGCTCTGTGTCTTCATATAGGACCTGGCCAGCCTGGTAGGCTTGATCCTTGGGAAGCCAGCCCCCACTTTCCCAGGGACCTGGGCAGGCTCAGAGAGGAAACTTCAGAGGGGCTGGGACAGGGCTGTTATCTTCCAGGACAGGATGGACGTAGAGAACTGTCTCAGAGAAGGCCCAGGCTAAGGGACTTATGTAAATCAGAAGCAAATTGAATGCAAATATTATGCAAATACACATGTGGTTCTCCTGATTGCTTCTTTCAGTGGGAGGAGGCCCTTGGCAAGCCTTTTGCCTGGGTCACTGGGAACAGGATGAGCAGGGACCCTTCCTCATGCCCCCCCCCCCCCAAAGGCCATCTCTCTCTGTGGCTACAGCTACAGCTGCTGCTTCTGTGGTGAGTGTGTGAGGCTAGGATTTCTTGTCACCCTATCTTTAGAGGTGGGCTGGCTGGAGTCTCACCTGTCAGACTGTAGGCTTCCTGAGGGAAAGCACTAACAGGAATGCTGAGGTTTTCTTACCTGTGCCTGGGAAGATGCATAGGGGAAGGGAATCCTTCTCCATAGCTGTCTCAGTAAGCAGGGAATGATCTCAATCTTTTTAGTGAAGTCAAATAGGGCTAGCTGTGTGAAGCAGGTAGGTGAGGGGCAGGGAGCTAGATGGGGCAGAATGTCCCAGTGATTGAGGATCTAAGAGAGCAGATGTGATTCTGGTCACACACAAAGACTGCTTTTAAGGTTTGGAGGATATATTATAATAAAGAAAGAATGGAGGGGAAGTGGAGTTTCCGATCGTGACTTATTATTTATTTTATTTTTTGAAAGATATTTTATTTATTTATTTATTTGGCAGAGAGAGAGAGCCAATGAGAGAGGGAACACAAGCAAGGGGGGTGGGAGAGGAAGAAGCTTATTCCCCACTGAGCAGGGAGCCTGATGTGGGGCTCGATCCCATGACTCCGGGATCATGACCTGAGACGAAAGCAGGCACTTAACCGACTGAGTCACCCAGGTGCCCCTCCAATCATGAGTTTTTAATGAAGAGATTTAAAATTGGTCACTCCTGGATGGTCACTGGTTCACTGGGGTCAGGGCATCTGGAACTTACCTCTAGCACTCTACTCATCATTCATTCATTCATTTATTCTTTCAAGGCCTTACTGAATGCTGCGTCTGGCATTTGCTAGGCACTAGATATCACTTTATCAATCTTGAATTTGTAATTCTATTAAAGTGACCGCTTCCTGTATGCGTGGCTCAAAGCCTGGCCCAGAGAGCTCAGAGGGCATTTCTTGACTGGACATATGAATTCACTGAACTCATTTCCTATTTTCCTCATATTGCTCTGAAAATGTGTAGCTCAGTTTGGCCAAGCTTTTCCTACTGAATGCTGGGGACACACTGACCAGACTCGGGGTAAGATGCACCATGAGAAAAGGGACAGAAATGTGCTCAGATAGAGGCCCCTCTGGGCTCTGCTGGGGCAGGTGGTGGAGGAGGACTCTGTCCCGACCCGGGAGTCGGGATGGTCTCCTGAAGGAGGTGATGGCCTTGAGCTGCATCTCTAGAGGTGTATGGGGGTTATCCATGTGAGGAGAAGGAAGAAAGACATTCCTGGCTGGAGGGAACAGCATGTGGAAGGCCAGAAAGGAATGGAGGAGCCACAAAAACATCTGAGTGTTATTAGGGCACGAAGCGTGATGGCATGGTCAGGAGGTGCAGAGATGGCCACAGCTGCTGTTAGGCCACGGAAGAGGCCTTATGTCATTCTTCAAGGCTGTGGGGGAGGCACTAGGCCACAGGGGGAAGATCTGGTCAGACTTCGGTATTAGCCCAGCCCCGGGGCCATGTGAGGGGGTGCATTTAGAAGCCCCTCAGTGTCCCTGGCAAGTTGCCTGGGCTGGGGTGACACTGTGTGTGTGTGTGTGTGTGTGTAGGGAATGGATGCATCTGTGAGCTTGCTGGAGTTGGAACTGACAGGGCTCAGGGAGCCACGGGTGTGTGGTGTGAGGGAGAGGGAGGAGCTGGGAGAAAGCCGCTTTCCCATTGAGGCGATTGGCAGGACAGCAGGGAACCCTGAGGAGGCCCATGATACGTTCAGTGCTGAGCTTGGGGTGCTGTGGGATATCCGGAGGGGAGGCCTCTCATCTGGGCCTCATCTGAGCCTCTCTAGACACAAGAGAGAGATTCGGGAGGGGGCAGGCCAACACGGGACTGAAGCACTGGGGTGTCTGAGGCAGTGGGCCTTGGGGTGGGGTGATTCTGAGTCATCTTGACCCACTGTCTTCTAGAATATCTCAGGGGCTTCTGGTTGTGGGAGCTGCAGCCTCACCTGTGGAATCCTGTCCATTTACGCCCCACTGTCCCCATGGCTCATACTCCCAGAGAAACTCGAGGAAGGGGGCAGAACGAATCTTGAACTCCTTGGTTTGGAGTTTATGGCAGAATCCTGTTTTGTTTATTCCACATGTGCACGTGCGTGCACGTACACACACACACACACACACACACACACACACACACACAAGAAAAAGAAAAGAAAAAAGAAAAGATTGTTTTTCCTGAGAAGAGAAAAACTCAAGTCATTTCCATAAAAGGTCTACCTCGTCCCCTGAGCTAGAGAGCAGGCCCGTTGGCACAGCCTGGCTCCTGGTCCAAGTGTAAACGAGTCAGTCCCCACCGGCTCCCTCCATAATCCTGGCCATTTCTTTAATTA
>PITA01001451.1:0-75391 GCA_004023965.1 Spilogale gracilis
TCTTTGGCCATTTTTATATTGGATTGTTAATCTTTTACAATTGATTTTCCAGCGTTAAGTTAGCCTTTTATCCATTATATGCTGCAAATATTTTCTTTTTAATTGTCATTTATGGTTTTTAAGCTTCTTTTTTGATGAACCTTGGTCCTTCGTGGCTGCCCCGGGAAGGTCCTGGAGAGAGCTGGTGGGGACCACAGGAAGGTCCAGCTAGCCTTCTGGGCGATGCGGTGTGGTTGTCTCAAGGCTTTTAGTACTGGATTCCCAACTGAAGGTTTTAGTCTTGTTCTGGGCAAGGGTTTTTCCGTATTGCAGTAATGAAAGAACCACTTTTACCTCCAGCCAAGTATTTGGGAATGTGTGCACCAGCTGGGGACCCTGATGCAGTACTTCTGTGTATCTTTTACTTCAGTAACTTATGAACTCTGCTGTTAGATTTCTGCTTAGATCATTTTGTGGGGAGGACCATCAGCGGCTCCTCACTAAGCTTTGCAGAAGTTCTACAAGGGGGCGTACTTGCCCCCCCCCCCCGCCATAGGTGTAGGGTAAAATAATTTCAACCAAGACTTATCTGTCATCTCTTATGTTCCTGAACTGGGCTAGATGTAAGGAGACAAGTGACCGTGTCTCCTGGCTAGGGCAGCTCTGTAATTTGGGGGGCTGAGGGAGGGTCTCCCTTTCCACCATTGCTGGTTTCCGGCGGCACCCTTGTTAGTTCTTGTACACACAGATCACAAGATACAACTTAAAAAATGTTTTTGTTTTTACTTTTTCACTGTGTACCTCCTGCATTCACATGGCAGTTCCGTGGGGGCACAGGCCATATTTGCTAGGTTCTCTGTTCTATCCCAGCACTCTACAAAATAGCGTGTGGTGCATGCTGGGTCCTCCGATGTCACTGAGAGATGGCATTCTGGGAGGGTGAGCCCCTCCCTGTTTCCCTCCCTGGCCCCAGATTCGGGGATGGGGGCTTTGAAGGGCCCAGACAGAGACCAAATGATGTAAGGACAGTGTGTCCTGGTCTGGTGTCCTCGTGAGCTCCTCTCAGCTCCCTTTTTCACCAGCACAGGGCCATGGGGCCCAGTTGCCCAGCTTCAGGCTGAGAGGAGAGTGTGAAGGTGCCTGAGCTGACACAGAGGCCCGCTGGCTGGGGAGCTGGAGAGGACGAGGACGATGGAACGGGTTTTGCTCTAGTTCTTCATGTCTGCTCTGTTCAGAGCCCCCCCTCCCCTCCCACAGCAGCCTGCACCTGCCAGCCTGAGCCGCCTTCCTGCTCCAGACTCCAGGACGGCAACCCCCAGCCATGGACTTGGGGAAGATGAGCTGCCTGGCAGAGAGAAGCCTGAGCCTCTGCTCCCTGGCCGCTGGGCCTGGGGGGTGTGGATGACAGCCTTTGAATTTTGGAGAGCTAAGCTTCTTTCTTTGCCTCTTTAGAAAGTACAGATGCTAATTGTAAATCACCTAGAAAAGAAAACTCTAAAGAAGAAAAAAGGAAGTCACTGTCATCCTGCTTTTCAGATAGAATTCTACTAAGTATGAATGTCCTTCCTTTTACCTACCTCCCAGGTATAAATAAATATGTAGAACTGTACTCTACATGATAAGGCTTTGTAACTTGGCTTTTTCAGTTACAATGTATCAGACACTTTCTGATGAGTCAGTGTAAGGAAACTAAGATTGGGATTTATACTGCAAAGAAAGAGAGTGCCACCACTGACCGTGACCGGCGGTGACCCAGAAACTAACAGGCACGGGAATCCATTCCCCATTAAACATTCTGTCCAAACATCATTCTCATGATTACAGATTGTGTAGATAAGTGCACTTCTAAAGAAAGCAATCTCGCCTGCTTACAGTTGAGCCTCACTGTCTGGTTGGTGCAACTGATGGGGGATTGGGAAGGACATACTGTCAGGCTCCAGCCCAGAGAGAAGCTTATGGTAAAATTCTAAAAGCGGCATTTCAGGATCAAAGGGTTTGTACTTTCAGGCCTATATACATATTCAGCCCCCATTTTTGGCATTGATACCACAGATTCTGTGCCTCTGCCTTACCGTGGGCTGTGGAGAAAGAGCCTCAGGAGCAGAGAGGACAGGCACCGGATTCCAGCCCTGCCCCTGGCAGCTGCTGGAAGGTTTCGAACTTACTGCTCAGCTGCTCTGAACTTCTGCAAAGCAGGATGCTCCCTCCAGGGTAGGGGTGAGGATTCCCCTGAGTGCAGAGTACTTAGCACCAGCACCCGTTCAGCACAGAGCGTACCAGAGGTCAGGGGCTCCCCTTCTCCTGCTCCCATGGACCCTGCTGTGTGCTGGAACAGTCGCTGGGACTTACAGCAGCAGCCCTCCTGCCCACGTCCTCCTCCTCTTTCCTTCTGCCCCGCAGAGCACGAGAGCTGGTGTTTGTGTGTGAGGTGCTGGTGCAGGACACACAGGGCCTTTGCTCTGACCTCCTGCTGCGAGCGCCAAGGGGGGGGGGTTGGGGGGGTAGGGGGTGTCCGCTTGAATGACACACCACGCCCTGGCAGCACACTGGGCGCCTGACTCAGGCTTCTGCATCACCCTTGGCTCCCAGGCGGTCTTGGAAGGCACGGCTTCCTTCCCTCAAGGGAGAATGCACCCTGCCCCCAGCCATCCAGTTTAGGTGGTGTTCAGAGGCAGAGGGAGAGTTTGGGGCTCGGACACGAAAGACTGCCTCCCTTCCAGTATTCTGGCTTCCCCTCCACCCTGTGCCTGGAGCTATTCATAACCCCTGAAATGAGATGGGCGTGCGGGACCCCAGCTGCCCCCCCACCCCGGGACTCTGCAACAGCATAGGGGGTGAGTGGGGGCAGACACTGATGTGCTGCTCAGTCTGTGCCCCCACTGCTCTTAGTAATCTGTGATGTGCATCTATTTAATGATATGCCTCCTTTAATATAGGCAAGCACTGTTATCCTGTTTTAACAGATAGGAAACTGAGGCACAGAGGCATTAGAGACTTCCATAAGTTCACACACCTGGCAAAGATTAGCGCTTGTGAAAGGGATGTTCTCTTGAAACCTGGGGCTATTTCCTTCCCGTCCAGCCCTCATATCTTCATTGCTGGTGAGCTGTGCTTCAGGCCCTGGGCTCTGTTTTTTCCCCATTTCTCTTACTCAGGTTTAGGATACTGACTACTGAGTCTTTTCCTGTGACCCCATGATGGAAGATGTGGTGGTGGTGGTGGTGGTGGTGGTGGTGGTGGTGGTGATAATCCCAAACCAGAATTGGGGGCCCCATTCTTCTTCCCTTCAGGTCTCACAATTTGAGGCATGAAAAGTATTTTGGGAGAGCGCCCACATCTCCCTCATTGCCACTGTCATCCTAGAGGTTCCTCCCCAGGCAGTGAACTCTGTGGCTGGGTCCCTGGCTCTTGACACACATGGTAGGTGGCCTTGCCTACTGCACTGCAAGTTAGCACGTGCAACAATTAGTCTTTCTACAGTGCAAGAGAATTTCAGACACGAACTACAGGGGATGGAGACAAGCCACCGTATCTGTTCCATGCTTTGTGTGGGCTCAGAATATTTCATAAACCCTTCTAGGCCTTTTTTTGTGTGAAAGGACGTGTGACTTCTTAGTGGGAAGACCCTTTCCTTTTCCTTTTCCTTCCTTCCTTCCTTCCTTCCTTCCTTCCTTCCTTCCTTCCTTCCTTCCTTCCTTCCTTCCTTCCTTCCTTCCTCCTTTCTGGGTCCCTGAGATCTATAGACCCAGGCCCTTTGGTCTCCACTGTCTTTGTCTATGCCGCAGAGGTGAACCTTGCCTTCCCTTTCCTAGGTGACTCTGCTGGCTTCTGGTCGAACCTGCTAGTAGACCCTGACAGCACCTCAGGAATCCTGTTTCATCCCCTGTCTCCTCTGGCTTGGAGCTCAGGCACCTACCTCCCTGCCTTGACACCCCCACCCCTCCACCCCCCACCCAGCGCTGTTCTTTACTTAGGTCTGTACTTCAAGTTAGCACTTTCTCAATATGTGCTCTCCAGGCTTTCTGCACCCCACAGCTGTCTACAAAGCCATTTTGGCTCTTCAGGCTCTTCCCCCATGGTATCAGCCAGCTCACCTGTCTGATTCAGTTGAAGGTCTTGCTTTCATGGCTTGAGTTGGTCTTCATATCCATTCAGGGACTTCTAATAAACACATACCTAGATGCCAAGCATCAGTCTTCACGGAAAATTTTGATGTTTCTTTTAGAATTTAAAAATACGACTCTTTCCAATTTACTGATCTCATGAAATCTAATCCCATTTTACAAATGAGGAAACCCTTTTCAGAAAGGAAGGCTGGCTGACCTGGCCCAGGCTAGGAAGCACAGAGCTGGGAGGTGAGGGGTGCATGGTTCCCGAGGCCAAGTGTGTTGTATGGGGGCCATCTGGCTCATCTACCAGGTAAAGAATTGTGTGTGTGCCTGGAGGTGGGATGTGAACCCAGGCCTTCGGACTGCAGATTCTCCTTTGCCACACGGTCTAACCTAAGGCAGAAAGAGCAGAGCCTGGAGTGCGAGCTCTGAGTTCACGAGGGACTGAGAGGCCCTTGGGTTTGGGTCATGGTCTGTCGTCGGCACAGCTCTGCTTGGTCAGAGCTTGGAGCTGCTGCCCAGGCTATGGTGTGGGCTGTGGACATAAGCCCAGCTTATAGTCTTGCTGGTGGCTTGCCTGGCTGCAGTGGGCTCCAGCCTCAATTCAGAGGGGATGGAGAGGGCCCCTGTGCTGTGGCAATCATGCTGCTGGCTTTTAGTGACAAGTGTCTCTCCAGTCACAAAAGTCTCTTCAGAGGTATTTTTCCATTAGATGCTTAGAATGGTTCTGTGAGGAAGGGGGCGAGGTAGGTATTACCCCTCACTTATCGATGCAGAACAGACTTAGGAAGGTAATGACCTCTCCAAGGTCATTGGAGATATTGACAGATTCCAAACCCCAGCCCAAGTACCCCCCTGATTGTAAATTCATGACCTCATATTGCCTCTGCATAAATCTTCCTCTCTGTGTACCTGTAGGGGGCAAGAGAGATGTTTTTTATGTGGCTGCTCTGAGAACTTTTGCTTCTGAACCCTTTGAACTTATCAGTCATATAGCATATTATCTCGCTGGGTTTTAAGTATGTTCTGGGTCTACCTCCCCTAGTACCCTGACACTGCCTCCCCAGCCTAATTCTTTCAGATTGGGACTCTATTTCGTCTTCACATCCAGCATGACCCAATAAATGCCTGTTGAGTTGAATTACATGCAAATGAAATTGGCCAGTGCCTTGTTCTGCTTAGAGCATGGGAAAGGAAAATAAACTTTTTTCCACTCCATAATAAAGTTGTCAGTGGCAGAACTCCAAACCTGTGCAGTGTCCCCAGATGGCCACTAGGTGGCAGTGGGACCCCATGGGGACCTTGCCTTTTGCTTGCTCCCGAGGAGATGCTTGCTCCCATGGGCACCTGTGTAGAGTTGCCTCTGCAAGCTCAGTCTGCACTTGGCTGTCTGAAATTGACAAGTTTCAGCCCCAGACTCGGCCTTCACACCGCTTAGTAAAGCTTTGTGGTGTCCTGGAAAAGGCTTGGGCTTTGGAATCTGCCAAGCTTGGATTCCAACCCTGGCTCTGCCTTTCCTAAGAACCTAGCCCTGGACACACTATTTCTATAGCCTCAGTTTCCTCATCCCATAAGATGGCAGTTGCACAGTTAGAAAAGGCCTAGTATATCATGGACTGCGGCAGGATGAATTCCAGTTTTATTGCTGAAATTCCTGTATTTGCCTTTCGCTGCCCTCTGTCATCCGGCTCTATCCTGGTCATCTGATCTCTCTGACTGAGTTTTCTGCTGCGTCCCCCAGCTGTGTAGGGCCAGTAGGGCTAATCTTGACGGCCTACAGAGATGGTAGGTCTGTCAGGGTCTTTGTCTTAATTATTCTGGCATCAGTACTGTGCCTTCAGCAGACTGGGAGGGGAGCAACAGCTCTCGTTGTCGGGCGTCTGCCAGGCACACTGCTAAGTGTTTTGCAAAATTGTTTCACTTAATCCTTGCAACAGATCTATCCCCCATTTTACACAGGAGTAGACCTTTGGCTGTCCTGCCTTTGGCTCTGAGCAATTAAAAAAAAAAAAAACTCTGCTAAAAGCAGTTCAGATCGTAAGGGAAGACGATTATCTTGCCAAAAACAAGTCCTGAGTGATGCTCATTGGTGTCAGCGAGGACCCAGGAACTGCCACGACTCCTGATCTCACTTATGGCTCTGAGGCGACTGTTGTGGTTCCAGGTGCCAGATTGGGGGAAAGATGCCTGTAGCTGCCTTGTGCTCCCTTCAGGAGGCCTCAGGAAGATTTGTTACAAAGTTCTTGAATGGTATTGGGTTTTAGGCTTGTTCCCAAGCTAGTCACTAGTAAAGGAATTCGTGAGACTGGCATGGATTTGTCAAGATTCAGTCCCTGAGCCTGGTGAGGGATCCAGGTTCCATTTGCCCCTGGCCACCTGGTCCATGGAAGAAGGCACAGGAACAAGGCTCGCGAGCTCATGAAGTTGCTCAAGGTGGCAAACCTAATAAGAGGCAGCTTTCAGATCCCATCAGGCTGACTCCCTAAGTGGTCAGTTGGTTGAATGAAGTAAATCACAGAGGTAGAAAGCACACTGCTCTGGGTTTGGTGTGCTGGACTTTGAAGGATCTTGGAAGTAACCTTTTCTTACTGATGTTGAGCCTGTCCTTTCTCTAGGCTCCTTTCTGTAATAGTATTCATTTTCCTCAGTGTCTTTCTCCCCAGTGCCTGTCTCCCAGTCGCCAAGAGCTGCCTGCCTTCTAGAATAGACTTCAGGCCTATAGCTAGGAAGGACCCCCCTAGACAGAATGGTCCAAGAGCTGATTTCAGTGTAGCTGTTTGGGCGCCATGGGGGTCCTCTTAAGGTTTCTTTTAGAGCAGAGAAGGGAGCTGCAAAACTCAAAGTCAAGAAGAGTTAGGAGAGGACAGAGGAGATGCCAAGGGAGCTGGTAGAGGCCCAGCAGTAGCAGTATGGTCCCCCAGCAGGGATGTTAGTGGGCACCAGGAGCAAGGCCATGCCGGTGGCAACCGGCTGCCAGCCTGCAGGCCCCGTGCAGTTCTCCAGGAGGCCTTTTGGCTTGCAGATGCTTCAGGACTGTCCCAAGGCCCGCCGGGAAGTGGAGCTGCACTGGCGGGCTTCACAGTGCCCACACATCGTGCGGATCGTGGATGTCTATGAGAACCTGTATGCGGGCAGGAAGTGCCTGCTGATCGTCATGGAGTGGTAAGCCGCCTGGCCTGTTCTCCTTGCCAACCTGTCCCTGCTGCCCAGGCCCCTCGCCCTCTGGAGGCTGCCCCCGTCTGCACCCTGAAGCTTGAAATACCAGTGCTTGACTTCTTTTAGCGGGGAATGGAGAGGGCTGGTGGGATGTTGTACGCGTCCGATCTGACTGTGGCTTTGTTTCAGTTTGGACGGTGGAGAACTCTTTAGCCGCATCCAGGACCGAGGAGACCAAGCATTCACAGAAAGAGGTAGAAAGGGTCTGTTGTGGGGACAGGCCTCGGCAGGCAGGGCTGTGGGAAGGGGGCTCCGGAGCCCACTGCCAGGCCTGCCATCCCCTGCTAAAACAGGACAGCACCGCGTTTCCCTGTTTCTGGGGTGGGTGGGAGATGTAGAGGGCCTGCGGCTGTGTGGGAGGGGACTGAGTGTTATTGGGTCATCAAACCTAGCAGCACATCTCGTGCCTTTCTTTCTCTCTCCCGCCTCACTGCTCCAGAAGCGTCTGAGATCATGAAGAGCATCGGTGAGGCCATCCAGTATTTGCACTCAATCAACATTGCTCATCGGGATGTCAAGGTACCCACGGGTCACTGCTGCCCACGCCCCCCACAACCGAGGTGTGACAGAGGGCCATGGCTGTGGGCCACGGTGACCCGCATCCTGGCTGCCTGGTTCCTGAGGGCAGGCTGCCATTCTCTGCCCTCTCTGGCCAACCCGAAACCCAGCAGCGAAGCCTTCTGTGGCTCCACCCAGCCCTGTGGTCCTCCTTTGTCAGCACCACACACTCACACCTTTGGTTTCTGTGTCCCTGTGGTGTTTGTTGGTGGTTCTTTGTTTGTCTCTTGTCTCCCAGGACTGTCAGCTCTCAGAAGGTAGGGGTGCTCCTCATGGTGTCCACTGAGGGGGACAGATGACGGTTGGAAGGGTGAGGGAAGGCAGGAATCCTTACCCTTCTGATTCTCCTGGCCCCTCCCGGCTCAGCAGAGTCGCTGTGTGTGTGTGTGTGTGTGTCCCTGTAGCCGGAGAACCTCTTGTACACCTCCAAAAGGCCCAACGCCATCCTGAAGCTCACAGATTTTGGCTTTGCGAAGGAAACCACCAGCCACAACTCGTTGACCACTCCTTGTTATACACCGTACTATGTGGGTAAGTGCAGCGGGGGCCTGCAGAGCTCATCTTTCCCACTCCTTTCTATTTTTTTTTTTTAAGATTTTATGTATTTATTTGACAGAGAGAAACACAGCTGGAGGGGGAACACAAGCAGGGAGGGTGGGAGAGGGAGAAGCAAGGGAGCCTAATGTGAGCAGGGAGTCCCATGCGGGGCTTGATCCTGGGACTCTGGAATCACGACCTGAGCTGAAGACGGATGCTCAACAACTGAGCCTCTCAGGGGCCACTGGGCCTGTCATGTCCTCTGACTCTTTCTGGATCTGGTGTGGATGTGACTTGCCCAGAAGTAGGGCTTGTCAGAGTTAAGCTGGCATCAAAGCATTCTAGGATATTAATCTGTCTGAGATTATAGGTAGGATTTTGTGCATGCCTGTCATTTTCCCAAGAAGAGCTGTCGTTGCCCTCGATTCCCAGTGGAGTCTGGGGCACAGATGGGGTTCCGGAGTCCCAGCTGACCGGCACAGAATAAACGCCTGTGTTTCTCCAATGAAACAGACAGCATAGGTCAGAAAGGCTCTTCAGTTCACGAATTGTTTCATCTTCAGATTCCAGCCCCAGAGTTCCTCTTAGGGAAGGATCTTCTGCTCTCCCCGACTCAAGCCCAGCACTGGCCTCTGGCTGTCCCTCCCCAGCCACAGTGCTGTCGCGATGGGGAGCCTGATGCACAGAGAAGCTGGGCTGTGTCACAGTGTTCAGGGGCCACATCACCCATGTTGACCTTTGGCTTGCAGCTCCAGAGGTGCTGGGCCCCGAGAAGTACGACAAGTCCTGTGACATGTGGTCCTTGGGTGTCATCATGTACATCCTGTGAGTGTGTCAGGGGTGGCGGGGCAGGGGCAGGGGTAAATCCTGTGAGTGTGTCAGGGGTGGCGGGGGCAGGGTGCAGAGGAGGCCCGTACCTCTCTGCGACAAGAGGAAGAAGCCAAGGTTTGCATCCTCTTCTGGACGGGAGATTCCCTGGGAATCCCCTGCGTGTCCCCTTCTCTCAGTGCTCATTGGATTCTGATAGCTAAGCGGTGGGTATAAATTAGCTAACAGACAGGAAAGTGTGTGGTTTAGATCCTTGTGTGTTGGATTTCTGGCCCTGCTCTTCACTGGGTGTGTTGTGCCTGAAACCTACGAGTTGCAGTTTCTCCATGACCTTTACAAGAAGCCCGTTTCCCACTCTCTTCCTGGTGCAAGGCCCCTAATAACCCCAGCACTGTCCTTCCCTTCCTGCTTCTTGGTCCAGGCTGTGTGGCTATCCCCCTTTCTATTCCAACCATGGCCTTGCCATCTCTCCGGGCATGAAGACTCGCATCCGAATGGGCCAGTACGAGTTTCCCAACCCAGAATGGTCAGAAGTATCGGAGGAAGGTAAGAACCCCGCACGTGCACCTGTGGGGTTCTGGCCCACGTGTGCAATGTGGCAGTGGGTCTGTACGTGTTCTTACCTGCTGGGTACGCACTGTCCGTGCAAAGGTCCTGGCTCGGGGCCAGCTCCCCAGGCAGTCTGCCTCCCTGCAGCCTGCCTCCCTGCACCCCCTCATCTGGTTTCTCCCTGGAAACTTGGGGAAGAAGCAGAAGGGAGAGCATGGCCCTGAACTGTGTCTCCCTGCCCCACTGCTGCAGTGAAGATGCTCATCCGGAACCTGCTGAAAACAGAGCCCACTCAGAGAATGACCATTACAGAGTTTATGAACCACCCCTGGATCATGGTAAGCCTGCTGGGCCAGAGAGTCCATGGAAACTGTCCCTTGGGGCGAGGGCTCAGCCACAGCTCTGCTGCACCCCAGGCTTTCACTCGAACTCCTTTTTTCTGCCCCTCCCTCCCCCCAGCAATCAACAAAGGTCCCTCAAACTCCACTGCACACCAGCCGGGTCCTGAAGGAGGACAAGGAGCGGTGGGAAGATGTCAAGGTGAGGGAACCACTGGCTGCAGGGTTTCTCGGGGCTGGGGTGGAGTAGGGGTGGGGGTCTGTTACAGTAGGAACAGCGACTCTGAGCTACGTCTCCGACCAGGCTGGGCCAGGGACTGTGTTCAGCGTCAAAGCAACTGGGGCCATCCCTTAATGGCGCATGGCCCGCTGGCTCTCTAGAAGGACCTGAGAGATGATCTGGTACCATCCCATTTTGCAGATGAGGAGACTGAGTCTGGGGGGCAGTGACCCACTCAAGGTCACACAGCTAGCCATGGGGTGGGGTGGATCAGAACCCGGAACTCGCAGTCCAGTGCTCTTTGTGCCTCCAGCGGTGACTGGGGGGCTGGGGGAGAGCAGCAGTAGTGTTGTGGCCAGGCCAGGGCCGAGGCTGCTGTCAGTGCTGGACCCACTGAGCAGCCTATTTTCTCCCGGCTCCCACCCCTGGTCACCCTCACCCCACCCTTCCTTGTGTCTCTTGTCTCCTGTCTCCCCCTTGGTGGAACCCTGCCTCCCCCGCCCAGGAGGAGATGACCAGTGCCTTGGCCACAATGCGTGTCGACTATGAGCAGATCAAGATAAAGAAGATTGAAGATGCGTCCAATCCTCTCCTTCTGAAGAGGCGGAAGAAAGCTCGAGCCCTGGAAGCAGCGGCCCTCGCTCACTGAGTCTCTGAGCCCATCCCGCTCCCCCGGAGGACAAGCAATAACTCTCGACCTGAATATATTTTTTAAATGAAGAGACACAGAACTGTCCACTTCCACCTCACCTCCTCCGTGGCGGCGTGGAGCCTGGAACCCCGTCAGAGCCCACGACCCGCCTTTGGTTCCGGCCACCTCAGAGAGGGAGAGGCTGGGAGGCCAGGAGGTTGGGGGCCATATGGAGAGAAGGGAGCAAGATGCTCTTGAACCTGTGCTCATTTTGCAATTTTATCAGTAATTTGACTTAGAATTTTTATGAGACTTCTTTTATTGTTCTTTCCCCCATTCTGCCTCCTCTTACCCAGATCCCTTCCTCTCTGGATGTGCAAGGGTTCGGGGTTGGTTCAATGGTATTTGTGGAAACTGTTATAGGGACGGTCCCTGTGTTGTCCCACCTGCCCACTCCTTCCCCACTATAGCCCGAGGTCACTACTGGCCAAGGCATTCCGCGAGCTCCAGGCCCTGCAGGGGGAGACTGGGGCCAGGATGTCACCCACCTCTGCTGGAGTCCTCAGATGTCACCAGTTTGCCAGATGGACAGAGGCGAGTGTGTGTGTGCGTGTGTGTGTGTGCCTACATCTGTGTCTGCATTTGAGGGGCCTGGGGCCGGCAGGGCTGCAGAGAGAGGGCCCCTGCTGTGGCTCAAGAACCGTATCCATCCTTCGGCCTGCCATGCCCAGGTCGGGTCTGCCAAAGTGCCTGAGAAGCCTATCCAGATTCTGAGCCAGGTCCCCAAGGCCTGCCCGTTGGCTGGTTCTGAGAGGCAGAGGAGAGTGACTTGGGCACTGGCACAGCGATCAGGAAGACCGGAGCACCCCCACCCCGGCCCCCTAATCCCCATCCAGTGCTGGTCCTAGTCCTCGGAGGTGCTTATCCACCGAGTAGCCTCTCTTCCTTCCTGCCAATATTAACTGGTTCTTGTTGATTTTTCCTCCATTTTTAGCCACTTCCCACCAGGTCTTCTCTCCATCTCTCCACTCATGGGGGGAGCCAGGGCCCTTGAGAAGTGACAAGGAGTTTCAGCATTTCCCCATCTCTCCCCGGCTCTGGGGGCACTGGCCTGCCCCTCCCTTGTGGGCAAGGGCAAGACCATGTGTGTGGTCCTGCAGATTTCCACTGTGGCCTAGTGGGTGGGTGGGGGATTCTTCACACCAAAGATGTCCCGACTCTGCCCCTTCCCCATTAGCCAGTTCACCTCCACCCCAAAACAACTCAGCTTTGTATATCCAGGCCAGTGAGGTGGGGAGGTGGGGAGGGCGGGAGGGCGCTCCCACACTGTTAGCAACACGGGGAGAAGCCCTCTGTGCCAGGGTCTTTTCAGGGTGGGGGGTAGCACTAATACTTCACTCTCATCTCCCTCAGGGGTGGGATGCTGGAGGAGCAGTGAGGATCTTCTCTGGGTGTGGGGGAGGGGCTCCAAGTGCCCACAGTGCCTCCCTGTCTCTGATGGTGTGTCCAGCACTCAGATTGTTGTAAACTGTTGTTGTTTTGTATGAGCGAAATTGTCTTTACTAAACATTTAATAGTTGAAAGGTGTTCTTGCTCGTCCTTCATGGGGCTCAACCTTTCCACCCTTCCATGTCTCCTCTTCACATCGGTGGAGAGTGGTTTTTGTGTGTTGGGATGGAGAAGATGGGAGGGCTTCCCAGGCGAGGGAGCACCGGTCCTGTTCAGGGTCTGGCTGGGACACATCTAAGGAGGGGCAGGAATGCTGCTGTCCTTTAGAGCAGTGTGGGGTGGCCACAAGGGGTGGGGAGCGTATGCTCTTTTGTCAAATACTGAATTGGGAGCCAAGTGGCTTCTCAGCACATGTGTCTTTGACCTCTTCAGCCACTGCCTGGTGCTGGCTGCCTTCGCCTGAGGGGATCTACTGGTGTGGGTTTCCGCCTTCAAATCCTGGGAGAGACCAGGGGAGCAGAATGGTGTAGTTCCTGAAAATTCCAGGAGGGGGCGCTAGGGATCAGGCTTAAACTGAAATAGTCTACCTTGACCTGGAAGAGTCCTCAGTGTTCACGATACCCATCTTCCCCCCCACCCCCTTCACAGATGAAAAAAGTAAGGCCCAAAGATGGGATGTTTGGGATCACACAATCACTACAAATTGGTTTGTAGTAGGTCCTAAGGTAGACATAGGCCTAGTGACCCCACTGCTCTTCCTTCCAGTCAGAAGGTCAAGTAGTGCACCCATGGTCCTCATAAGCTGATGGGGGAGAAAGGCAAGGCACAGTGGTCGCTCCTGCTTCATGACGGGGTGCTGGCTGCGGGCGGAGGGCGGTAACTGGAGGCCTCACAGCTAATTGGTTTGGACAAAATCTCGGGATCCAAAGACCTGGGGTGTCCTCCAGCCTCACACCTGGCCCTCTGCCTGGAGGAGAGGACTGCTCATCTCCTCTGTCATTAGGAGGATCACGGCTCCACTGCTCAGGTGGAGCCTGGTGGGCCCAACTTCCCCCTTATAACTCCCGCATGGATTGTTGAGGTTGGATCCTAGCTCAAGACTCCACTCTTCAGTGTAGAAACCGCGGCTCAGATAAACCGGCATGAGGTTTTGGGTTTTGCTCCCAGGGAAATCCAGTTGTGTTGGCTGCACTTACACAGGTGTGAGAAGTGACTAGAACTTGGAGGAAGATGGAACGAGAGCTGGTAGGAGGGGAGCCAGGGTGAGAGGGCGGAAAGGCATTGTCACGCTCTGCTGTCTTGGGAGGCCATATTTCTGATGCTGCCCTAACACACTGTGGCTTACAATAGCACAAATGTAATACAGTCCCACAGGTCAGAGGTCTGATAGGGTCTCACTGGCCTAGAATTAAGGTCTCAGCAGAGTTGCATTCCTTTCTGGAGCCTCTAGAAGATTCCATTGTCTTGGCTTTTCCAGCTTCAAAAGGCTTCCGCGTTTCTTGGCTTGTGATCCTCTTCCTCCCTTTTCAAAGCCAGTTGCTTCACATCCCTCTGATGTGACCTTGCGTGATTAGATTGAGCCTCCTGCAGATCACAGGCTCTTCACCTTCATCCCACTTGCAGTTCCTCTTACCATGTAAGGGACCATGTGCCTCAGTCAAGGGATCAGGATGTGGGCATCTACCGGGTACCTGCTCTGCCACAGGCCTGTGGTACAGTCTTCTCATCCTCTAGCCCTACACGGGAACACCCGTGTTTTTGCCTCTTGGGTCTGGGTCAGCCCGGCTCCAGACACTTGCAGCCCGGGACGATCCAGCCTAGAACTGGTGTTCAGGGAGGATGGCAGGGTGAAGGTCTAGGAGGGGCTGTGCTTGGCACATGGGGTCTTGCCATGCCTTTGCACTCCTCCCTGTTTCCCTGAGCCTCAAATGGGTGGCTCTGTGATTCCGTCACTTAACCTCTTTCTGCTAAATTCCCAGGTGGGATGGGAAAGGGAGCTTGGGCCTAAAGGCAAACGCTGGCTTTCCTTGCAAGGGGGCATGATTCCTGAACGCTCTTTAGTGATATAACATGTGAAGAAGGCTTAAAGACCTAAGTCTCCAATTTACTTAGGAGGAAATGTAGCCTCAAAGAGGTAAAAGGACTCTTCCAAGATCTCACAACTAAGCAGAGGTGAATCTCACTTGGAGCTCCAGCTTCCAAGCGTTGAGGTTCTTGAAAAAAACCAAACCAAACACAAACAAAAATGCTGAAGTGTTCTTGATAAGAAAGGGGGAGAGGGGGCCAGGAGTAAGACTGATTGGATTCCCCTCCACTGAGTGGAGTTGTTTCCTTTTCTATGAAATGGGAACGTTCTTGTACCCTGTGGCTACTGTGAGGAATTCAGTGAGATCATGGCTTTGAATGATTTTTAAGGGGCTGGGTCACACTGGCCAGAGGGCACAGGGCGCCCCAGGTTTGGAATGGGGCTGGTGGTCTAGGCTGCGTCAGTCCCATCCTCACTTGGAGGGCCTGTCTCTGTGCTTTGGGCTGAGGAGGCAGTTGGTTTGGTAAACAATAGCAGTAAATTTGGGGTTTTCCTTTGACTTGGTTGGAGACAGGAAGCACCTGTGAGGGGCTGTGAATGACGAGTGGGCAGGGTGGGTTGTGCCTGCTCAGGGTGTGAAGGAAATTCAGTTACTCAGGGGAGGAGGACGGGGTTGGTGAGGCTGGGGAAAGTGGCTGTCCTACCTGCCTGGTAAGGGTAAACAGACCTGCTGGCCACTCAGGTGGGCCAGGGCCGGCCTGTGAGCAGCCTTGGGGTGCAGTCTCTGAGCCCTGGGGCCCCTGGAATACAGTCCCTCCCCAGCTTTGTCTCCTGAGGTCCATATTTAGGGGCTCGGCTGCCCCAGAGGGAGTCTGGCCAGGTTTGGAAGTAGCTCCTCTTTGGAAGGGACACGAGGCTCCAGCTCTGGGGGGCCCTTTGGCAAATTCATCCACCCCCCTCTCCCTGCACTAGGACCAGTGTGAAGAGACCTCCCCAAATTCTAAATCACTAACTACCCAGGCGCTTCCTAAATATGTGCTATGTTTTGGGGAAAATCAAAGTGTAAGACCCAGCTCCTGCTCAGTAGGCAACCTTGAGAGGCCTTGTCTCTTCCTTTCTCTGCCTCCACAGGCCTGCACACCTACATTGTGGTCTGAATCTACCCGCTCAGAACTGCTCCCGACAGGGCTGTGTCCTCCCAGCCCAGGGTGGCCCAGGGCAGCCTTAGAACACCCTAAACGTTTTTTCTTTATTTTTTTAAATTTAATTTAATTTAATTTTTTCAGTGTCCCAAGAGTCATTGTTTATGCCCCACACCCAGTGCTCCATGCAATAGGTGCCCTCAGTACCTATCACCAGGCTGTCTCATCCCCCCACCCCCTTCCCTCCAAGACACTCAGTTTGTTTCTGAGTCCAAAGTCTCTTATGTTTTGTTTCTCTCCCTGAATTACCCTACTTCCCATTTCCTTTCCTTCTACTGTCCTTTATATTACTCCTTATGCACCACAAGTAAGTGAAACCATGTGATACTTGACTTTCTCTACTTGGCTTATTTCACTCAGCATAATCTCTTCCAATCCAGTCCATGTTGCTACAAAAGTTGGATATTCATCGTTTCTGATGGAGGCACAGTATTCCATTGTATATATGGACCGCTTCTTCTTTATCCATTCATCTGTTGAAGGGCACCTTGGCTCTTTCCATAGTTTGGTGATTGTGGCCATTGCTGCAATGAACATTGGGGTACATATGGCCCTTCTTTTCACTACATCTGTATCTTTAGGATAAATACCCAGTAGTGCAATTGCAGGGTCATAGGGTAGCTCTATTTTTAATTTTTTTAAAAGATTTTATTTATTTGACAGAGAGATAAATCACAAGTAGGCAGAGAGGCAGGCAGAGAAAGAGGAGGAAGCAGGCTCCCTGCTGCGCAGAGAGCCCGACATGGGCCTCGATCCCAGGACCCTGAGATCATGACCTGAGCCGAAGACAGAGGCTTTAACCCACTGAGCCACCCAGGCACCCAATTTTTAATTTTTTAAGGAATCTCCACACTGTTTTCCAAAGCAGCGGCAGCAACTTGCATTCCCACCAACAGTGTAAGAGGGTTCCCCTTTCTCTGCAGCCTCTCCAACACTTGTTTCCTGTCTTGTTTAATTTTGGCCATTCTGACTGGGAGCACCCTGAACGTTTTGACGTTGGAGGGATGAGTAAAGTCACAGAAACATGCCCTGGATCCTTGTCTTCTGGACAAAGCCCTCATGTCCATTCCTTCCCTGGCATAATATCCATGTACCTGCATCGAGGTGTGTGAAAATTAAATGTGGCCATGCCAGGACTTTGAGAAGGAGAGGGGCACTATCCCTGGGTGAACCAGGGGGCTCCTCCCGTAAGCTTACAGGCCACCCTCTGAAGGAGATCAGTGCTTCAACCTCCCTGGCTTGACCACTCTTGGAGAAGACTCAGTCCCCTGGCCAAAGTTAAAAGGCCATGTTCTGATTCAGCTCCTCTTGAGCACCTACCCCGTGCCACGCCCGGTGCTCAGGGCTTTGGGGGAGACCCAGATGAACCGGACGCGGGTCTAGCCCTCATAGGGCTCGGTGTAGTGGAGCAGAAAGCAGGGAGAATCAACACTCCCGACACAGTAGGTGCTGGTACAGGTGGGGAGCTGTCCCAGCAGAGCCCCCAGAGCAACCCACCAGGGGTCCTTGAAGGGCAGTTTGAACAGTAGAAAATGAGGGCCAAGCATGGTAGAGATGGTCCCATCAGATTTCCACTCCTGTCTCTGCAGGAGCCACACCTTTTCTTTGAGTCTAGTTTCCCTCTTCTGTCTTTCTGTCTGAACTGCTGTCTGCACAGCCCCCCTCCCCTTGCCTCAGCCTGACCTTTGACCCTCCATCAGTTCATCCAAGGGAGATGATCTGCTCCCTTCAGGGGGGTGTCCTCAGTGTTTTTCTGCCCATGTTCTCCCTCCAGCCCCTCCAACCTGGATTCCTCTCATTTGACTCTATTTGCCTCCCCACCCAAAACCAAAATTTGGGAACAGAGCCTGACTGGGATTTCCCCTCTAATCTTCAGTTCATTAACTTTTAATAAAGCCTTAAACTTAGGTCAGTTTCAGTTATGCATTTTAAAAGTCATTATGACAAAGGATAAGGTTATGTGTAACTCCTCTTGGAAAAGTGGGCTAAATCATTGTCTAGGTCTCCCTGTGCCGCCTCCTCCTGTGGTCCTCACACCACCCGTCAGTCTAGGAATTGAGAGCCCCTGAGAGCTTCCCTGTAACAGATAAAAATGTTAATATACTTGAGCTTCCACGCTTTCCATTTCTTACACACCAACATCTCAAACCTAGGGTTATCTTGGAATGTACACCCTCACTCTGGCAGGGGAGGGGGTATCATAATGATTGCTCTGGTGGGGAATCACTACCTAGAGCCCCAGGCCAGGAAGTCTCCGCTGCGGGACCCTTGTGGGGTGAGGGGCGAGTGGTGGCTACTGAGAGGCAGGGAACCTGTGTGTGCTAAGTCATTTTTAGGGGCCAGGGCTACCATGCAAATGCATTTGTTTGCATAACTTTCTTGCTCTATGGGACAGTGAAGTTTCCTACTCCATGGGACACTGCTGCCAGGATTTGCAAGTGAAATTTGGGGACTGGCTTTCCCCCTTAGCTATTCCCCTCCCTTCATGAGCCTTCTCCTCCCCCTGGGTTTTGTTTCTGTCTGTCAGGCCCCATGTGACCAAATGCTGGTGTTAACCTTTCTCATCCTAGGAGAGTAGCCTTACTGGGGCCCAGAGATGCAAAGTATCTACAAAGGTTATGCAAATAAGTCCCTGGGTTCCATGGCTCTGGGCCAAGTCCAAAACTGGTGGATAGCTCAGGCCCCTGCCGTCTGAGCCCAAGTGGAATGTGATCACAGTCCCTCCATCCCTTTATCCATCCAGGCAACTGTGGCATCTTGTTCCTCAAATAGCTAGCGTCTTCCTGGTGCTATGAGGCCTCAAGTTTCAGAATGAGCTGAGTTCTAGCCCTTACCCTCTGATCTGGAGACCTGTGGTTCCAAATACACCAGTCAGAGGTTTACTTTTTAAAGAAACCACTATCACATAAGTCTGAGCCTCAGACCTTGGTTAGCTGTCCCTAGAGCCTGCGGTCCAGGGAGACCTGGTATTTGCAGTAAGACCTAGACGGTCCTATGGTTTTCTGGCACTCAGCTGTCTCCTTTTCTGGTCAGAAACCTGTTCTAAGTAACTGTCCTCATAGTGAGACTCTGACCCTACTCACTGCACCCACAGCCACCTGCAACGGAGATGAAGGCAGGAGGGAAGGGGACAGGGGCAGGCCGTTTTCTGAGCCAGTCTGCAAGGAAGAGAAAGAGATAAGAAAGCCAGTCTAATCCTCTTATTCCAAGTTTGGAAAAGGGCAGCTGAGCCAGCACAGGTGCTCATTATCTGTTGGATAGATGAATGTTATCTGAAGAACAATGGACACAAGTAATTTTAGTAATTCAAACAGAAAAGAAATTATACACACATCATTGTGTACACATGGAGAGTGAGTGAAATGTGCAAAGTTCATCTTTACAACCTCTCTTTCCTCACCCAACCGTGCTGGCTCCCCTTCCAGAAATAATTTTGTTTAACAGCTTGGTGTGATTTTGATTTTATCCAGCCTTACAAAAATTTCTATTACTTTATCCACACATGCATATGCTTATAAACACAGGTGAAAAATTTCTTTGAGGGTTATAAGTACAAATGGGATCATTAGGTATATGGGTCTACAAGTTGCAAGTTGCTTTTAAAAAAAATTGTGGTGAAGCACCCATGCCGTAAATTTACCATCTTAACCATTCTTAAGTGTGGATTTAAATACTGTAAATCATAGTCACGCTGTTGCACAACCCATCTCCAGATTTTTTCTGTACCCATTCATCAACATGCAACTTGCTTTTTAAACTCAGCATATCTTAGTGAGTGCCCATGACTGAACTCAACCATCAGATTATTTTTCCCCCCAGGATTTTAAAGAATTTTTTGTTTTTTAGTAGTCTCTACATCCAACACGGGACTCAAACTCACAACCCCATGATCAAGAGTCACATGCTCTACTCACCTAGCCAGTCAGATGCTCCAGAACCACCATAACCTTTTTTTTTTTAAGATTTTATTTATTTATTTGACAGAAACAGCTAGAGAGGGAACACAAGCAGGGGGAGTGAGAGAGGGAGAAGCAGGCTTCCCACCGAGCAGGGAGCCCGATGCGGGGCTTGATCCCCGGACTCTGGGATCATGACTAGAGCTGAAGGCAGTCCTTTAACCAACTGAGCCACCCAGGCGCCCTGAACCACCATATTCTTAACAGCTGCAAAGTATTCCATAGCACTGATGCACCATAATTTATTTAACTATCTGCTTTGGATGGATGTTTTGTTTCCTTTTAATTTTTATTAGTATTAATGTTGCCAACATCTTGAACAATATTTCTGTACACATATGTAGGACAGGTTCCTATAGGACAGGTTCCTGGAAGTGGAAGTTAGATCAAAGGATATGTACATTTTATGTTTTGGTGGGCACTCCCAAAAAGACTATCGATTTATGAATGAATGCATTTTGCATATTACTTTCTGAATGACAGGTCCATGAATGGATTTCCTGTCAGCAGTGGGGCAATCTGGGGATAGAATAAGTCAGCTGAGAATAAGAGGACAAAAGCACTTCCCAAAACATAGATACCTACCCTGGGTAGCATGGGGGGGCGACTGGAAGAATCAGATGTGGAGGGACAGGGGGATTCCTTCAACCTCTCCCCATATCAGTGTCTCTGCTCACCCAATTACAGTTATTTGCATACATTTTGGGTGTAGGCAGAATGGCTCAAAGAAATCCGAGGGCCAGCTTTGTTCAGCTTTCTGCTGGTGTTTGATCTTGAGCATGTTACTCGATCTGCTGCTCAGACCGCGAAGCCCCTGGTGGGAACTCCAAGGTGATGACAGTGTGCTAATAACTTTGGCATAAGGCAGACTGGCAGGTGCTGTGAGAGAGGCCCAGAGTGCCAAGGGATCTTACCAGGGAGGGCTCCCCTCTAGTTAGGGAGACCGTGAAAGAGGGGACTCTGGCTCAGGGTTCTAGGAGTTATGGGGGACGCGGGCAACTTGCAGGCATTTTTTTTCTGACTTCACAGGGGCTCGATCACATTACCCCTGAAACCTTAATGGGACACAGATTGTGTGCCCAGCCCTCTACCGATTATGGAGTCTGAGGAATTGGGCTTGTCTTGTGTTAGTTAAAGCCCAGAGCACACTGCACAGGAGAAAGTTTTGGAGTTACGCTAGGCTGGGTTGCACATGTGTAGGTGGCTTTACAGAGCCTTAGTTCATCAACTGGTACAACGGGGATAATTGTGGCACACAGAATTTCTTTTAAGATTGATATATTTCAGAGAGAGAGCGAGTGAGAGCACACACATGCAAGCAAGGGAAGGCAGAGGGAGAGGGACATAAGCAGACTGCAGGGAGCCCAATGCGAGGCTTGATCCCAGAATCCTGAGATCATGACCTGAGCCAAAATCAAGTTTTGAGTCACCCAGGCACCCCCCCTCATAAAAATATTAATAATATTTAGAATTATAAGTATTATCTATGAGAATGTGCTTCCCAGACCTCCAATTACAACAGCAGTATCAGAGGGCCCTAGGGATTGTTCTCTGAAGTCCACTGTCGCTTCTGCACTGAGGTCGTGTTTCCTTCAGACCACCCCCAGGCCGCGACTGGGCAGGATAGGGATGCTTAGTACACCAGTTCCCAGGGGAAGTAGGCCTCCAGCAACGGCTGCCTTGGGTTTGAAGACTCCTTGGCTCCTATGTAGAGATTCTTCAGACTGCACAATAGCAAAGGATATTCATGCCCAACCTTCTCTCCTTCACTCCTCAGTGGGGTCTGACAGTCTGATGCCTCTCTCAGCTCGACCAGCCTGCCTCCCTCTTTCCTCTCAGAAAGACATGTCCCCAATCCTGTTTTGTCGTCTGCTTCTCAGAGGACCCAGATGAGCGATGATACTGCTTCCCTCATAGTTGTTGCAAGGAACAGATGAAAAGGTAAAAGCTGGAGCAAGATGCCCAATGCATGCCTAGCGCTCGTCACCGTCCCACATCCCAGGGAGCTGTCCTGTTACCGTGTCAGTGCGAGTAGACAGATTCAGTGAAAGGAGAGTAGAGGTGACGAATGCCGCGTGGCTTTGGTTGAGAGGGGGGCCGCTGCGGTGTCTGCTGCAGGAGTGTTCCAGCCACTGGGTTGGTGGCTCCGGAGGCCAGCAGAGAGGACCCCCACTCACGTGGAGCAGGTGGGTGCGGTCTGGGCGGGGAGACGGAAGGGCGTCAGTGCCCGGCAGAGTTGGGGGACAGGGGAGAATGATTGGAAGACAGCATGCCTTCAAGTAAAACAGGGGCTATGGGAAGCTAGGGTGAGTCACAGGGTTTCTCTCAAAACCTCCGAGCCCATGGCATCTAGAATGTGCTGAGTGTGGGACCTGCCAGCCCAATCTTGCTTTAGTTCTAAGAATGCATTCCCTCCCACAGTTGTCAAAATTAATCAGGCCCCTGATTTCAGCAGTATTTCTCTCTTCTCTTATAAGAATTTGGCAAAGAAAACTGGGTTATATCCCCGCACAGGAGGCCGCAAAGATCAGGGCTGATTGAGAGGAAACGTGAGAGCTGTTATCTCTAGCTTGGGTTTCAGAGCATGCTTCTCCCTGCTCACAGGTGCAGAGACAGCCCGGTTCAGGTGAGGCAGGTCAGGGGGTCAGCCACTGGGGGTGGCGTACGTGGGAGACCTGGACTCTTAACAGGTCCACACCACGTTCTGCCTCTTCCTTGCGCCGGCTGGAGGCCTCCAACTTCTATAAGCCTCCTTCTCCTGTTAGTGAATGGTGAGAGGAGAGCATCTTGTTGAATTTTGGGGAGAACACGGCCCAGCCCTGGTCAGAGACCCCTGGTCCCCTTCGTGACCATCTCTCCTCTTTTCTCTGAATTCCGACCTCCAACAGCCCTATCCAGTAGAGCTATCGTCATCCCCATTTTATAGATTTGTAAACTGAGGCTTAGCTTACATACCTAGTAAAAAACCTCTTGTGGTACAAGACTCTGCTACAGTCTGTTGGAACACTTCCCAGAGGCAAAGAGGAGACAGCGACAGCTACCCAGCCACATTCAGAGGCCAACAGCATTCGTGGACCTGAAGGACTAGAAGGGCACAGCATAGGCCCCTTCTCTCCCCCGCCCCCATGTCCCCAAGGTGGAACACTACCCCTGCACATATGGGCACAATTCATCTCCTCTTTGTGTGTCACATTTTCAGTGATGCCTGCCCTTACTGCTCATATGGGCACAATTCATCTCCTCTTTGTGTGTCACATTTTCAGTGATGCCTGCCCTTACTGCTCTATTTAAAGCTGCAGTCTTCCCTCCTCCTACTCCTGCTTATAACTCTCGCCACTCTCTCCTCCCCTCCAAGGCTTTATTTTTTTAGATACTTTTTATTGAAAGATAATGTACATGCCCCAAATGATTCTCCTTAATGTTTTCTCCCAAATATTTGATCACCTTCTAAGAATCTGTATAGCTTACTGAGAGATCATGAGTGGAATCTAAGGTCCACGTGGGCAGGGATTTGTGTCTGCTTGGTTCAGGGCCCCGCCCCCGCGCCCTCCCCCTCCCACCCCCATTGTCTGGCCCGAAGGAGCCTCACAGCCTCGCACACTGCTCAGGGAGGACCAAGATGCACGAGACTGAGCCACCACCTCCCTGACTTGGGCTTTGTGCAGAGCAGCCCCGGGCGCCCAATGAGTAAGAGCCAGAGGGCGTGGCCGACACAGCCGCACGTGCTCTGGGTCAGGAACCTCCCCAGAGGTCTGAGGGCCAGGGAAGGCATCCCAGAGGACACGAACACGACTCCTTGATGCTTGGACCTCTCCTGGCACCGGAGACAGCGCCTCCTTCCCTGATAAAGGGGAAGCCTTCCCTCTGTTAAACCCCGGTCCCTCCTGTTGCAGTTTCAACCCATTTCCTCTTGTTCTGCCCTCAGTGGGTCCTGTGGCAGTAACCGCACTAACCATTCCAACCCATCTCATTCCTCACCCTAGTGTCCCGGCAGGTGGAGCAGGGTCTGCCGCAGACAAATTGCCCACAACCGTGTGCAGCCCGGAGGGATAAGCCCTCGGAGGATGGGGAGCCCTCGGATGTCCTAGCCCCGGCACCTGTCGGAGATGCGGCACACGGAAGATCGTCGGGAAGTATGGCTGAGTGGGTGAATGAAGCCCAGGACTACAGGATGCCTTGAGAAGTCCATTTAATGACCCAGCTTCTGTCTAGACTTGGCGATGTCTCACCTAAATAGGTTTTTGTTATTTCACTTTATTATTCATTTCTGTTTAGTGTTTTGTTTTTAGCCACTTTCCCCCAAATAGAAGCTTCCAAAATTGTTTTCAATGTGGTACAACAGAGCCAAGTAAAAATAATAAGAAAATCAAAGAAAGAAGAAAAGAAAAATGAGAAAGTAAGGAGAGGAGTGTATGTTCCCAAGAGCTCGCATGCAGTGGAGCTGAGCAGAGTTGTAGCCCACAATTTGAAATCTGAAAGCCCTGCTGTTGCCTGAATGCACATGTGTGAGCCTCCGGGAGGGAGAAGCACTGAGTGTAGTGCTGGGGGGGGGTGGGGGGGCATGTCCCTTGCTCCCAGGGCCTCTAGGGGAAGTGGTATGTCAGTATTCTTATGGGGTCCTAGGTCTTCTCTGGTTTAAATCCCGTGCCACCACCCTGGCAAACTAGAAAGCAGGCTGAGTGAGGGGCGTTCAGGGGGGCATCTCTGAATCAGAATCTCCAGGCTGGAGCCTGCCAAGGGATACAGCTATTTCTCAAACTTGCTGAATCATGGGACACTAAATCATATTTTTCATACTTCATCCCTATAAATCTTTTGCTTAAAAATTATGTCTGCCCCAGGGTGCCTGGGTGGCTCAATCGGTTGTGCATCTGGCTCTTGATTTTAGCTCAGGTCATGGTCCTGGGGCCCTGATGCCATATTAGGTTCCATGCTGGGTGTGGAGCCTGCTTAAGATTTTCCCTCTCTCTCTCCCCCTCTGCCCCTCCCCCTGTTCATGCTCTTCCTCTCTCTCTCTCATATATAAATCTTAAAAAAAAAAAAAAATTCTTGTCCCACATTGGGACGCCTGGGTGGCTCAGTTGGTTAAGCAACTGCCTTCGGCTCAGGTCATGATCCCAAAGACCTGGGATCGAGTCCCACATCAGGCTCCCTGCTCGGCGGGAAGCCTGCTTCTCCCTCTCTCAGTCCCTCTGCTTGTGTTCCCTCTCTAGCTGTGTTTCCCTCTGTCAAATAAATAAAATCTTTAAAAAAAAAAAAAAAAAGAAAAAGTATCCCTGCCCCAAACCACCGAATAGGTGCATATAGAGCAAAACACAAGGGGATGAACTTTCCTAAGGTATTGTAGTCACAAAGAGGTAACATTTTATCTGTTTTCACTAACAGCAAATTTATAACAGCATTCTCTTCCCTGGTTTTTGCAGCCCATTTGCTTTCTTTTCCCAGGCTGTGGACTGGAGTTCTCTGAACCCCTCAGCTGGAGTCCCGAGTGGAGGCACTCCCTCTGGGAATTGGTAACTGTGTAACACTGTAACCACAGCCAGAGGCCCAAGAGCACACCCCTTCCTTTTGGCTCTTCCAGAAGACCCGGGAGAGTGGCAAGTGATGGCCTCCAGGCAACTGTACCAGAATGACTTGCAAGGAGAGAACTTTACATAGTGAAGCTGCTGAAGCTTCAGCTTCAGAGTCCTGACCTGCACAAACCACTTTTCTGATTTGGGATTTGTAAACTCTAATTTATTTTTTCTGAAAGCCTTTGAATTATTCAAGCTCTGAGCTCCACAAACCTATATCCATTGCTGCTTGTGTTCCACTGTGGCAGAAAGGGCAAGCCATACACTAAAGGGTCTTTCATTTTCCATCGCTGTTGCTGGGAAGTAGCCATCCAGCCAGGGATACATGTCTGGCTCCTCCATGACTTGGTTCTAATCAATGGAATGTGGCTGAAGGGATATATCCACTGTTCCTTGGCCTGACCTATTAAAACATTTTAATCCTATTAAAACCTATAAAAACCTGTTAAAACCTACAATCCTTTTCCCCTTCCCTTGTCTTCTGGCTACGCCCAGGACAACAATGGAAGCCACGTGTGGAGGGCAGCAAAGTGTAATAAAGAGTTTGATTCCGTTTTTGATGTTTGCTTACGGCCTTCAAGCCCACTACTCCCCTTTTCCTTTCTGCTCCCCAAAGCTGACATGAAAGCTTGAGTACTCCCTGCTTTGGCAGTGGCTGGAATTTCAAACCATGAAAGTCTCAGCCTGTGCCAAGCTCCATCACTCAACTATCATGAACCCCAAGCCAGTAGCCCCTCCCTACTTTCTCTCAAGCCATTTTTGGAACCAGTCCTACTGCTTCTAAGAAAGCCTCATTAATAATAATAAACCTTTCCATGCCTTCCTGGTGTGTGTGTGTGTGTGTGTGTGTGTGTGTGTGTGTGTGTGTGCGCGCGCGCGCGCGCGCGCGTGGCATCGCTAGTCTTGATGTCCAGACCACATTGTGTCGTGAAGGGAATCCATCCTGTCTCAGGAGTGACAGTAACACAAAACCTCCATCAGCACAAATGATAGTGGGACAGACTTCTAGTCTGTTGTAATTCAGTGCTGCCCCTCCATGCATATTCTTTCCATGAGTGAGAAATAAACTTCTGTTAAGTCACTGAGATTTCAGGATTTATCTGTTTCAGCAGCTAGTGTTATCTTAACTAATATATCCAATGATAAAGCTGTCTAGTTCTAATAATTCTAATTAATTCCAATATCCTAAGTAGATTTGGGGAAATCTAAAGAAAAAAAGAAAGAAAGAAAGACTGGGGGCACCTGGGTGGCTCAGTCACTTAAGCGTCCAGCTCATGAATTTGGGTCATGATCCCAGGGTTGTGAGATTGAGCCCACATCAGGCTCCAAGCTGGGTGTGAAGCTTGCTTAAGATTCTCTCTCTCCCTCTGCCCCTCCCACCTCCTCACCCCTCTCCTTCCCTAAAAAAAAAAGAAAGAAAGAAAGAAAGAAAGAAAGAAAGAAAGAAAGAAAGAAAGGAAGGAAGGAAGAAAGAAAGAAAGAAAAAGGCTATTTTCCTTTCTGGCTCGAGAGAATATGCCAACTCTTTATCTAGCAAAGAGATCGTGGATAGGATACCAAGGCCATTTGATTAAGAATATAGGAATAAAGATGTTGTGATTCTAGAATGATGGACTACTTGTTTCATAATATTAATGACTTTATTCATTCTTAGTATTTTTCCACAGAAAAAATAGGGGAGGGAGGAGAGTGTTATCATGTGTTATGAAACAAAAGGAGAAGGGGAGGAAAGAAAGAAACTAGTAAAGCAAAATCAGCCATCAAATAAACATATTCCAGTCATGGGATCACCAAAGTCCAAGGAAGATGTAGGTCAGGAACTTCCCCACCCTTCCTCCTTTCTAGGCATTCAAGATTTCACCCGAAATTTTGGTTTCTGGCCATAAACACGGAGTTACGTTTGTCCTATCTCCTGCTTACCAAGCTCCAGCTTCTGTGACACACGAAGACCCTGAAATGCGTGCATCTTTCTTTTCTCAGTTTTTTTTTTCTCACTCTCAGTTTACCTTGGGAGTGGAAAGAATGGCAGATTATGAAACCTATGATGTGTGAGCAAGTAGAAAAGAAAGCGATAGTTGCTAAGATCCAGTAAAGATTCACTGTTTTGGTCCCACCTTCAAAGCTCTGGAACCCACTTGTCGGGATTGAGTTTAAGCAGACACCTGAGTCAGGAAGAGTCTGTCAGTGAGGGTGCAGAGTTAGACTTTAGAGGACTCTCAAAGTCATGCCTGGGAGACGAAGTGCCTTGAATCTGAAGGCGGAGGCAAGAACAGAACCAGTAGCAGAGTCAGACTTCCCGCCTCTTGTAGCTCAGTGCTGCTCCTCCATACATATTCTTTCTGTGAGTGAGAAATAAACTCATGGAAGTTTAAGTCACTGAGATTTCACAATGCCTGTATTGAGTGGAGAGGTCACTCTAATCTAAACGGGCTACTTGTTGCTTGCACTGGTGGATTCAGACATCTGGTAGATGGGGTGTGTCTTGATTTCATTGAGGTGTCTGAGAAAGTCTCGTGTGGTTGATCTGTGGAGAAGATATAACTATCTATTATTTCTAGGTAGGAGGAGGACTTTGACTGATAGCTATGGTGCTATGGCCTTGACCCACTATACTTAAAGTTCTATCATCTTGGACAAAGGTAGAGAGGCCAAGTTTATTGAAAGCTAGAATAATTGCCTCAATTATCTAAGAATAAAGCAGACAGAGATAAGCATGAGTCATACATTTAATTTCAAAAGCTTTAACATACAACACAGAATGAGAATGCAGTGCCTTGATAATTATTAAAATTATAAGGACTCAGAGTTTTAGCTGAGCCCTGGATATTAGTTTCCTAGAACTGCTATAAAAAACCAGCACAAATTCTGTGTGTGTGTGTGTGTGTGTGTGTGTGTGTGTGTGTGTGTGTGCTTAAAACAGTGGAAATATATTCTCTCATGGTTTAGGGACTAGAAATCCAAAACCAAGATGTCAATAATAGCATACTCATTCCAAAGGCTTTAAGGGAAGCACCTGCCTTGCTTCTTTGAGTTTCTAGTGGCTGTCAGCCATCTTTGGTGTTTGTTGGTCTGGGGCCGTGTAGCTATAATTCTGCCTCTGTCTTCACGTGGCCTTCTTCCCTGCATGTCTGTGTTTTTGTATCCAAATTTCCCTTTTGTTAGAAGGACACCCGCCACTGGATTAGGGCCTACTCTACTCCAGTAGAATCTTACCTTAACATGACTACATTTGCAAGGCTCTATTTCTAAATAGGATCACATTCACAGATACTAGAGGATTAGGACTTGAATGTATCTTTTTTGGAGACACAATTCCAGATGCCAAACCCAGGATGTCCAGCAGTATGGTACGGCTGCTGCTGAAGCTTCGGCAGGGGGTGGTGAGGCTGCATCATGATGAATGATCCTGGGCAAGGCGCATGGGTAGTACTCACCTGCCCAGGGAGGCACATCTAGTGGACTCTTAGCAGTACCTGGCTCCCCCTAACTCTCCTTAGCTTCCATGCACCACACTCTCTTTTCCCTTTTATTTTTCTAGCAGTTTCTCCTTGTTCTCCATTGTGGAGACCTCATCCTCAACTCATCCATTAAGTGACTATATTCCTCAGTGTTTTAAACCTTCTCTTCTCCTTATCCATATTTTTATCTGAATGAGTTGGTGTCCTTTCTCACGACATCAGTTACCATTCATATACTTATGACTCCAGAATCTGCTGCAGGCATCTCCTGAAATCCAATTAGACATCACCACCTAGATAGCTCCAAGTACCTCAACTGAAGATGTCCAACATTGGGCTCTTCTTCCTTTGCTAAAATCCAGGCCTCATCCAGGGTCCAGTCTCAGTCCATAGTACCCACCATCTGCCCACTTGTCTAATATCCTTGATGTATTCCTTGCCTCACTCTCCATGTCCAGGCAGCCTTCACATCTCATTGACACTACATGTGAACTACGGCACAAATATGTCTATATAATTTTCTTTTTATTTCCACTGCTGCTACACTTGTGCTAACCATTGTCTGATTTTCACTTTATTTCCTATTTTATTTTATTTTATGTTTGCCTAGATAACTGTAACAGATCTGAATTGGTCTTCCAGTCTCTGGTCTTATCCTCCACTAATCCACTTTCCACACAGCAGCCAGAATGCAAATACAATCATGTTATTTCTCTGCTTAAAACCCTTCAAAGAGGAGGATAGGGGTATGGGGTGGCTGAGTGATGGACACTGGTGAAGGTATGGGTTATGGTGAGTGATGTGTGTTGTGTAAGATTGATGACTCACAGACCTGTACCCCTGAAAAAAATAATATATTGTATGCTAATTAAAAAAATCCTTTGTTGGATTCCCACCCTCTTTAGGATATGAGTCAATCTCCCTAACATGGCCTGATAGAAACTGGGTGGCCTGCCCTCTGCTTTCTTCTCACGCCACATTCTGTTTATTCCTTCTTTTTACTCTCATAACTTCCCCCTTCTTTTCCACATGTTTATGCCTACTGTTCCCTCAGCCAAGCACACTGTTCCTTTCTCTCTTTGCCTATTTTGTGGATATTCATATTTTAAGTCTCAGTTTAAATGTTCTTTTCATCTAGGGAGGCTTCTCCTGACCCAGTGTGCTTGCTCCCATCAGCTATCGGTTTACCATGTTGCACAAGTCCAAGGGGTGACATTTGTAGTATATTGAGTGTGAATAGCACCCCTGAAATTGTACAATGCAGTGATCAGGCTCCCTTTGTTCCTCTCTGTCATTGGTTTAATTGTCTCCTTTATCTGGCTGCAAGCCCCAGATCTGATTCTCTGCTGTACACCTGGCACACAATAGAAACTCAGTCGATAGTAAATTAATAAGTGAAATTTAAGAGAGAAATGACTCTCTTAAGGTTCACATACAAGGAAAAAATGCAGGAATGGAAGATTCTGGAAACTATACATTTTATTTTATTTTTTAAAAGATTTTATTTGTTTGTCAGAGAGAGAAGAGAGTGAGAACAGAAGCAGGGGGAGCAGCAGACAGAAGGAGAAGCAGGCTCCCTGCCAAGCAAGAAGCTCTATATCCCCAGACCCCAGGATCATGACCTAAGCCAAAGGCAGGTGCTTAACCCACTGAGCCACCCAGGCATCCCTGGAAACCATACAGCTTAAATGATGATTAAAGTAACTGAAGGTAGCTAGCTTGAAGAAATTAAGACTTAGAGTAGATTTAATAGCTACCTTCAATATTTGAAGGGCTATCTATATGAAAATGGAATATATTTTTTTCTCTCCCAGAAACTATAACTAAAATAACTGAAGTCAAGTTAGAGCAAAGTGAATTGGGGCCTGATAAGAAAATCAGATGAACTTTCCAGTCATGAGAGCTGTCCAGAAATGAAATGGGTGGCACACTGTGTAATGAGTTCTGTTTCACTGCAAATATTGAAGTGTAAGCATCACTATTCTTGTCCATCTGTTAAATGATTGGGGATGGGAGGTGGATGAGAGAGTCTTTGAGTGTTGAACTCAAATGTCTGTGATTTTATAACAATAAGGAAAGTTCTCTTTGTAATTGAATTCAAGCATTTATATAATGCCTTCTCTGTACTTGACACTATTATGGATATAGGACAGCAAGACTCTTCTCTGTACTCAAAGGCGCAGTCAGGTCTGAGGGATCATGTCAAGCTCATAGGAAATGATTAGAAAAGTAGAACCTTCCAGAATATCATTCATGGTCTAAATGTGTAGCCCAGTGGTTTTGTCACTGAGTAGAGCTAATGGTCTCTCTGGTTTCCCATGGTGGTAGAAGCTTCATAGGAGAGGATGCATTTGAAAAGGGAAGAAGAAGATGTAAAGAAAATCCACCTCAGGAGAAGGCGGTGAGAAGGTAAAGCCCTGTGAGGAAGGCAGATGTGGGCCGGATGCAGAAGAAAGAGTTCCTCACACGTTTCACTCGGTGCATCAGTGTGTATGCAACTCTACAGAGCTCTGGTTTCCTTTGATGAAACCAATGAGGAAGACAGCATGGGGGCTGGCCTGAGAATCAGTCGAAACTCAAGAGTCATGTCCTGTAGTGAAGGGATATGAACTCCTTGACTATCCCGAGCTCCCTCAAATATTTGGGGGTCAATGGGTGAGTCAGACATGACTCAGCCACTCGAAAGGAGGAAGGGAGTAGGGGAAGCCCCAGGATTGAAGTTGTTTGACTGTTTATGACCCGAGGACTCAGGCATATTTTTGGTACATTCTTTTGGCTACAAGTAACCTGAAACCCAATGAACAGTGACTTAGTCAAAAGGAAAATTATTATCTTATATATTGGGAATTCCAAAATAGTTCTCACCTAGCATCAGTTAACTAATGGGTTGACAAGGTTATCAAGGACTTTCTTCTTTCTATTATTCTGCTTATTAATTTTCCATTTGTTGATTTATCCTCTCAGGCTGAATCCCCTCCTGGTCTCAAGAAGGCTTCAGTAATGTCAGGCTTCAAATGTGGAGAATATCCAGAGGCAAAAAAAACAAAAAACAAAAAACAAAACAACAAGAAGAAAACAAAAAGCCAAGTTTCCTTGCTTTTAAGAATAAGAAGAGTATTTCCAGGTAGCCATCAGCCAACCCCTCCTCCATCTCAGTGGCCCTGTTACATCACAAACCTATTCTCGAGTCAGTCACTAGACAGGGGAAATGGAATTATCTTGGGAGGGGCCCAGTTCCCCTGAGGGGTGTGAATGTAGGATATCTGAAGAAAATCAGGGTTCTTTCTCATGAGAGAAGGGGAGAATGGCAGCCAAGAGTGGCTGCAACATTTCCTTCCTGGGGAGGATCCTAAATTCCTTAGGTATGATGGAGATGGGGGAGAGATGACCTGGCCCATCACACCTGCCTTGCCTGAGCTGGGGTCCTTGTCAGGACGTGTCGCCTGTGCGAGGGTGCCTGTGGTTGGTTCATCATTGGGGCCTGAAATTCTCACTGGAACAATAGGTTGTGGGCTCAACCAAATGATCTTTAACACAACTCACCGTTCTCATTATGGTCTTGGAATTGTGCTGGCCCAGGAGCATAGTATCTCCTGTAATCCTCATCTCAAATCTGCAACTCCAGGACTCTCATCTCTACCTGCTTATGAGGAATTGAAATTAAGTAACTTACCCAAGGTCAACGGTGAGTGGTAGAGGAGAGATTTGAAATCAGATAAATCTAAGGCTATTGTTTCTACCAATGGTATCTCACTACCTCTTTCTTCCAGTTTAGAGTTTTCATGAGTCTGGGAATAAAGTCTGGGAGTGTGATTTAAACCTGTGTTTCTCAAACTATCTTTGGGAAGAACCAGATTAGAAAAAAAAAAAAAAAGAGAGAGAGAATTCCAGGGGCACCTGGGTGGCTCAGTCAGTTAAGCATCTGCCTTCAGCTCAGGTCATGATCCTGGGGTCCTGGGATCGAACCCTGCATCGGGCTCCCTGCTCAGTGGGAAGCCTGCTTCTCCCTCTCCAGCTCCCCTTGCTTGTGTTCCCTCTCTTGCTGTCTCTTTCTCTCAGATAAATAAAATCTTTAAAAAAAAAAAGAATTCTAACTATTGTGGATCCATATTTTCATAAAATATAATAAAAATAATTACTATGAAAATAAAATGAAAAAAGTAAAAATATACAGAATATGAGCCCTTTGTAAAATGAAAACTATTTTCAAGGATTCAATCCAACAACAAAAAATAATCTATCAAATTGCTATCAAGTTTTTAAAACTTCCTTTCTGTGCTGCTCTTGCCACAGACTAGGAACAAATAGTCTGTGGACCAGCACTGGTCTTTAGGCCACATTGAGTAGCACTGATTTGGATGATTTTCTTTCCCCATCCTCCTCCCTAGACTATAATTCAGGATACTTGATGCTTGGATGCCTCAGCTGAGATGAGGGTGAGAGAGTTACTCATGATAACTATTGAGGCAGCTATTGCAAGAAAAGTTTAAGTGGCACTGTTGTTCCCTGGGGAACCTCCACTGTCACAAAGAGATGTCTATTATACTTGAGGTAACTCTTTCTTTCTTTCTTTCTTTCTTTCTTTCTTTCTTTCTTTCTTTCTTTCTTTCTTTCTTTCTTTTTAAAAGATTTTATTTATTTGACAGAGAGAAACACAGCTAGAGAGGGAACACAAGCAGAGGGAGTGAGAGAGGGAGAAGCAGGCTTCCTGCCTGCCGAGCAGGAAGCCCGATGTGGGACTCGATCCCGGGTCTCCAAGATCATGACCTGAGCCAAAGGCAGTTGCTTAACCAACTGAGCCACCCAGGCGCCCCAAGGGAACACTTTCTTGATGGTGATTTCCTATCTGCTTGCTTAGTAACAAAGAGATTGAGGACAACAGTAATGCAGTAGTTACCCCTTATCTGCAGGGGTTATATTCTAAGACCCCAGTGAGTGCCTGAATCCGTGGGTAGTACCGAGCCCTATATATACTATGTTTCTTCTTATATATATTCATACCTATGAAAAAGTGTATTTTTAAAAAAAATTTATTTATTTGAGAGAGAGAGGATGAGCAGGGGGAGTGGCAGAGAGAGGTAGAAAAGCCTCAAGCAGACTCCCTGCTAGGTGTGGAGCCCAATGTGGGGCTCAATCTCAAGGCCCTGAGATCATGACGTAAAGTGAAATCAAGAGTTGGACCCTTAACTGACTGAGCCACCCGGGCACCTCAAGAAATGTAATTTATAAAAGAGGCACAGTAAAAGATTAAAAGCAATAACTAATAATAAAATAAAACAATTATAACCATATACTGTGATAAAAGTTATATGAGTGTGGTCTCTCTTAAAATATCTTGTTGTAGAGGCACCTGGGTGGCTCAGAGGATTAAGCCTCTGCCCTCGGCTCAGGTCATGATCTCAGGGTCCTGGGTGAGGCCCCACATCGGGCTCCCTGCTCGGCAGGGAGTCTGCTTCCTTTCTCTCTCTTCCTGCCTCTCTGCCTACCCGTGATCTCTCTCTCTCTTTCTCTCTGTCAAATAAATAAATAAAATCTTTTAAAAAATATCTTGTTGTCCTGTTCTTCTTGTGATGATGCGAGATGATGAAATACTGATGTGATGAGGTGAAGTTAGGGAAATGACACGGGCCTTGTGATGGGCATTCGGCTGCTACTGACCTTCTGACAATATGTCAGAAGGAGGATCTTCTGCTCGGGTACCATGGTTGACCATTTGTAACTGAAACTGTGGAAAGCACCACAGTGGAAAGGGGGAATGGTTGTGTGTGGAGAAGAAGAGACTCAGGATAAAGAACCTGCATATCATAGGAAAGATCTGTTTGGAAATTTGCTGGAGGTTATCATTTGGATGTGTCATTGTATGATGATTCATCTTTGCAAAAATTATAAACTTCTTGATTTGAGTTACTCTAGGGTTGCATGTGGTTAATGCTTGGGTATTTGTTATTTTCCTGACGTAAAAATGACTTCAATCTTTTCAGATATATTTACAACAATATAGGTCCTTCTATTTATTATGAAATTCCAAGCAGTCTATATTAGGTAACCCTCCAAGAAATTAGATCTGTACTCCTCTAAGATTTAGGAAATTTAAAATGATGATTTGTGAAGTGTATGAAATTTTGAGAACTCTACATATTTGGGAATTGGAATCCAGCAGAAGCTCCAGGATGCTCAAACATCTACCTCTCCCTTTGATGCACAAATTATTTGAGCACCTACCTCATACTCTTTTTTTTACACGGCCTTCCACTGGCCTTCCTTCTACTGCCACAAGCCTGATGGACTTCATTGTCCTCATGGGTGGCTTCTCCAGAATGTGGCTTTTCAATTCCATGACCTATTCCATGATGACTTTTCCCTCTGCCTTTACTCACCTCAGCTTTTACTCAGCCATTGGCTCCAATGTTTATAGCCTGGAAGTCATCATCCCTCAAAACTGCTCACCTCCCAAATCTCTTTACTGAGTCTTTTCCCTGTCTGGTCCCCACCTCCTTTCCTTGGTGATTCAGGTCTTTAGCTCTTACCACCACAACTGTTCCTTGACTCCATCAGAAACTCCAGTCCATTGGTTTATTGACATTAATTACTCCTTTTTCATCAGCTCTTTTCTGCACTTCTTCATTATTCAGCATTGAATCCTGGGTCCATCTTTCTAGTCAGGCTCTATTTATACTCTCAACTTCCTCTCCCCTTTGTTCTTCTGTTATATTTATGGGTCAGAAACAATTCTGCCTACTATGTGTTCACTCCAGGCTGCCACAGGAATCCTGAGAAAAGGGTGCAATCTGGCAGACTTCAATTCATGATTATCTACCTCAACTGGGCTCAACACTGCTTGGAAGTCTGCAATGTTTCTTTAGTCATTTGCTTTCCACATATCTGCAAGTATCATTTCAAATCTTTGTTTCTCTCCTCAAACCTTCTTGCATTCTATCTTTCTTATTCACTCTTTTCAGAGAAAATAGAAACCATCTGATGAAACGACCTCAACTTCCTGCCAAATCTTCAAACCAACTTGCTTTTGTACCCACTGTCCCTACTTCCTTCCTGTTATTATTCAATGAAGGTGTTCTTCCTCATCTCAAAGGTCATCCTCTCCTCTACCTGTATCCTACCCCCACCTACCTTCTGAGGAAACTGTCTTCATCAGTTCCATCTCATTCATCTTTATCTTCAACTTCTCTTTCTCTTCTGTTGGCCCAATATCCTGTCATCCACTTTTTTCACTTCCCCTTTACAGTGCAATCCCACCAATCTACACTCCCCTACCACTCCCCTGCACTTTTCTTCTGGACCCCCGACCCTGCACTCTTCTTGATAAAGTTACCAGTGCCCCCATTTGCTACATACCACAGAAACAAATGGTATTTGCTCCTTTGTCTTGATCTTAGGACCTCCCAATAGTGTTTGACTTAGTTGACCATTCCCTCTTTCCTGAAATGGGGGCTTTCCTTGTTCTCAGGAATGTCACACTCTCCTGGTGTTTCTTTCTACCACTCAGGCCATTCTTTACAAGTTCCTTTGTCAGGTTGTCTTGCTCTGACTTATAAATATCTGGATTCTCCAGGGTTTGGTTCTGGGCTCCTTTTTCATTCAACACTCTTACTCTTGGTGATTTTCTCTACTCCCATGATTTCACTCACCATCTCTATAGCAATGACACCCATGTGTTTATCTTCAGACTATATCTCTATGTCCAGCTGACCATTCTAGAAAAACTCACTCCAAATCTCAGAAGCACCTCCAACTCAGTGGGGTTAGTGTAGAATCTTTCACCTTTTCTTTCAAACCTTTTTCTTTTTTACTCGATTCTTTAGGCCAGATCAGAGGGCTTTTTGGCCATCAACTGCTATCACCATGCTCATCTATGTGGTTGCTGAATATTTGAAAATTTGCTCTCTCTCAATTCCTATTTATTCCCACCTAAGTACATACTACAGTTTCCTCTTATCTGAATTAAAAGCACTCTGTAGGGTCTAATTCAGAAGATATATATTCTCCTCTTAGTAGCCTTCAACTGCTTCTCTTTGCCTTTAAGGTCTAAACATTTGGCTTCTGCCCATTTCTCCCAGTTTATGTTAAACCTCTCTCCCTCATATATAATATGTCTCACTTTTTTTTTTTTTTAAGGATTTTATTTATTTGGCTGAGAGAAACACAGCAAGAGAGGGAACACAAGCAGGGGGAGTGAGAGAGGGAGAAGCAGGCTTCCTGCTGAGCAGGGAGCCCAGTGTGGGGCTCGATCCCGGGTCTCCAGGATCATGACCTGAGCCGAAGGCAGTCGCTCAACCAACTGAGCCACCCAGGTGCCCCAATATGTCTCATTTTTTGTGTTTCGTTTTTTACTTCCTTAAACAGTTTAACTCCCTTCCTACTTCAGATATTCAGGATACCAGAGGATATGAGAAGCCAGAGGGCCCTGAAGAGGGCCCAGAGTCCAGCTATGTTAAGTATCAGAACAAATCTACCCTTGCTTCAGAGACATTCCTTCCCCTCATACTTTGCCATTCTAAGAGGTCTTTAAATATGTGGCTCTTTCTGCCTAAGGTTCTTATCTCCTCCCTCTTCATTTGGCCAACTTCCACTCATCCTTCATACCCAGCTGAATGTCACCATCTTTTTTTTTTTTTTTTTAAAGATTGTTATTTATTTATTTATTTGACAGAGAGAGAGATCACAAGTAGGCAGAGAGGCAGGCAGAGAGAGAGGAGGAAGGAGGCTTGCCACCAAGCAGAGAGCCCGATGTGGGTCTCAATCCCAGCACCCTGAGATCATGACCTGAGCAGAAAGCAGAGGCTTAAGCCACTGAGACACCCAGGTACCTTGAATGTCACCTTCTTGGGGAAGGCCTCTCACCCCCATCCCAGAGTCTAGGTTAATTGCTGCTCGATTAAAACGTCCCACTTCTCATTTAGTGATTTCACAATTATAATAATATTGTGTGGTTAACTTTGTAATGTATTTTTTTTGCCCCTACAAATTGAGCTTTTAAACCCATGAAGGCAGGTGCTATTTCTGCTTTATTCACTGTTTTCTCCCCAGCACCCAACATAGTATCTAGAGCATAATAGATTCTGAATGGATAAATGTGCATCTTGTAAAAACCCTGATTTGGGGCAGACACCAGGGAGAAGCCAATTTGCTTCTGTTTTGATTTGAGTCTCATCCTTGTTAGACACGAATATAGAGATTATTCTGAGAGGAGATATGATTAGTTATTTATGCTGCATACTAGTCATAGTTACTAATTTGACTCTGGTAAAGATATGATAGGGTTCAGCTGGGGAAATAACATCTGCTTCCTCTAAATAATCCAGAAAGACTTCTTCAAATAGGCGTGAGATTCTGGGTTGCATATTGGATGCACTATGGACTGTTATACAATGACTTCTTAACTTTCGGGGGAAAATGTATTTTTTTCTTGAATAATGGTAAAGGAAGAAGCAGTGTGGTATACAGTCTCACTTTTTAGGTAAGTAACAATGATAGATAATGAACATATATGAACAAAGCCCAGTGTTGTAATCAATAAAAACTTCCTACATAATGTAATATTTATTTAATGGTATTGTAACTATTATGGATGATACTTAGGCACCTCTATTAAGCCTTTGTTTAGTGAACTAATGCAACTCTAGTGGATGTAGTTCATATTTATATGAATTATATAATTCATAAATATACATAGTATGTCATCAAGTCAAGTATTTCTTCAGGCACTCAAAAATGTCATTTCCTTTCTGTCCTTCCCAAGTGTAGCGATGGTCCACTTTCTCTTTCAATCCAGAAACGGTGGGTTTAGAGGCAGAAAACAGTATAAGGAAAGGTCCAGGTTTAGTGATGGACACACAAATTATGTCCAGCTTTTTTGTATGGTGTTAACACTGTTCTTACCATCTGGTCTCATGTGAGCATTTCCCAAATGTCTAAGGGAAGAGCCACTTTTACTAAACCTTTCCTCTGTGCTTTATGTGTATCCACACCTTTATTTCTTATGACAACAACACCTTAAAGGAACAATTACTCTCTCTGTGTTACAGAGGATACTGAGGTGGGTGTTGTGTCATGGTCATGCAGCTTGGAGTGAAGGTTTGGCCGACTCCAGAGGCTGTGCACATCCTCCCTGTGCTGTGGAGTAAGAAAGGAACCATATTACTTTTCCTTAGGTCTCTTATCTCCTCCATATCCTCTCTAGACAGAGTGTCAAGAGGCTTCTGGAAGCTCAGAGCTCTGTGGCTGCTCAATTCTGCTGGGAGAGGGGAGCTGTCGATAGTCCCCAACAACTGGGAATCCATCTGGAAAATTACCAGTGCAGACTCTGTAGATAGGAATGTGTACCAGAAGAGGGTTCGAGTGGGAATAGGCCTGGCTGACTGGAGGAATCAGATACTGGAATTAGGAAGTGTGGGCTCAAAGGGCACTTCGAAGTCATCCCAGTTAGTGTTTTTGAAGCTTTTGACCACAAAAGATGGCAGCTATTAATTTTCTCTCAGAGATTCTCTATTTTAAAATACTTCAGCTGGTTAAAAATATTTCAAGAAATAATTCCATTTTCTGTTTTTATTAGTCAAAGATATAATAGATGACTAGAAAACAGAGCTTCTGGCCAGCATGAGGCAACCTGTCTTTCCATACAAAGTGGCTATTACTCCAGCCAAGCACATAGAAGAGCTTTGCACACTTAGGGAAGGTGGGGATGGCAGATGTAGAATTTCTTTTTCTTTTTTTCTTTTTTTAAGATTTTATTTATTTATTTGACAGAGAGAGAGAGAGAGAGAGAGAGAGAGAGAGAGAGAGATCATAGGCAGGCAGAGAGGCAGGCATAGAGAGAGGAAGCAGGCTCCCCACGGAGCAGAGAGCCCGATGTGAGTCTTGATCCCAGGACCCTCAGACCTGAGCTGAAGGCAGAGGCTTTAACCCACTGAGCTCACCCAGGCACCCAGATGTAGAATTTCATTAGGATTTTTCAAGTTTTGAAAATTGTTCAAAGACAGTCTCTCTGTGATGAGGGCTTTCAGGAACGTGCATGCATCTAGTGGTCCCAGCTGGAAACCACTGATCCAGACATAATTCTTTGTTTTATCATTGAGGAAACTAAGGTCCAGACAGGGTAAGTAAATTTCCAAAGTCACCAAGTGAGTTAGCATGTAAAAGAAGGATTAAATAATGGAACACACATGTCACCTGGACTCACTAACCCCTCCGAGATGGAGTTGACTGGTTCATTCCGTAGCCAGTTCTGTACCTTATGAAAGTTTAAAGATCATTTGGCCTTTTAAACTTCTGAATGGGAGAGCCTGGTGGTGGGTACTGGCGGCGCCTAGAGCGTGGAGCACTGGGTGTTGGGAATGGGAAAAAAAAAATTTAGTAACAATAAACTTCTGAACATTCATTCTTATGATATGACTCCTATTTTCCTTGGAGTGTTATGCTTGTTTTTCCCTAAATCACCCCATGTCTAAAAATGGAACATCTCATGTTCCATAATTAAATTCACTCCTATAAGCATTTTGAGGGGTCAACATGTCATAGAATGGGTAGCTTCTGCTTTCAAGACAATTCTCTTTTCTCTTTCTTTATGTCTCTGATATCATCCCCTTCCTTCCAGATGGTGCCTTCCTGAACTTTTTGATCTGTCTGATTTTTGTCAGTGGCTAGGTTGGGTAACCATATTGTCATCACAGATTTTGGGGGCCTTTCTCACTGGTCTCACCCTCCTCACCTCGGCAGCTGGGGCCACAAATAGAAATTCTCATTATTCACTGCTTTCCAAATTCTGGTGTGAGAAGAGGGACATGGGAGTTGAGGTGGTTGATCTTCTTACAGAATAAAGGCTTGTTGCCAAAAATCAATCAATCAACCAATCACTCAATCTCCATCTAAACCTCATCTCTATATTTCCAATCTGAAACACATATGTACCTTCATATCTGACTTTCTCTTTGGTCCTGAAATCAAGTTTGGTCTATCAGCTAGCTCAGGCTGCCATAACAAAATACCATAAATTGCATGGCTTAAATGAAAGAAATTTATTTCTCATAGCTCTGGATCCTGGAAGTCCAAGATTAAGGTGCCCACACAGTAGGTTTCATTCTGAGACTTCTTCTCTTGGCTTGTAGTAACTCCCATCTTTCTGTGTGTGCTCAATATGATCTTTTTATTGTGCACTTGTAGAAAAAGTGATAAAGGCGCTAATCCTATCATGATGGCCCCACCCTCATGACGTCATTCAACCCAAATTATCTGCCAAAGACCCCATCTCCAAATAGCATCACAGTGAGGGATAGGGCTCAACATATGAATTTTGAGGAACACAAACATTCAGAAGTTAATAGCCGGGAAAAAATTGTTTGCTAATTTTCCAGATGAGAAACTGAGGCAAATAGAGTTAAATATATTAGATTGAATCCTCAGGGGAGAGGACTGGAGGAGGGTAATGTCCATAATGGTGGCCTCCCCATGCACTGTGATGCTTACCCGACTCATCTCCTTACCCTCACCAACTCAGGAGCCTGATGTGCCATTTGAGCACAGAGCTATTTTTTCTAAATTGTTTGAAGGGTGTAATCGTTTAAAAACATGTCCACAAATTCTTTGAGACCCCTCCCTTCAAAAGGTGGATTCTAATTTATCTCCCCTTCAATCTGGGCTATACTTGCCCACTCACTTCTAATAAACAGAATGTGCCAGAAGTGTGCTGTGAGATTTCTGAGATTAGGTGGAAAAGAAGCCGTGACTTCCTCCTTGCTCTCTCTCAGATCATTGGCTCGGGGGAAGACAGCCACTGAGTGGTGAAGATATTCAAGAAGCCCTACAGAAAGGCCCATGTGGCAAGGAACCAAGACCACCTGCCAATAGCCAGAGTGGAACCAAGGCCAACTGGCAACAACCATGTAAGTGTGCCCTCTTAGATGTGATTCTTCCAACTCCAGCCAAGCTTCAGTTGACTGCAGCCCTGGCTGTCATTTTGCCCATGACCTCCTCAGGGACCCTGAACCAGAACCCCTAGTCCTCACTCTCAGATTCCTGACCTACACAAAAAGACAAAAATGTGTGTTGCTTGAAGCTGCTACATTTTGGAGACATCAGTTGATAATTAATACAAAGGGAAAGGCATTTTATACTTTTCTCAATTCTCCATTTTCCATATAACCCATGTGGCCAGGCCATACCAACATGTCTGAGCACCAGTTTCCTCTTACAGAAAATCATAATAATAATCCCACACGGCATGCCTGATACACACACAACCAGCACCGATTAGCTCAATATGAGTGCTTGATAAATTGTGACTGTTGTCAACCTCTCATCAGCTGTGTGGCTTCTCTAGGTGAGTTGCTGTGTCTTGGTTTCAGATGCCCACTTCCCTCACATGAGGTGCCAACCTCAAACTTAAGTTCACACACCTTGTCTAGCAGAGAGCCCTAACTGCCTAAACCTCACCACTTCTCCCGTTCAGTGTAGATAGACAGCCTTAGTGTAGAGAGCCTCACTCCTGTCTCTTGGTTTTCAGCTAGCCTCCATTCTTAACCTTAACCTTTCATCTCAGAATTTCAGCTTTGATGCTTCCCACTTCCTTCCTATGGTTACTTTAACTGAAGTGAGTCAGGTCTTACTGAAAAACTGACCACAGCCAGTTAGCTTCCATCCTCCCCCGACCAGGGCTGCCTGGGCAGACTGTGAGGGTGAGCTGTGTTTACTCAGACCACTGTTTCCCTCTCTCTTCTCCAAGTCACGGGGCGTTGAGTAGGGCTTCCCCAGCCACCAAGCCCCTCCCAACAGACCACAGTCAGAAGCCAATCTCACATTCGTCTGGTGGCTGAAGGAGGGAACCAAAGGGACGGCAGTGCCTGGAATCCTTGGGTAGTCTAGTCTATCAAGTGGGCTGATCTGCTTATATTCTACTCTTTTGGGTGGGCCTCCGATCTCAACTCAAGGAGGACTTGGTAGGTTGTACTTTCTAGTAACAACCAAATGTAGGTGTGGGGACAATCTCTTTGTGCCAGGAGCAATGTTAGTTTTTTATTCGCATTTTCACAACAACTCGGGTAGATTAGCATTCCCCCAGAATTTTGGGGCTTGAAGAAACAAAACCAAGCAGAACAGAACAAAACAAACAAACAACCCCCCCACCCCGAGAGAACAAAGACCAGAAAACACTAAAAAAGTTATCTGCCTATCTTTCTGATTTTGGCATCTACAGAATCTTGTCCTTAGTCTTGAAAACCAGCATGATCTTTAAGAGCTTAAGGATAATATCCTGAAGGACTGAGTTTATAGGAAGACCATGGCAATTTTTGCCATTGACTTTTGAAGTAAAAATAGTTTTTTCCTCTGATCAGATTTGGAACTTACCTCCTCTGGGAGAGGGTAGCTGGCTTGCTTTGTGTGGAATGCAGAATTCATTTATCTACTCTCTTCTATCTTGGAAATACTGAGGGAATTATTTTATTTTATTATTTTATTTTATTAAAGATTTAACTTATTTATTTGTCAGAGAGAGCGAGAGCAAGAGAGAGAGAGAGAGAGAGAGAGAGCGCGCGCGCGCGCGCGTGCATGAGTGGTGGGAGGGGCAAAGGAAGAAGGAGGTTCTATGCTGAGTAAAGAGCCCGATGTGGGACTTGACCCCCAGATCCTGGGATCATGACCTGAGCCGAAGGCAGATAATTACCACACTTAGCTACCCAGGCATCCCTGAGGGACTAATTTTTAGGCAAACAGAAGTCAACTGACACCATAACATAATTTCAATAATTCATTTATTTATTAAAAATTGAAATCTGAAAAAAATTAAAATCTGCTATGAAAACAGACAAACAATGTAACATTCCCAGAGGAATTGAATTGCTTCTAGTTAAAACTGAGTTCTATTAGAACCAACTTTAGGTTGTTATAAATAACAAGCAGGCCATAGCTTTCAAGAATGAAGTGGTTGAGGAATGAGGTCAAGGGAATTCATCTGAACCACTGGAATATTAATTATCAAAGGGGCACCCTAGTTTCTCTTCCTAAGAGGGTAAGTGTCTTTATAACACTCTAGGATCCCCAGGCCCAGGGACAAGAGAAATTATAGGGAGGTCAGGAAAATAGCTCAACAGCTATCCAGTATGGTCAGGCTTGAATTGGAAGCTTCAGTTGTTTCCCCAAGAATAATTTTTTTCCTTATATAACTTATAATTTCCCTTAAAATACTATACTCAAATACCATAGGGTATCACCCTATGAAAACAGCTTACACACAGGTAAAAAAAAAATAAATATTGAAAAAGATTATAATATTGGGCTTCTTTCTAAATAGTTCACAGAGAAGCTCAGTAAATAAATACAATGGGAGTTGAGGTATCAGAAGTAATAAATATTCTAAGAGAGAGGTATGACAGGATTCTCCAAGGAGTTGCTCAGCTCTCCTACATCCCTGGATGGGATTTGGCAGATCTCCAATTTATGTCCTAGAGTCGAGAAGAGTGTCATCCCGGATGTTTTCAGATTTTCATCCTCATTGTCATGTAGGTTTCTATGTAGTTGATGAAGATGTCAAACTCACTCATGGCTTTGTAGACACCTCTCTCTTGGAGCTGTATAGAAAGAGAAGAAATATTTAGTGAAAGCCCCATCTGCGTGAGTAAGTGGGTCCCTGGCTTGGACGGGTAGGACCCCACGGGCCCAGGCGCCATACTTGCTTTCTTGTGTGGGGAGGTGATGGACAGACTCTAGGAAACTGAGGGGTATGCCCGGTGCCTTGGGAAAGGCTGCGCATTGGTCTGAAGCATGGTTAGCAAGTAACAAGAGAAACACTTGCTTTTAAAGCACAGTCTACAAAATGATGCCTAAACAATTTTAAAGGTCATGTGCTCACATGACGCTTATTCAGAATTTGGAGAGAGGGCATTAGAGGAACTGCTTTGAAAGCAAGTCGGTAAGAGGAGAAAGGGGAGCCTCTTTATGTTTTCTCCCTCCCACAAATGGATTGAATAGGCTCTGCCCTGCTCCTCTAGCCTACTGTCTCAGGGCTCAGGTCCCCTGACACTGGAACCCTCCCACAAAGAGGACGTAGACTGCATGGCTTCTGGGAAGTGGGGCTGAGGAGTTCACAGACAGTTGGAAGCGTGAAACCCCATGTGATCTGAGAGTTGACATTGTGAGACACGTTGCCAGGTGTGAGTGGCAGCTGAAAAGCAAGTGTGGATCAACTCCAGATTAACGAGAATTCTGCTTTCTACTCAGACTTTTGGGGAGTTCCGGTTGAACCTCTGCGTGTGTTTGTGTGTGTGTATTCACGTGTTGGCTTCCTGCACGTGTGGCTTTAGTCTAGATTTCCAACAAGCTACTTTCTGTTTCCTTTGTCACTCTCCCCAGCACCTAGCTCACTGTGTTCACAGGCAGGCTGACTGGCTCAGCCCATAGGCCTGCAAAGGCAGGGAACAGTCATTTAGAAACCCCCAAAGACACTTCACAGAAAACAAATATAATTGAGGCAGCAGCTCCTCACTGGCTGAGGAGGTCACACCATCTGTCGGGTTCCCACACCCCCTTCAAGAGAAGGACGGGGCCTGCTTAGCACCTGCCATCCTGGGGAGAGGGTAGAGGTCACGGTCCCCAAGTCCCTTCTGCCATGACCCACTTACCTTACTAAAGGCACTCTTCACCTGCTCCACCGCTTTGCTCTTATTCTCACAGGGCAGAAATCGATGCTGTGGAGAAAAGAGAAAGTGTTAATGCCACTGGCTCCCAGCTCCTGTGTCCACAGCACTTGGGGGACAAGCCAGTAGCATGAAGAAGGGGCCAGACTCATCTTGGATACCTCAGCCCCGTAGCTCCTTTCGGATTGAGCCCCACCTCCTCCTGGCCCGCGAGGCAGAGAAGAAACAGCTGAGGGAAAGGAAAAGTGCTTCTCCAGGAGCTGCTCTGAGACATTTGCAAAGCTTGTGGGAAAACCCAGGAGCCGGAGCTTGGCGCTTCCTCTGAGCCGGTCCTTCCCTGCCTCCCTGCCCTGTCCCTCTTCTTCAGTTCCAGTCAAAAGGACCATTTCTAAGTCCCCGAGGAGTAGAGAAGCAGTCTCAGCAGTGCAGACCAAAACCTTTGCCCAGTCCCATCCTACAAATAGAGACCCTCGGACTGATTCCCTCGACAGAAAACAGAGAAAACCCCTGGCAAAGGGATCCTTTCAGTTGGAGATTATTTTTATCCTGGGGAATTATTTAGAGACACTAGCCTGGGGGGTAAGTAGCTCCCTGGCCCTTCTAAAATGCCAGGGCTAAGTCCTGTCACTCTGTTGGGTCCTTGTTAGAGCTCTGCCTTCAAAAGATAGAGGATAGGAGGTAAGTAGGTCTTCTCTGAGAGACCCTGCCTCCTGGCCCGTTTTGCTGGGCCCGGGGTCTAGGTCCAAAGAGACAACGGAGCCCCGACGGAAGCGCTGGGCCTCTTTCATAAAGAGAGAGGGGAGTAGTTAATAACCCACAAATGACTCACAAATAACAGGAAAGCTGTTTGCAAACATGTAAATGCCTAGCCAGCTCCCCCACTCCTTGCTCAGAGAGAAACGAGCACGAGATGGATCTCTAGCGCTTTCGGAGAGCTCCTGCTGGGCTGTCTGTCCATCTGGGCGAGGTGGGCTTTCAGGAAGGGGGCCCGGGAGCGCGCAAGGGCAGAGCTGTCCCACTCACACAGCGCCGCAGCCGAAGCCGCAGGGTCTTCAGCTTTTCCCCCAGCGAGTTCACGTGCTGCTTGATGTCTGGGTCCTGGTTCTCAGCCTGGGGCATCACCTCCTCCAAGTAAAACTGGATCATCTCCGACAAGGCTTGGCAACCCAGGTAACCCTAAGGGCAGGGGCGGGGGTGAGGGGGTTGACTGGGAGGAAGAGCTGCTGCCCTAGCTTGGGAGGACAGCTTTGTCTCCAGGAACCTTTCTTTACCAGTCCCCTCCCCCTCCCCCTCCCCCTCCCCCTCACAGGACAGCCCTCTGGCTGCGTGCTGAGTTAAGATCTTTCCACTTCTCCTTTTCAAAGCAAAGGAAGCAGAACCTGCTCCCAGGGCCACCCTTCGGCCACCCTTCTCTGAGTCACGCTACACCCTCCCCTCCCACACACCCCCTCGGGCTCTCACCTTAAAGTCCTCCAGCAAAGATCCAGTCAACAATATGTTGTCCAGCTTGTCCTTCATTTGCTGCAAGAAGAACAAAGGGAGAATAAACCTGGTGTTTGCGGAAATGTCTTTCGATGCCCTCTTATTTATAGAGTTTTTAATCAGTGCAGCCTGGTCCCAAAACGGAAAGGAGATTTTTAAAACAGGACATTCAGCAGTGCCAGACCCCCTCAGTTCAATCAGGTCCTTTTCCTCAGCATCAAATTATTTTAAAAAATTCTGCGAGGCTTTGAAGCCATGGCAGAAGCTTGACTCCGTCCTGGTCTCCTTTGTGCAGAGCTGAAACAAGGTGCCCACCCACACTTTAGGGCTCCTTGCTTTTCTTTCTCCCCACTGTGAACCTCCAGCTGCAGTTCTGAAAGCTGTCTGGAGATGGAAAGCATCTCCTAAAGCAGGCTTCCCCCTGCTGCATGGCGCTTTCCCCAGCCGGCAAGCTTCTAGGTTCCAGAAGCCAAAGCCTGTTATGTTTTCCAGCCACAAGGGATGGGGAACACATCTTCCTCTTCAGTCAGACTGGGATTTCTCCCAGCCAACTGAGCTCCTGTGGAATTTTCATAAAAAGTTTCTAAGCATAGGAGTCCTAGTGCAGTGACCTGTTAGGTGGCTTTTTCTGCATCTTTGCTGCGTCCCCGGGCTTAGCTGAACTCACGGAGCCTCTGGCTTGACCTGGGACTCTTAAAGAATTTATGTTTGAGGGAAATGGATGCAGGGGATGGAGGTGAACAAGAGGGAGGAGGATTCTTAGAGCTCTAGCAGAATGCCTAGTGGAGGCAGTCCCAGCAAGGAAGGAAGGACAGGAAGGCATCATACTCACAAAGAAAGTCTTCACCCTGCTGAAGGCTGCTCGGAGCTCTCGGAGCATGTGGGGCAGGCTTGCTGGAAAGTGGATGCAGTTGTCTTCAGACGGGGCACTGTGGTGGTGGCTGGCTCCTACCCCGGCCAGGAGGACCAAGCAACACAGCAGCACTGGGCTGGGCATGGTGAAGCTCTGCCTTCTGAGAGTCGGCCTTGTGGTTTGGTGTTGCAAGAGCAAGCCCCTGATGTGTAGACCTTCACCTACTGTGTCCCCCTTTTATATTGTGGGTGCGGTGAGGCCTCCCCATTCATAAAAAGCCACAGAGTCACATATTTCCTGGCAAACGTTTTCTTCTGATTAATGCCCCTCCCTTCCCCAGACCTCTCCAACTTTGCATTCGTTGAACTTCTTAAAGTTGTTAAGTTTTTGCATTGTAAGCAAAAGGGATTGTTGAACAATGAACTTTTGCATTACAGCTATTTTAGGATGAGCTACCTCTCTCTCTCTTTTAAAATAACTTCCCATCTTTTCTTAATAATAAAAAAAAAGTTGGTTTCCTGGGGTAAACAGCTGTTCTGTGCACAGGGGCCCATGTTTGTGGGTTCCATTCGCGTGTTCCTAGGTCACAGTGACGTGGACAAATTGGCCGTTCCAGAATGAACTGGAGTTGAGAAATAATCAGATCCCCTCTCCAACCTGGGTGGAATACCCAAGGCTTTCCCTTGCTGAATTGTGGAGAGCCTCAGTTTTCCCAAGTGAGAATCTGGTGGGGACCAAATATTCTCAAAGATCTTTCTGGCTCTTTCCTTTCATGTTCTAAGATGTCCCTTGCAGAGGCCAGCTTCCCACAGTACAAAAAGGGCCATAGGATGTGCTCCAGGCTCCTTCTCCAGCCCTGAGATCATTGCAACTCTCATATCCACGTCTTTACCTCCTCAGCTGTCCCAGTACTTAGGGGAAGTTATTAAGAGTAATCCACACTTCCTGATACCTTCCCACCTGCCAATCACTGACCCTTATCAACTCTGTTTTATAGCGAGTAAACTGAGGCACAGGGATGTTAAATAACCTTCCCAAGGTTACTTGGGCATTAAGTGAGAGAGTCAGACTTGCACCCAGGCCTACCTGACCCCAAGGCCATGCTCCTTACTCCATCTACTCCACCCTGTCCCCAGTGTGTGGAATGATAAGGCTGGATTGAAAGTCCTTACGGTTTCTTTTAGTTGTGAACTTCTGTGGTTGGACACTTGAAAGATGGGGGAGTGGGGGAAATAGAAATAATAAGGAAATTAAGGCAGGATTCCATGAAGTCTGGACAGCTGGCCTTTTCTTTTCTCTTACCTGTCCCTTCCCTCCTTCCAAAGAAGTTTTAGCCATCTGTCTTGGACCTTCACATGTGGATGTGTGTGTGTTTGAGGGTGGGCAGGTCCAGGAGCCAGATGTCCTGAGGAAGGCTGCTTGGCCTCCAATAAGGAAAGGACAGGGGTCGTGACATCACCTCTCCAAATATGTGGAAAGTCTCTGAGGATCCCTTGATGTGCCTTGACCTTCTCCATCTACAGGAGCTTTTCTTCCCTCCCTAGTGAAGACAGTAACTAGGAGAAGCAGTGACCTGGTCTCTGTCCTGGCTCTGTTGATCTTTAAACCCACGGAAAGTCACTTGACTTCCCTGCGTCTATATTCCATCTGTCCCAAAAGGGCAACAGTCCCTGCTCTCCTGCCTGCCTGGGCCTTTGGGCTTCACATGGGAGGGGCTTGACGAAGTAACAAGAGGACCCAGATATAGGCTTATCTCCAGTGTTTCTGTTATTTCTTTGACCTCCTGCATCAGCACTGGGTTACCTTAGATGGCCCTGTGTCCAGAGCCTGCCCCATTGGAGAAGGTCACTGTGCCAGAGCAAATGGGGCAGACATACTGGGGCCAGGCCAGTCTGGAATGAGCCTGGGGGGCAAGAAGTGACAGGGTCTAGCCTCAACCTGTGCATGTACCTTGTGGGTCAGGATCGGGGGGCTGTGGCCTCCTCCTCTAATACTTTGGGGAATGTCAATGCAAAAAACCTATGGATCATGAAGGGAGAAAAGAACCTTCTAGAAAAAAGAGTGGAGCTAAGGCAAAAATTTTTGCTCCCGCTGATTTACACTGGGCTGCAGAGGACTGGATTTTGCTGTCAGAAAGCAGAGAAAAGAGCTGAAGAGCTAAGTTTTTTACCCCTTGCAGAGGCCAGCTTCCCACAGTACAAGGGAAGTTGTCTCCTGGGTTTCCTGGATGAGTCTGCTTGAGTTCATAGAGCTGATTGCCTATCTGAGTTGGGTGTTCTGGGTGTAGACTCCACATATTAGAGTCAGGCCAGCGGGGTCAAACCCTGGGAAGTAAGACCCCTCCTATCTTTCTTTGCCACCATTCCCTGTACTTGCCTCCACTACCAAACCCACAATCTGACATTGTTGGCATCTATGCACACATCTTGCCTCTCCCAGTCAGCTGTGAGCCCCTTGAAGTAGGATTTTATTTTATTATCTTTTGTGAACCTGGTGCTAAGCACAAGGTCTGGTCCAAGGAATAAGATGCCCACTATCCAGCTTTCTCTCTTGATTTTTTTTTTAAAGATTTTATTTATTTGTTTCACAGAGAGAGAGATCACAAGTAGGCAGAGAAGCAGGCAGAGAGAGAGGAGGAAGCAGGCTCCCTGCCGAGCAGAGAGCCCGATGCGGGCCTCGATCCCAGGACCCTGAGTTCATGACCTGAGCCGAAGGCAGAGGCTTTAACCCACTGAGCCACCCAGGTGCCCTCCAGCTTTCTCTTTTTATGTGGGATGGGCACAGCAAAATACATGATGAGGGCTGGAGAAAGTAACCTAAAGGAGGCAGATCTGGGCACAGGTAGGCACTCAGAAGGATAGAGAAACAACTCAAGGAGACGGGCCAGCATCTTTCATACTTTCTTCTTATAATTTGAGATCTGTGCGTAAATGTGCACATACACGTACATATATACACATGCGCAAGATGGCAGGTGGAAGGGAGGTGGGCAAAAGCCATTTCTTTCTTTAATCCATAAGCCATTAGGTAGGGTTAGGTATGGACTCTGATGTCTTTGTTTTGGAACGTGTAGCCAATTACCTCAAGCCACCTGTTGAATAATTGATCTTTCCCCATTGATTTGAAATCACTGTCCTCTCTCATCTCAAAATTTTAGAATCTCAAGGATCAAAGATAACCACAGCAAATTTTTTTTTTCACAGCAAAATTTTTGATGCAACTCCTTAAATAACAAATGGGGACACCGATATCTATCCTATCAACATATAGGATTGACATCAAGCTGATAGAAGAAAATAAGGATGACCATTTTGGGAAAAGTTAAGAACCTCTGCTAGTATATTGACAAAACAAGAATAGGAAAAATAGGCATTGTTCTAGTTCTCAGGTTCATTTGAAAAGTCATTATGATCCATTGGGAAAAATCTCAAACTCATAGTCACATTTGAGACATGAATGTCAAAGTCTGCACATTATAGGAAGTTTGAGTTTGGGTTTTTTTGTACAAGGGAAGAGCCCTTGTAGAGGAGGAAGTGAGAGAGTGGGCATCTATGGACGATCGAATGTCAGTCTGGGTGCCGTTTGCTTCTGTGGATTTCAAGTGGACTCAAATGCCACCGATCACTGTGAGCTTCATGAGGGTAAATGGCCTGAGTCCAATTTTCCTTCAAGTTCCGATGCAAAGTAGGGTCTAAGAAATGATCATTAAATTGAACCTAAATGACTTTTCCCAGTAAGGACTCCCTGGGGAATCAGAGGAAGGTTGTGGGAGAGGAAATACCTTTTCCTTTCCACCCCTGCTGTAGAATATTCCCAAATTTCTATATACAGCTGCAAATGAAAGAAAATCTGATTAATCATGACTTAAGAAAGAGAAGGGTATTATATATTTTGGTCTCACTTAACATGAAGTCAGAGACAGGTAGCAGATGCTCATGTCATGTACCACACTCATGTCATCTAGAACCTTCTTTTCCTTGCCTTCCTGTTTTCCTCTCTGTTGTTGCAGGATGCCAGGGAGAAGGGACATGGATAAAGTCCAAAGGCATGTCAACCCAGGAGTTCCTAACAATCTTTCCAGAAAGCTAAAGTGAGTTTTGCTACTTTAGCTGCGAGGGGTCTAGACAGATAAGCACTGCCAGTGTGTGTGTGTGTGTGTGTGTGTGTGTGTGTGTGTGTGTGTGTTCTGTGTAAATACATTTTGAGGGTCTCATCTAAGGGCACAAGAACTCATAAGGAATCTTCCAGCTAGCCTCATGGTCAACAAAATGGCAGCCTTCTTGGTGCCATGTCTCTGCACCTTGCTGAAATTCTATAGTTCAGACCCAAGATGGGGGAACAGCCCTATGGGGCTCCACTAGAGCCACACATGGAAGGCTAAGGAACGGGGGCTTGCTGGACTTAGGGTTCAACTACTTTGCCTGGCAACAAGGGCCACTTAGGAGGGAGTAGGCAGGTTGGTGATACAACTAGAGAAGGTGGAATAGTGCCCACCTGAGCCAGGCGAATGCCAGTCCTGATGGAGAATTCCCTTGGGGTTTGGCTTCTGCTCACGCATTAGTAGTAATTATTTTAGGGCTGATAACAGGAGTTTCATTTCTTCTTACTTGGGACATCGAGTATGTACGATGTTTTCCCCAGCTTGAAATTTCTAGTATTCCCTTGAATAACCTTCCTTCGCATCCTGGACAGAAGTTTCCTCAGCTGTGATGCTGTAACAGGCTGGTCACAGCACAACCCCAGTGTGGCTGGGCGGGGGCCTCGGGGCCCAGGGCTCAGGGGCTTCTCTGACTTTGGCCTTGTAACTGGGCTGCTTCAGAATACGGGCCAGGTGGATCAGGAGTTTCAAAGAGCCCAAATAGGGGCCATCCCTAGGGCCTATCAAACAAGAGTTATGCAAACTGGATTGGGCGCCTGTCCTAGGATGGTGGCCTGCAGACGCTGCAAACCACAGCGGAAGGGCTGATCTTTGGACAGCCAATGTGGAATTCCCCTTTGTGCAACTAGGGTGCCAAATCAAGCAATTTGGATTTTCCTTAGGGGACAGACACCATGATCTGTGACTTCTCACATGAGAAATTTGGCATACAGGGGCTAGGACACACCAGGTGTTGGAGCCTTTGCCACCCAGAGGACACATCTGTTTCTACTGTCTGCATGACTACCTAGAATAACTCGCATAGTTAATAAAGTACTAGTGTTATTATCAGTACTAGTGTGGAATAGCTGTGGAGTCGCACAGGGTCCCACACTTGGAAGGGCTCTTGCTCAGCTATTTCGGCCTTGAGATTCTTAGTAGTTGTTGAACAAGTGGCCCCATATTCTCATTTTGCACTAGGTCTCGAATTCATGTAGTTGGTTCTGTGGAGGAGGCTGAAGTCATCTCCATTCTCTGGTCTCACCTTCACCTAATATTCCTTAACACAGTAAATGACGTGACCATCTAACCCAACATATAAGCCAGAAACCTAAAAATAACTTTCCAATTCCTCCCTCTCCCTTGCCAACCATGACCAATCTATTACCAGGTGCTCCAGATTTTTTTTTTTCTCTCTTTCTCTCCTTTCTTTCTTTCTTTCTTTCTTTCTTTCTTTCTTTCTTTCTTTCTTTCTTTCTCTCTCTCTCTCTCTCTCTCTCTCTCTCTCTCTCTCTCTCTCTTTCTTCTTCTTCTTCTTTTGTTTTTTAAGATTGTATTTATTTGAGAGAGTGAGTGAGAGAGAGCATGAGTGGGGGAAGGAGCAGAGGAAGAGGGAGAAGTGGATTTCCTGCCGAGCAGGGAGCCCAATAGGGGTTTGATCCCAGGCTCTATCCTGGGACTCAGGTATAATGGTTTGAGTTGAAGGCAGACGCTTAACTGACTGAGCCACCCAGGCATCTCTTGGGTGTTCCCAATTTTTCTTCACAAACTTCTTCCTAATCTACTTACTTTTCTCCAATTCCATCATTATCAGCAACAACTGTCTGGTTCAAACTACCATTTTATCTCTCCTGGGCTCTAAAATAAAGGCCTAATTGATATTCTAATATCCATTTTCCAAGCTGTTTTCCACTTCGTAGGCAGCATGATTGTTTGCAAACAACAATATGATCATAACTCTCCTGTTTAAACCCTTCTGTGACTTCCCAGTTTCCTTCTCGGTAAAATAAAGATGCATTTTCTTCACACTGTCCACGATTCCTTTCTCATTTGACCCTTCTTCTGCTTCTACTTTCAGCCCTCCCTGCTTCCCTCTGCCCTCCAACCTCACTGGCTTTCCTCTTTTTAATTTTTTTGTTTTCAAATAATCCATGCTTTCTCTCTTACTACAGGGCCTTTGCACATGTAGTTTCCCCTTTTTGGATTGTTCTTCTCCTTCTCTTCATCCTTCAGTTCTCAGCCCAGATGTTACTTTCTCAAATGAATTTGTCCTTATTCTCAGTTGAATCTTCTGGGTATAACTTCTCACGGCACCTTGCTCCTTTCTTTTAAAGTACTTATGTCGGCTTATAATTACATATGTGGCTTTGTGGCCATTAGATTGTCCTCCATAGGGCAGGGCCCTCTCTGTTTTTGATCATCGTTTCTTGCCTAATGCTTAGCATGGTTCTAGGCACATCTAAAGTCCTTGAAAAATATTTGTTGACTGAGTAACTGAATACATGCTTCCTAAACTTTTGCAGCTATAACTGGCTGCACTTGTCTTCCATCCCGTAGAATGTAGAGGATGAACTCACTTGGGGAAAGAGCTACTCTCACGAACTGCATGCCTATTCCCATTTAGCTTTTTTGTTTTTGAAAAATCAATCTCATTATCAATCAACACTCTTCCAGGCAAGTGTGAACCAAATACCCCATGGTTCTTGAAGTGTTTAAAATATCCTCTGTCATGGGATATCAGGAGAAGAAGGACGTTAAACATTATCTAATCCATACCTCTCGTTTTACAGATGGGCAAACTGAGCCCAGGGGAAAAACTGATTTTCCCAGGCACAAGAAATAGTTAATGGCAAAGATGGAATCTGAAGTCAATCCTCTTTGCGTTATTCTTCTCAAATCAGAGCCAAATTCCTTGACGCGGATGAGTATTCAATCACTCTGAATTCTCATGGCCAGCACCAACAACTAGAGGGCGCTAAGATATGAGCACTGTGTGGAATTGCAATGGTGAGAAGTTCAAAGTGTGGAATTAAGTTTCCATTTATGAATAATTGTGAATCTACTGTGTGCTTGTGAGGTGTGTGGCTCTGTGGTTGGGAAGAAGAGATGGGGGTAAGGTTTGCTTAGATATTTTTGTCCTAGGGAAATACTTGAAGCTTTAGAATATTTGCAGACAGAAGAGGGTTTCTACTGTATTTTATCTTGGACACAGGATTAAAGCAGTAGCAAAAGACATAGTCTGGCATGCCCCCCAACCAAGGAACCCTTCAAGCACCATCTCTTTCCAGAAACCTTATTCAAGAGAGCAGAGAATTGAGTATCTCCCTTCATTTTGCCTATCTTGATTTCTTTTATCTCCAAAACGTGCCCTGATTCTAAAACCTCAACCACACTCCACATATTTCCATGTGTGCAGATGCACATCTGTGTTATGTGTGTGGAGAGCCAAAGGTTTCCTCCATCCTGGTTTCATGCCACTTCTGCTGTGACTGTGTCATTTACATGAAGCCTTAGGTCATAAACTCTTTCCAGAATGAAGCAGGAGGGTATCACTGTGTCCAGTGTGGTCTAGGTTCCCTAAGTGAGCTGTTCTCAAGCTGTTTGGATTCAGGACCCCTTTACATTCTCCAAAATGGTTGAAGATCCCAAAGAGCTTTTACTTAGGTGAACTCTATCTATCAATATTTATTGTATTAGTAACTAAAACTGAGATATTATAAAGATCTCTGTATGACTTTTCAAGTAATACTGAAAATTACATGTTAACACCAATAACATTTTTTTGTGTGTGTGAGAAATAACTCTATTTTCCAAATCCGAACACATTTGGTGAGCAGAGTGGCCTTCTTTGACATTTGTGCCAAATATTTTCAAATATCCGATTTAATAGAAGAGCTCATATTCTTATATCTGTTTCTACAGAGAATCTGTTGCAATCTGTGGCTAGTTTGAAGTATATGAAGAAAATCCAGTCTCACATAGATATATGGTTGGAAAGAGGGGAACCCCTCAAGAGTCCCTGGAGCACGCTTTGAGAACCACTGGCTGGAGTGTTTAACAAACATCTCTGGGTGAGGGTGGTCAAAATTTGACTTCAGAGGAAGGTGTGGGGGAGATACCATCAGAACAATGGACCTGGACGGAGAAGGGAGAAGCCCACTGCTTCATGGCTATCTTCCTGATTCCGTTTCCAAATAGCCTGTGTGGTCCTTCAGCACAGCAGCTCAGCTCCTGTGAGCATCAACGTATGTCATGGAAGCTGAAGGGCCTCACAAGCAGTGTTTGTGGTTTCAAGTCAGAACTCATGGGAGTTTGGGGGCTGATTGGTAGTGTCCTACCGATTACCGTAAATCCTCTTCTCCAAGGGGCCCTGGGCCTCGGACCAGGGGGCACAGGGCTAGTAGAGGGACTTCACTGCAGGCTTATGTGGGGTTCTACTTTCCATTTCCACTTTTAGTTCTTTTCTCTCTTTCTTGCTCTCTTTGCTTTCTCTTCAGTTACTTTGTGCTTTCTCAGTTTTCAGAATAAACTGAAAATAACGTCAGATGTTTTCTAGTCTGATGGCCGGGATTTATCCAATCAAAACAATACAATTTGTTTTCCACTCTCTCCTCACTCCCTACAAAGTTGAGTGGCACACACGGTCCGCAGGCTCTTACTGATCTGCCTAATTTAGTGATCACTTTTAGAACTGGGTCAAACATGGTGGGTTCATGTTAAAGCTTGATCCTTAGCCTCCCTGACTGTGGGAGACTCTTTATAGAATGAGCAGAAGCAGAATTTCTATTTTTACGGAGCTAGACTAGGAACTCCCAAGGCCCTAAGATGCTTCAACCTTCAAAAATAGTTCTAAAGAACATATCACTAAACTATAAAACATATTTAAGGAAGTCCCACAAGGTTCTGATACTTTTGATGTATCAATACTTTTGCAATTATATCAGTACTTAAAAAAAATATCGTTCTTTCAAAAAATTAAACAGCATCCGTTTGTGCCTTGGCTTGGGGTGATTTTAGACTGTTCCGAGGACTGAGGTTAGGGGTCTCAAGCAGGAGATGGGATATAAATTGGGAACAAGTAGTTGACTGGCAGGTTTCAAGATTCCCCCATTGGCTGGGGATTGCCCTCTCAAGCCTTCCCCTTCATGTACCTGCTCTGACAGCAAAGACTGGATCTTTGACAGCAGAACTCCCCACACTCCCCCATCCTTACCACGCCCCATACCCGTGGGTCCAAGTGGTCGGTTACTGGAAACCACATGATGCGCCCTGCCTTTGGGCTGGTCTTTTGCAGTAGAGTGTGGTTGGTTCAGTGTGTGGGTCCTAGAGTCAGACTAAATTTGCCGCCCAGCTCTGCCCCTTACCGTCGGTGTGACCTAGGACAGGTGGCTGCGCTTTCCCGCACGGCAGTGTCTACAGTGTCTACAGCGGGTGATAGAGGCTGGCATGGCGCGGGGTGGCGAGGATTGAAGGGAATGGTGTATGTGTGCAAGTGCTTCGGGAGTGGCCGGCACCTGACAAGCTGCAGGCGCTTCCGGGTTGTGGTTGTTGCTGCTTTTCCGTGGGTATGCTGGGGCTAGAGCCTGCTCTCTCTCTCTGTGGACCCGACGGCTCCGAACTGGACAGGTTCTCCACTGCAGTGTTCTGAGGACAATCCTCTGTCCCAGTAGACAGAGCGCTGGCTCCAGTGTCCAAGAGAGCGGCCACCAGCCCTGGCCCTCCACCGTGACACCCTGGACCCGTCCCTTCCCATCTCTGGCATTGATAGCTGGGGGGTTTGACAGAGTTGTTCCTCGAAGGTGCTTTCCAAGCCTAACATCATAGAATTTTGTGGTACTCCTCTGTCCCCTCCATGGCCTTCCTGGCAGGAGCTAGTTGGCAACTTGGGCTTCTGATGCCTCTCTGCCAAATCCACTAGGTCAGCTCGAAGCCAGGCCCCTTCTTCCAGTTCATAGCTTCTACCCAGGCCTGGAAGCACCACTCTGAAGAAACAAAACCTTCTCCTCGGGCAGCTTTTGCGTGTGTTCACCTGTATTTCCTTCTCGCAATCCTGGCCCCCAGCGTTCTTGAGGTTGCAGTTTCATTGTGAGTCAGGTCTGCTGAAGCAGTGGAAAGCGAGGGGCCTCTGCTTGGCGGGGAGGACGTGATGCTGCCTTTTCCTCAAGAGCGTGGCCTGGGGGGCGGCGGGGGCGTGGGAGGGAGGTGATCACCTTCAGGAAGTGGATTTTCACATTAACTGTCTCTGGGAGGAAAGAATATTACTGGAAAGCCCTAGAGATCACTTCACATCTCTTTTAAGAGGGCTTTCATGTTCTCAAGAAATTATTTGCACCTTTCAGTGAAATGTCTGTGTCATTTTGGTTCCTGCTTCGAGACAGGCCCATGCTGGGCGTTGGTGATCCTGGTGTCACTGGCTCGTGCCATGAGTCCCAGGTCACAGATCTTTTTGGTGGACGTGACCATGCAGCACTGGATGCCCATGGCAGAGCACAGGGAAGCCTGTCAGAGCCCTGCTTCAGTCCCGGGGGTGGGGGAGGGGGTCAGCAGCCAGAGGCTTTGAAGCAAGGAGTTGAGTTCTTCAGTCCCTCAGTGGTATCCTCCAAGGAAGAGGAGAAAAGGCAAGGAGGGGATCAGATTTAGAGAAGCAGGGAAGAAGCTATTAAAAAAAAAAAAAAAGCAAGAACCCCTTAGGTGTGCTGACCCCAGAGACTAAGTTCTGTGTAGGGCTGGGGGTGATCTGGGACAGGGAGGAAGGTGAACAGGTCATCTGGGAGCTTTTGGTCAAGCAGGGAAGAAGGCAGGGGTTTCAATAGAGGGGCTTACAGTTGGGTTGTCAAGTAAGGGTCCCCTTGGAGGGGAAAGTAGACAGATACTCCCAGAGAGAGGTCCTAGTGAGAGGGAGTACAGTGTGGTAGAAGGTGACCTGACATCATTTTGTCTGTTTTGAATGTTGCTTGAGGCTGATCAAACATAAGAGAATGGAATCCCCCTTTCATGGAAAGGGAGCACATGAAAAGATGCTCCCCATCACTCATCATCAAGGAAATGCAAATCAGAATCACTGCAAACTCGCCCCTCACACCTGTCAGAATAGCTAGTATCAGAAAGACAAGAAATAGCAAGTGCTGGTGAGGATGTGGAGGAAAAGAAATCAGCCTGCACTGTTGGTGGGAATGCGAAGTGGTACAGCCACTCTGGAGAACAGTATGGAGGTTCCTCAAAAAACTAAAAATAAGATTAGCATATGATGCAGCAATTCTGTTTCTGGGTGTTTATCTGAATAAAACAGAACTAACTTGAAAAGATATCTGCACCCTGAGGTTCACTGTAGGACTAAATGGCCAAGATAAGGAAACAACAACCCAAGTGTCCAATGTCCACTGAGGAATGGATGAAGAAAATGTGGTTTATATATGATTTAGGCTTTAAAAAAATAAAATCTTGCCATTTGTGACAACATGGATGGACGTCGTGGACATTATGCTAAGCAAAATAAGTCAGATAGAGACCCTTAGAGTCTCACTTATATATGGAATAAAACCAAAAACAACTCCCCCCAAACCCAAGATTGTAGATACAGAGAACAGACTGGTGGTCGCCAGTGATGAGGGGTGGGGAGGCGGATGAAATGGGTGAAGAGGGTTAAAACGTACAAACTTCCAGTTATAAAATAAATAAGTCATATATACACATAACTCATGGCATGGGACATACGGTCAATGCTATTGTATTAACCTTTATGATTACACATGGTAATTAGATGTATTGTGGTGATCATTTCTCAACGTATACAAATGTTGATTCCCTGAGTGATAAACATGAAACTAATGAACTGTTGTTTGTCAATTATACTTCAATTAAAATAGAATAAAGTATCTTTTGTAAATTGTGTAGATCCCAGCTCCCAAAACCCCGAACTGAAGTGGGTGCTATTTATATGGAATAAGCCAGTTGCATTGTAGGTTACAGCAAAGCCACATTTATACAATGAGTGTCTGTGAAGACATCATTCCAGGCTCTACAAAAGTGACTAAAGCATCACTAGAGAAGCCGAAAGCGACCTGCCAGGCAGTGAACAAACATGAAGCTGATCAGGGGAGCTGAGTGGGTCCCCTGTGGGGGTGGGGCGGGGTGCTGCTGAGGCTTGGGCCTGGAGATGGGACGAGAGGGATAACAGGACACCCTCAGTGGGGTGTCACTGGCCGAATGGCCTTGATGTTGCTCTGCCATTGGCATCCAGAACCCCACAGGGGCTCCCACCTTATCGGTCAAATAGCCATCTCCTAGATGTGAGAAGAAAATGAGACAAATGCTTGTCACGGCGCCTGACACATAGAAGTAGTCGGTGACGCTCACCTGGCCACGTGCTGCTTCTCGGACGCGGGCTCTGTCACGATGCCACTGCTCTGACAACCACCACGGCCACGAATGTCAGCACAGCTCTGACTATCCATGCCACCACAATTTTCCTTTCCCTTCGGGGCTTCCTGAATGACTTTGAACATCCAAAGGGTATGCAAAGGGAGGAAGAGCTGGTCTCCTTGCCGAGCCTTTGCTGCGGGTGGTTTGGGGGCGTGAGGGGTGGGGGGAGCACCAGGGACGAAAGAGGCAGGGCCCCTTGGGGAGGCAGATGACGGGGGTGGGGGAATAGGACACGGGAGCTTCTGGTCACTATAACCACAGCTGGGGCTTCTGTTTCATTTCATGTAAAATCAGAGGGCTTCTGAGTAAAGTGGGGGTGAGGAGGAGGGCCTGGGGTGCTCGCAGGAGACCGCACAGAGCCGGAGGTTGCTCCTGTAGAGGCCACAGCTGCAGGAAAGTTGGGGTTGAGGCGCTGGGGCAATGTGGCCGAGGTCTGGGGTTGCAGAAATGGTGTGAGGGGTGCTTCACATCGACCCCACCCTTGGTCCCCTGTACTTCCCCTCCAGCCAGACTAAAGGCCACCAGAAGGTTTACTGACATTACCATTCTAAAAGCAACTGAGTTAATTCTTTACACACATCCTTGCCTTCGACCCCAGCCTGCCAGAGAACAGAATGCATTCCTTAAGTCATCTGGAACACTAAGGACGGAATCCAGCCACCTGAGCTCGGCGTTCACAGTCCCAAAGGTCTTTGCAGCCTTCTGACCCAAAGATATTCTGTCCAAAATCTCTGGCCCAAGCAAGAGGGCTCTCAGCCTGTGGTCAGTAGACACCCTGTTCTCTCACAACTCCTTTGCCTCCTTAGCTCATGGCTTTAGGGATCTGCAGGGCCTGGCCCACCCTCCCCCTCTCCCGCCATGGTTCCCTATCCATCCAGCAGAGTCCTTTGGTGCCACCTCCTCTGTGAGCCTTTCTTTACAATCTCATTCCACTGAGCACTCTTGCTTTTTTAAAAGATCCTGCAGTGCGTGGCCATCCGTGGTGCCCACCACCTGGAGCTGTGAAGCATCTTTCCTGTGTTTGTTCACGTGTGTGTGTGTGCATGCACATGTTATCTACGTGTGTATGTGTGTATTTTGTTCTTAGAACCTGGGCCCATGTTCCACGTGTGCCTGGGTTGGAGGAGACACCACGTAGCCTGGTGGGAATATTTTGCCTATTTCGGCGAATGTGAGTTTAATATTCTCAAATGGCGACGACCTACGGCCCTGAGAAGGAGAGCGGCAGTAGTTTTGTCTTTCCTCCCTGTGGCTGTGGAGATGCCTTTCGACTTCAGCAAGCCTTGATTTCTGTCTCTGTGAAATACAGGAGATTCCTCAGTGTTTCTCCTCCATTGCAGAGGATCAAAGAAGCTTGCGGAGACGGTGACACACTTGAAGGCCACAAAGTAGCTCAAAATGTTGAAGAGTTCCCTTGCAGTCTTATCCTTGACTCAAGGAGGAAGGCCTCGGTGGCTTTTCCCAGAACCAGGGACAGGAGGAAGCTCTAGGAATTTCTCGTGCCTCTCCATGCCATGAACCCCGAAGTCAGCAGGCTTTCCCTAGGCTCATCCTTCCCCCTGCTCTATGCGGTGCAGTCCATCAGGCCTCACTTTCCTTCCTACCAACCATATCATGGCCATGGGAATCTCAGCTTTTCAGAAAGCTTCCTTCTAAAATCCCCCTCTGCCCAGGGTTCACAGGGACCGGCAGACTTTCCTTCCTGTGACATGTCTGGGGAAACACACTGGTCTGCAGATCTATTATTCATCCTCCCAATCCAGAGATGGCAAGCTTAAGCAATCAGATCTGGTGTGAGCGGGAGCGTGCGCTTGTGTGTGTGTGCGTGGGTCTTTGACTCTGCAGCTCTTCTAGGAACAGTTCCTGCTGTCTGTCTGTTTCTGCCTAACATCTGTCTGCTGTGTGCCATGGGCTTGACACGGCCTGACCCCAGGCTGAGCCCCCACACCCCTGCCGATGCCACATCCAACCACTACCTGGCTTAGGTGGTTGATCTTGACCACTCTTTGATTTCTTTCTTTCTTTTTTTAAATTTTATTTATGTATTTGAGAGAGAGAGAGAGCATGAGCAGTGGGGCGGGGCAGAGGGAGAGGCAGACTGCCCTCTGAGCAGGGAGCCCGATGCGGGGCTCGATCCAAGGACCCTGAGATGATGACCTGAGCTGAACATAGACCCTCAACCCACTAAGCCACCCAGCCACCCCTTTGATTTCTTATTATGGGCCACACTGAACCCCCCAAACTTAGACCTTTCAAGAAATTATGCCATGTAACTTCTCTATAAAAGCAGGGCCATCCCTGTTCACTAAACTTCCCTTCTTGGAAGCTACTAAACTACTCCCGTGTATTCCTTCTATACTGCATTCACTCAAAATTCCACCCATCCTCCCAATCCACTGCTTCGGAGCACACTACCATGCACTCACCCTCCAGAAGCATCTTCCAAGAAGCCACCCTCAGATTCTAGGAAGCCTTTAGAGACCAAAAATGGTCCAGTTTAAATCCAAAGGGCTGTTGTCTGTGCAGATCATCTTCCCAGTCTAGCTCTTCCACAGGAGACCTAAACAACTTCTTTCTCAACTAGAAGAGAAGTCAGAGTCATCTGGTTTGAGTCCTTGCTTCCAGACATGAGTACATGACCTGGCGCCAAAGCTCTGTCCTGAAGCCTTTCAGAAAAGGGTCCTCACGTCTGATGATCCTGGCAGTCAGAACATTTTCTTCAATAAAACCCCTTTCCCGCTTTCCTCTAAGCCGGTTGCTAGCTTCAGGGAGTACCCAGAGTTCCAGAGAGTTGAAACCTCCTTCCATTCCCGTTTGTCCTGGTAGAGGGAAATGATACAAATAGTTTCCGTGTGTCTTGAATGACATACTTACATGCACGGTGTCATTCTATTCTCCCAGGCACCCCGCGGAGATGGGCAAGGCCTACCTCGCTGTGGCTTTGCAGATGAAGAAACTGAACAGAGGGAGGTCCACCAACTTGCCCAAAGTCAGGTAGCCGGGATGTGTGAGGTTAGGGGTGGACTCCAGGTGCTTACAGGTCTTGGAGCTGGGAGGGATTTGGGAGGTTTTTCCAAAGGTAATTCTGTATTTTTCAGGTAATCCCCATATTGACTTTCTCTTTTTACCCATGAAGAAATTGAAGTCCAGAGCCTTTAAAGAACTTGCCTGAGTGACGGAGTTGGAGTTAGAACTTTGGTCTCTGGCTAATCAGTTCATTCCTTGCCCTCATTGCCAAACCGTGATGAACAATGCAGCTTTGATAATTTTTAAAATCTTAAAAATTGGCATTCCACCTGAAACTACTGCAATATTATATGTCAGTGACATCTCAATTATAAAAAGGTCACTGCAAGAGTGTGGTCTCCACACCCCCGCCCCGCACCCACCGCCATCCTCTCCATATCCCAGAAGAAAACCCAAGGCCCCTGAGATCCTTGCTTATCCTGAGTCCCTTTTCCTGTCTGTAGCCTTCCTAAGGGCATGACAGTGAGAGAAAAATACCTACCACTTCCCTGATAGAAAAAGAGGAGAAACCCCCACACCCCCCAAGGTTGGCAACCATAGAAGATAAACAACATTAAGTCTCAATATGGTTCACTGGCAGAATTTTCCCCAGAGCCAACAGCCTGTGTCAGAGCTATATTTTCCACTCTGGCTACTATGATTTGGTTGTGGCACACTTGCTTTCTTTCCTTTTGATTCTGCAGACTCTGACGCAGGTTTAGGGCTCTGGCAGGTGTCTGGGGGTTTACAAGCCCATCCCTGGCCCCTGACACCTCATCTGCTCACCCCCCCTCCCTTCCCTTCCTGACACAACCAGACCAGCTGGGACAGAAGCAGGTGTAGGTAGGGACTTAGGGTTTTGTCATCCCCAGAATCCCCTTTTCCAGGTGCCTGTAGCTTGAAAGGAAAGCAGGCGAGATATAAGGCAAGATCTTGGATTTTATAGGGCTTTTTCTTAGAACAAATTCCAGAAAGTGTAGGACGACATTTGATATCTTCCTTCATTCCTTCTTGTTAAGTTGTTCTGTCCTGTGCAGCTCATGTATGATATATTTGTGGGGTATAGGGCTTTCCCGGGGCTGGTCAGATTTAGCATCTCATCTGCTGATCCCCATATGAAGGAAGAACTATGCCTGTCACATCCACTAATAATCGGATTCCAATCAGAGGGCCAGAGTAACGTCTTCCACTTCCTCTTTGGGAAGGACATTGTTTCTGGGGATGGCTATAGGACTAGATAGAGAGAACTGGTCAGTGAACACAATTCATTCATTATGTGGGCAAGACTGGAAAATTTCCCAGAGGCCTCGCTCCTGGCTGAGCCCAGACGGTTCTCTGCATTACCATGCCCAGCCCTATTTCTTCCTGTCCCTGCAGGGTCAGCCCTCCAGGGCCCTGTCATCAGCTGTTCGGCTTATAAAGTCCCAGTGTGGTTTCCTTCACCAACAGCTTCGCCCTTACCTGTTGCTCTCTTCCCCACCCCCTGGAAAATAGCATTTTCTTAAATGTAACTGGCCAACTGAACACTAAAAAGTAGGTCATAACTGCAATTTCACATCTTCTCAAGAAAACTTCTCTAGTTTTCACTGTAGTGTTGCAGATCTGTTGTCTACCTAAACCAGAGCGGTACCGCCTCTCCTCTCTTGGCTGGCATGTATTTGAGGGGTGGGGGAAAGGGGACAGGTCCTGGACCTTCCCAGGCTGGTTGATCATCTTGCTTGACCTTCCTAACTGAAAGATGAATAGAGCCAGTGACGGGCAGATGTCCACTTCTCTGAAATTACCCCACCCTGGCAATATCTGTGACTTCTGAGTGCTGAGTTTGAGATGGCTTCTCTTTGCCCTAAGCTACTGAGCCTGGGGAGGAGCAGAAAAATAATATATAAGCATGCCAACCACCTACCCACTTCCTGAATAAACGCAGTGGGGTATTCCTGAGCCTGGGGGCAGGTCTGAATTCCTCATGCCATCTTCTCCTTCCCTGAGCCCAAACCCCTCCCCATCACATTAAGGGCTGCATTTAGTTAGTAGTGGCTTACGCTCTCAGGCGGGGTCACCCTAGGAAAAAATGAGTAATGACAAAACATGATTGCCCCGGTTGCCCCTTTGGGGTTCAGCACATTCATGTTCCTTCCTTTTTTAAGACCTGTTTTTGGGACAGAGCCTGCTATAAGTACCATGTGTTCTTTAAACAATAGAAACAAAACAAGAGCTAACTGTTGGCAGGTATTAGGCACTGTTGTAAATGGTGTTTGTGTATTAACTCCTTTAACATTTACAACAATCCTGCCATAGATCTTTGTAATCGAAAGTACCTCCATCGGCCCATCTTACGGTTGGAGGGGCACTGAGTATCAGAGAGGTAATGCACCCAATCCGACCTTACACAGACCCTTAAATATCAGAAGCAGGTTTTGAACCTGAGCATTTGTGGCTGTGGAGGCCATGTACTTTGTTGTGACTTAATAGAGTTACTGAGCAGCCAGCAGCATTAATATTAGGAAAGCCATGGGCTTTGGAATCAAAGACATTTCAGTCTGAATTCCAGTTCTGCCAACTTCTGTCGAGTGGCCTTGGGCGAATGAGCCACGGAGCGTCTTCCAACCAGAGTCATAATTATCTATTTCACAGGGTTGTGTGAAAGTGAGCTGAAATAGAGTAACTTTAAAAAGTTCGCCAGAGAAATCACCCCAGAAGTGTCAGGTCTCTTGTCCCTTTTCCTGTCCCTCTGCAGGGAATGGTTTGTTTGCATTTTAATAATAGTGGAGTGAATGGCGTTCAGGACCAGTGGCCAAGAGATGGAAAGCATTTGTGGATAGAGCTTTAGGAGCCCCAGGCAGGCCGTGGACAGTCAGCTGGGGGGGGAGGGGGGGGTCCTGGGGTTGTCTCCTGCCAACGACTTTTATAGTTGTTGATACTTCAGAGTCTTCACGTCAGGTGGAGTTTGCTGTCTGAGGAATTTGGGGGGGGGGGCGGCTATTTTTAAAATGACGTGAGGCAGCTGGTGATGGCTGCTTCCGGGGCAGCACGTGAGCCAAGTTCCAGGGGGGGAAAGCCATGAATCAGGAGTCATGTAGCAAGACAGGGTTTTCCTTTGGGCTGGATTTGGTCAGCATGGGTCCACGGTTCCCTTGAGGGATTCCCCAACTGTACGCCTGGGCAGCCACGCTTGGGTACAGCGCTTTTGATTCCCCCGTCTGGCCTGACTCACCCCAGCCCCCAGATTGCTCAGTGACGCTGACCTTCGTTGAGGTGTTGCTAGGAGAGTCAAATAGGACCCCAGTAGGCATTCCCCTCACCACCACAGCCCGGGTGGGAGGCTGAACAAAATGTGCATCTTTTCAGTTCTGGGAAAGGTTGTGTCTTCCTTTCACTCTCCAGCTCGCACCTGGAACCTCAAAAATCGGAAAAACATGAAGACTGGAAAAAATAATTATAATATTATCAATGCTTTCTGAATCTTTGACACTAGTCAGTTAGTCATAGCCGCAGTTTGGTGGCTGTGATGTTAACACCTCATTAGCCTCATTAACAGTTAGTGATGATTAATTACCTCATCCAACTGCTGGGCCAGGAAGGAGCATGCTCGTTGACAAGATGGAGAAGCTGAACACCGGGGAAGGAGAGTGGGACACAGCTGACAGCAGGTGAGGGTAAAGGCCCTTGGTGCAGAAGCTAATTTTAGTGCACCTGAGTCATGAGGGTGAATCCCCAGGTCTGAGATCATCACTCAATGTCCCAAAGCCACCTAGAGGGCTTCAGGGTCATGTCTCCTCTTGACCCTTCAGGTGATAGATAGACCATGTTTTCCAGCAACCTGAGGACCACGGCCAGGCTGGTCTTACTCTGTCATCATCACCATGAAACTATTCCCCAGTTTGGCCACTGGCAGAGACTTGTCATTGGCCACCAGGTCAAGTCTAAATTCATAGACGTGCCTCAGTTTCCCCATCTGCAAAATGGAAATAAAGACACCGCCACTTTTTTGGGGGAAGACAAAACAAGACAATAGACGGAAAGTGCCTGGCACCGCAAGTGGTATACAGTAGGGACTCAACAAATGGTGGTTTATTTCATTCCAGTTTCTCTCTATGGTCTGTCCCCTCAGATGTGCCAATGTTCTGTTCCCTGCTCCCTAACCACTCCTCCTGCCTTTCTGTCTCCCACATACTCACTGATTGCCATGGGACTGTGCCCTCTATGTGCTTCCCCCCACCCCGGGAAAGCTTCCTCCCACTACTTCAGCTCTCACTGATATACCCTTTTCTGAGCTGCTGTATTTTGGTTTGCCCCTTAATCACTATATACCCTCTTGGATCCTCCCTGCTTGGGACATGGCTGTAAGCTTCATCTTCCCACTAGACTATAGTTTCTCAAGTTCAGGAATTGGACTCGTTGCTTTGTTTGCTTCCCATACCCAACAGGTCATCAAGTGAGCAACAGGTTTTTTAGAAGGGACCTGGGGCTGCGGGTGGGTGTATGGCAATGGAAAGTTACCCAAAGTGATGAGGAAACCAGCTGGGGCACTTCTGTTTGGGGATTTCCCTGGACCATGACCTGTACCAAGCCCCTTGCTTTGTAACCCTGACACACTCTTTGTCTTCTATACCTATTTCTTCCTTTGGCACCCATTTGAATTGGCAAACGTGCTGTGGGATGCAGAATGTTGGGGCTCTCAAGGCCTAGGCCAGTGCATACATCCTTCAGGGCAAGACGAGAGGTCCTAAAGCCTTATGCTCTGTGGATCACTCAAGACTTCCCAAACCCCACACCTATCTCCTGGAGCTCCTGCTCTAGACTAGGCCTCTCTGTTGTAGTGTGTGGGGGGGAGGGCAGGGATGGGGGAAGAAGTCTCTCTTCTCTCTGCAAACAGCTCAGGTAGAGGGGCCAGTCTAGATCCAGACACATGGGCCTCTGAAGAGTCTGAGAACACCTGGCAGCCAGGGCTGGGACTGTTGAGCCAGCAACAGTCGGTGAGCAGTGGTCTATTGTTAGAGGGGATGGGTGAGTCATCTCGAAGTTTTAGAACCTTTCTGGACCCAGTCCCATTTGCTTGACACATTTTACTCTCTTTTCATCCATTCAAGTTTATTCTGTCTCTTACACAGCTTGCTTTCTGCTCTGGGGCTGCTTTCTGAGAACCAGACCTAGATGATTCTTGGTCAGGGTTAGGCTTTGAGTTCACTCAGCCCAAGCCGATACAACTGCATGAGGCTCAGATCAGATGCCCCAGCAGCCTGTCCTGTCCCTTGCTACTTACCACCTGTTTTCCACTCTACCCAAGCCAACTCACTCTCGGACTCTTCCCTGCCTTCAGGATTCTAAACTGTAGGATGCTAGAGCTGGAAGGAGCTGTGGGACTACCTAGTTTAACTTGTTTCTCTCTGTGTGGAGAAGGAGATAGATCCAGGGTCAGGGAGTGACTTTTTATATGCTCATCTAGCCTCTGAACATGAATAGCTCTGTGCTTGCCTGCCCTGGGATCAGAGTCTACCCTTAGATTATTCCTCATAACCCACTCTTCAGTTCACTGTGTCTGAATCGGTGACTCCCTTCTTATTCCCTCTCCTACCAGTCTTAAAAATCACCTTCTCCATGAAGCCTTCTCTTGATTAATTCAGCTTGCTGTTCATCCTTTGCTAGTGGGTAGCTTGGGCTATGTTAATTTTCACTAGTATTTTTTTTTTCTCCATGAGATCCTGTAGGATTACTTTAGTATATTCATTGTCATCCCCATTAGTCTGGTAGCTCCTGGGGGTCGAGTCCTTTCTAGGAGTACTAAAGGCCATCATCTTTTCTTCTGCATCTTCATCCTTTGTCCAGCAGGGCTATAAACTCAAGGATGCTTAGAGCAGGAGGTGGGTAGCACTGCCTGATGACCTAGGTTGCAAAGTCTTTTTGTGCCAAGGGTCTGGCTGGGATAAGACTTCGAGGAAGAAGAACCCTCTGTGACTCCTATGTTGGGATCAGTCTCTAAGGATCAGGGCTTACCTGCAGGGTGAAGGCTTTGTTGCTGGACAGGATGTGAACATCCCTGGTTTTTGCATGGTTGAATTAGGTAACATGTCTGGGGTCACACTGGGACACATTCATTGCCAAAGCTGTTCCTTTTGCCAAGTCAGTCCTCTTATGTCCTTTCTTGCTCAAAACCCATGCAGAATTCTAGAATTCTCAGGCAGGGAGGGAATCCAGGGTAGCAAGCAGGTGGGACAGAGGTCATGTGATACATTTGCCTAGGCAGAACATGTGGAAATCAGAGACACCGAAGGATTTGTGCATTTACCTCTGGTCATCCATTTCAGCATTCTATACCTCAGACAGCTCAGCTCTTCTTGAAAATGTCTAACTTTCTGCCCCTGTGATTTGATTCTGAGCCCCTTGCCCTGTTTTCCCTGTCCAAATGGGAATGAGCAGTTGTCTGCACCCATTTGTCTAGAAAAAAATTACTTGAGAAATTACTCTCCAAACTGAAACACCATGGTTTCTTGATTTCTTCCCCCCTCGCTCAAGGCCCAGCTACGTTTCGTTCTGCCACCTCCAGACCCACCTATCCCTATCCCTCACAAATTCTAGTGGTTTCACGGCCAAAGGATGATAGTGGCTGGCTATTTTGGACCATGGCCTTTCAGGGACCAGAGCTTTCTGGAACATGATAGAAATCCAGAGAAGATGTAGTGGTTTGTGGAAGTGCAACATTCTGGGATATTGGCTCTGGCTTTTTTTCCAAGAGATTTTAAGATAAAACAAGTTCTGAAGAGGTTTAAAATAAGCACCAGTGTAATAACCTTGGGTGTCCTTATGCTCAAGCTCTGGTTTTAGAAACAAAATAATCTCAGAGCTGGCTGTTGGCAGAGCTAAGGACTGACTGGAGCCACAGACCTCTTGATTGTTCAGAGAACCCAGAACTTTCTATGTTCTTTTGTGCTGAGGTAGAATTGAAGGAGGAAGCAGACACATCTGCTTAAATTGTGGGGACAGGTGACTTTCCCTGGACCACTTGCTACTTACTCCTTCCTCCCCAACAGGGTCCCAGGCAGAGTCAAACTGCCCTAGGCTGGAGTCTTGTATTAAGGTGCCATGGAGCTTTGGTTTCACTTGTAGATGTGTCTTTGCTTTTTCTGAATTTTGGTCCTGCCCTTACCAGCTTTGGGCCTTACTTTGGTCAACTATAAAATGAGGAGAATCATCCCAAGTTCCTTGTCTACTGCTCCAAGGCAGGATATCTGAAAAATGCTTTGAGTTCCTCAGAGAGAGAGGAGGGATGAGGGAAGAGACTGCTCTAATAAGGGGCATGATTCCTATGAAGGGTGGGGGATGACAAGAGGTTAAGATACAACAGTTGGGGCACCTGGGTGGCTCAGTGGGTTAAAGCCTCTGCCTTCAGCTCAGGTCATGATCTCATGGTCCTGGGATCGAGACCCACATCAGGCTCTCTGCTCAACAGGGAGCCTGCTTCCTCCTCTCTCTCTGACTGCCTCCCTGCCTACCTGTGATATCTCTCTGTGTGTCAAATAAATAAATAAAATCTTTAAAAAAATACAACAGTTGGACTGCAGTGCTGGCTAGTTAGAATGCAAGGGAGTCAACCTTATGAGCATTTACTGTGTTAGACATTTCTCTTAAATTATTTACACAATAATCCTATGAGGTGGGATCTAATTTTATCTCACTTTTACTGAGAAGAAACTGGAAGTCAGAGAGAACGCTGAAATAAGTTGCCCAAAGTCACTCAGCTAAGGAGTGGCCAAACTGGGCTTTGAGCCCAGGCAGCATCACGGCAAGCTCACATTCTTAGCTACGTTGCTTCCCTAGAGCCCGGCTTGAAGCAACATTGCAAGATGAATGATGCGTCTTCCGCATTCCCCAAAGGAAGGGATTGTGTGACCTGGAGGTTGAGAAAGAGGGAAGATCTATGAAAGGTAGAAATAAAGGGATAGAGATGAAAGAGCTTAGGAGCTGCTGTACAAGAGGGGTGCCAACTGTTCATTTCTCTCCCTCAAGAACTGCCCAGCTCCTGTTCTTCACCTGGCCAGGTGTTTCATCCAGGTGTGCCCCTCTAGCCTGCAGGACGCTTGTGCAAGCCCACAGGAGAACCCCGGCATCACCTCTGTGAGCAAAATGGTACTCTTGTGGAACGACAATCCTCTAGGGACTTCAATTTGCATGGAAACGACAAGAATAGAAGAAAGGAAAGTGAAGTTTAAGTTCAAGCTCCTATTGCCCCACTCCTGAGTCAATTTCCTATGAAGCTAATAAAACTAAAGCTTTGGAGTCTCTCACTTGCCCCTTTCCAAAGTCCTGGACCTAGTATTACAGTATTACATTAGTAATTACATACACAGACATTTTTTTTTTTCTTAGAGAGCACTCCTAATTGTATATGACTCAGGGCTCCATTAAACCTCACTGTGCCCTTCCCCCACCTGATCAGCTAAATGTCAGAATCCCACAACCCCCCTGAGAAACACCAGCAATGCCCCTCTCCTCCTGGAGCCCTCCCACACAGTATGAGCCTTGATTGAGGGTGTGATTCAGCTCAGAGTAGCTGGGTTAAGTTTTTGTAAAGAGGTTGCTGTGTGTGCACTTTAGGAGACCTCAAAGCCACCAGAAGTTCGGAGCTTAGTGTACTTTCTTTGTAATGATGACTCTCTATGATTTTTCTCCATAGATAGAAACAAGTATGCACTGATAGGATTCCACAAAGATATAGAGAGGGATCATTTGCATATGAATCTCTGTGTTCCTCACTATCCACATGTGTGGATGTACACAAGTATGCAAGTGTGGAAACAATTCTTAGATTTGTTCTAATGAGTGAGTCACTTCTGCTATGGGGACCTTGGGTGTAGAGTCATTCCCTGGGAACCAGGGATATCCAGTTTATTCCAGGGATCTATAAGACACGAATAGTCAGGACAGCTTTAGCCTGAGCCATGTAGGTTCTTCACTACTAGCTTGCGGGGTAGGTTTAGAGGAGATAGAAGGGCTTCTGGACAGAGATGCTGAAGGGAGGGAATGTGAAATGAAATGAAGACCAATAAACTAGGCCTTTATACCTCTTTCCCTTAGTCACCATCCTGGATGTGGCCCATGTCTTCACAGCTACCCAGGCTTCACCAGGGTTTGCTGGTTGTGATGATATAGTCCAGCTAGCTGAAGCAGAAAGGAGGCATATACTGCAAGGATCTTGGATTGTTCTAGAATATCCATGGACTGAGGTGCTGCAGGTTGCTGAAGGGCTGGAACTAGGAATGGGAGTCATCAGAAAGCCAGGTCTTAGTTTCATACTCACTGAGGCCACATGGCCACTCCTTTCTGCTTTCCTCGGTGCCCCTGAATTCTATTCTCTCCAAACCTGATTTTTCTGTATCTCTGAGCGGTTTGTAAAAGGCTGCAGCTACACCATTCCAGAGGCTACTTGTCTTTAATTCAGAGGACCAGCAAAAATTGATTAGTGTTCTAAAATCTCTAATCCCAGTTCCTAAGAGAGGAACTAATGACTTAGCCCAGGTCAGGTGTCTACATCTGATCAGCCACATTCAGTGGACCAGGGTCACACTGGAAAAATAACATAAATGGTACCTTAAGTCAAGTGGCTTGTCTTCTATGAAGACCCCCAACTAGTCCTGTGGGAGCAGTGCCCTCTTCCCTGAGTTCCCATAGCACTTTATCTGCCCTTCTTCATGGTACTTATTGCTTCTTACTATGTGTTAATATTGCCGTTATAAAAATCTTATCCACCATCCACATATCCATAAGCTTCTTATTCATTTATCTTCATATATCTTATAGCTTGTGTGAATGCAAAGTTGGACATGTGCTCCATAAGTATTTGAAATCAAGATAATCTCCAAATAGGTCAATTCTCAAAAAATTTAACTTGGTCAAATCTTTCACTTCATCTCACTGTCTTGAGTTGATTAAATACAACTAATTCGACCAATTAATTAACGGAGCCAATTGAATTGAGTGCATTCTACACACCAGGCACTGTCTTTGCTATGCAGAAGCTACACCTTACACAAGACAAAGGGAGTACTTAACCCACTGAAGTTAGTGGTGGAGAGCACCAACACACAGTTTATGAACTAGACTTTATTCTGGGTACATCTAGAGATGTGTAAGTCCCCAGCACTGCCCTGAGGGAGCCCAGTTTCCTAGTAATCACAGAGAAATCATCAGATATGTTACTGCACAATAGGGCAATGCTGTATAGGGTCAGAGAAGGGTTCTAAGAGATCCAAGAGAGTGATTTACCCTTAGAGGAGAAAAGGGTGGCTGAGGGAGGTTTCACTGAGATTGGTGACACATGACTGAACTTGAAGGGTGAGTATGAGTTTGTTAGAAAGAATGTGCGTTAGGTATGTGGTGAGTATGTTTGGGGGTTTGGGGAAAGCAGGGGAAAGTTGCTGGGAGTGGTGGTAATGAGAGCCTTTCAGATAGGCACAGGCAAAGCAGATTTCTAGCATTGTGAAAGGGCTACTGTGTCTGAAGTATGGTGAGGGATTCAGTGTGTCTGGACCATTAGGAATGTGTGAGAAAAGAATGGTCAAGTTGGCCAGGGACCTTGCCTGGCCTCGTGTGCTAAGCCCAGGAGGTGATAAGTTAAGTATCAACAGCCAGAATCTGAAGGGCAATGATTGCTGTTTCAGGCATAGGGCCAGGCAGAGCCTGGAGGCCAACAAAAATACCTGGCCAAGGACATACTCTAGAAGGCCCTAGGATAAAGCATTGCACTAGTACCGCGGTCATTGACCTCTGGCTCATAAAGAGACATGGCTGGGTGGTGAGAGGAAATTTTCACTCCCAAATTGCAATCTTCTTCAGAAAGCACCGAATCTTCCAACTTTCACTCCCTCATGAGTAGAGTGGGGTTTTCTAAATTTTGCAATTGAATTTAAGAAATCAAAAGAAAATTCGTTTGTAGGGGAAAAAAAAAAAAGAAAGGCCAGCAGAAAGGGGCCTATATATCCACATGGCTTCTGAGTTACAGTCTTATTGCCCATGGCCTCTTAGTCAATAAAATGATAAGGGTTAGAGAGAAATTATTTCCAGAGACTGCTCCTATACTGGGATGCTGTTCTCACAGGACTGCTGGTCTGTTCTCTGCTGTCCCAAAATGCCAAGTGGAGATAGAATGGAGCCAAGTTCTTCGGAGCTTTCCCAGGCCAGAGTGAACACTGTTCATATCCTGGTCCCATTCTACTTCCACAGCTCTCTGCCTATCCTCTCCCTACTCTGGAAGAGTCTCCAGCCATGTTGGCTCTCCCGCCTCTCTCAGATGTTTAGGTGTGCAGAACAGTTTTAGACAACCTTTGTCCTCTTCTGTGCCTGTCAAATATCACTCATTCTCCAGGTCAAACTCAAGGGTCCTGTCTCAGTAAAGGCATCCGCAATCTATTTGACCTAAGAGTCCACTCTTCTGTATTCTCCCAGCACCTTAAACTTAACTTCTGTCACTACTTTCATCCCATAATATTACAGTTATTTGTTCTTATGTCAAGTCAACTGAATTTGCTGAGTTCAGGAACTAGACCTCAATCATCTCTAAACACCTAGGAACTTGTGACAGTGTCTGACCTATAATAGATTTTCAGTGAACACTCTATTTATTAAAACAGAGTAGTTTATCTGGCATCTTGACTGTTGGAATTGGGTAGTATGAAGATAGCTTTGGAAAGAACTCCAATGAGCAGATAATGGGGAAGGGTATTCCAGGTGGGAGAAGTAGTATGAGTAAAGACAAGGTAGAGAGCATGGACCAAGATGCAATCCTGGAGGAATGGAGAGAGGAAAGGACAGATGGAGTGAACTGAGTGCCAGACATGGACCTGGGATCCTTACATGCACTGTTGCACTGGCCTTTCTAGAAACTTGATGACGTGGCTACTATTCCCATAAAGGTCATAGAGCTCAAGTTGGTGATAGAGATGGGGTTAGACCAATTCTGTTAGACTCTAAAGCTCATGGCTTATTAGGGCTTTGAAAATAGTAAGTAATTAAAATTGGAGCCTAGGGTTAAGTGGAAGAAATAAGGGGAAGGAAGTGCAGAAATTTGTATATTACAGACTTATATTATTGATACTATTTAGGGCTTTTTGACTGCCCATCATGGACCAAAACCTGTGCTGGGTGCTTTAAATATGTCTTTTCATTAAAATGAATGGCAATCCTATTAGGTGATTACCTCCATTTTATAGATAACAGAAATAAATCTCC
>PITA01001451.1:75491-194607 GCA_004023965.1 Spilogale gracilis
TCTTTCTTTCTTTCTTTCTTTCTTTTCTCCTCATCCTCCTCCTTCTCTTTCTCTTCCCCCCTCCCCTTCCTTCTTTTTCTCCTCCTTTTCCTCCTTTTTTTTTTTTTTTTAAATAAATAAGTCCCAAGCCTGGCCTTTTCTTCCAATACTGTCCTTCACTCCCTGTACATTTCTTCCCACTGTCCTGTCTCTTTGTTCTGTCCCCTCTGCCCAAATGGATGAACTGGACCCCATGCATAGTTAACTGTTAGCCTTAAAAAAAAAAAGAAAAATCTTCTGACAAATAAGAACTTTCCTTAAGGAGGAGAATTGTTAGGAAGATGAAGGCATCTTCTGGCCAAGATCTCAAGACAAGATGGAAAAATGGCCCTAGGAGGTCAGGGAAGAAGTTGTTCCTTTTTTCCATATACTTCTTTCCTTTTTCCTTCCTGCATCCTGAATGGATTGAAGCTCAAAATCAGCTTTGTTCAAAATTACCTGTGTTTACTTGTTCAGAAGGTGAATTTCCTGGCCCCACCCCAGATATTCAGGAGGTTTTTTTGTGAAGCCAGACAGTCTGTTTTTTCAACAAGAACCCTAGAGAGTCTGCTTTTTTGTAGTTACACCCATGGGTTTTAGCTCTTAGTGCCAAGAGACCTTGAGGTGCCAGGGTCTTAGGACTAGATGCCATCTAGGTGCCTGCCCCAACCAGGAACATTGACCTGGAGGCCATGTGTAGGAGTCCCCGTCTTTCGGAATTAGTGATGTGGTTAGAGTAGCAACGTGACTCTCTGTGGACGGAAGAAGGTAGATCGGATGTGAGAGTCTCCCTCCATGAACGTGCGTGCGTCATCTCAGTCATCGCTTGAATCTTTATTCTCAAAAACAAGTCAGTTTTGTTCCTGTCAGCATCTTGGTTGGCCCACAACAAAGAGGGCAAAGCTGAGATGGAGAAGCCCAGTCACAGACCTCAGGTGATGTTTTGGGGGCATGGCTGGGTTGGGGAGAGCAGGAAAGCATTACTCAAACTACCTTCAGTAGTAAAACAAACAAAACAAAAAACAAAACAAAACAAAAAAAAACCCCAAACCCAACATGATTTCAGAAAACACTGTCAAAGGACATAAGAGCTATTTGTTTTCATGAGTTTTAGGGACTATGGCATTTTTTGTTTTTGTTTTTTGTCACCGGAATGGGGGTGATATGGACTCTCTAAGGAAGTGAATTTCAACTTGGATGTACTTCAAAATAATCTGATGCTTTAAAAAATAGAGATGCCCAGCCTCACCCCCCGATCTGCTAAATCTAGACTGTGACTGGTCGGACCTGGGAATCTGTATAAAGCCAGGCTGGTGTTGCTCCAGGGATTAGCATTTGGGAGCCACTCCACTGAGGTGACAGAGAAAATTGCTCTAGCCTGAGCACTATAATATCAAGTCATCTTTTCTCTCCTTTCTTCATCTTTGTCTTTCTTGCCATTACCTTCCCTTCCCACCATAACATGGCAGGAGGCTCAAAGAGGTTTACCTCTCATCTCTCTTATAGAGCAACACAGGAACTTATCTAGCTGTGTGAAGTCCAGAGAGCTTTATAAATTTAAACATATTGCATACATTTATTTTTATTATATTTAAACATGAGTTGCTTGCCCTTTACCCATGCCCATTGAGTTTGCAAATGACAATTGTAAGATATGGACTCCCAGACCCTGAAAGTCATGGAGGTGAGTTAGATGACATCTGTCCTTGTCATGGCAATAGAAAACCCCCACACTAGGAAGATTGGGCCAATAAACTCTAAAGTCCTTCCCAATACACACATTCCCTGGCTTCAGTGTTAGCCATTTCTACTTGTTCTTTTCTTGATTTTCATCTGTTTTCTATACCTCTCTAAATTCTCTACTGGGTTGGGTGCCTTGAATCATATAGGTAGTGAGAAGCTGAAAGTGATTGAGATAGAAGGAATTAGGGCAGGTGTTAGTCATAACAGGAGTGCCCAGGGCAGCTGCTCAGTTGTACACTGCACAATTCTAGGGGCACCATTCAAACTGTAGCTAATGATGTTTGGCACATTTATTACTACAAGTATGCATCATTTGAGTCAGAGGCTGCATCTTTACTCTCAATAATCTTTTATGGATTTCGGCATCTTTCCAGGCACAGTACAGCCCAATAAGGAGAAGATTTGGTGCCTATAATTGTTCCTGCCCAGAGATGCCTGCCATACTGAGCCAAGAATCAAAGACACAAAAGACAGGAAACCTGCCAAACAAACCTTCAACCACTCTCCTTGACTGCTTTCTGCATCTCCATTTAGGGGTGAAAGAGAAGATGGACTGCAATTTTTCAGCCTAAAATTATCTGTTTGAGTCTTGAAATTTCATCACATTATGGGAAAAGTAGTTGTGACTTCGAAGGACTGAGTGGTTGTTGTCTGCAGTGGGCAGATTGGTCCAAATCCCAGAGGAATGCTTTTTTTGGAAGAAAATTCCACCAGCCCCCTTCCTTTCCAGATCGTACCCTTTCTTCAAAGTTCCACTTCATCTTCAGCTTCTCCGCAGACACTGTTCTGATCATTCCAAGCATTAAGTGATGCCTTCTACATGCTCATTTCAGAGTACACCTGTATCTGTGTAATTTATTTGGTTTTTAATCATTTATGTATTTCTGATAACTCTCCATTAGCTGCCCTGGATTGTTATTTATCTTTGTGTGCTAGTTTACTTTCTCAAAGATACTATGAGCAAATGAATGCATTTATATGTCCAACAAATAGTTCTCCAATGCCAACTTGTACACAGCATTGTTCTAGGTCCCGGGAGACTCCTTCTCTCCCTCTTTCTCTCCTATCTGTCAACAACCTATCATCTATCTCGGATGGTAGATGCAATAGAAACAAAGTAGGCAAGGGGAGTTAAATAATAAAATAAAGAAAATCATTGATCAAGGAAATGAATGACAGTTCCATTCAATTTTTTTTGTTTATTTATCAAAGGACACCATATGCTTAGATGCTAAAAACAATTACACCTGTTTGACTAGAATAAGCCATTATCAAAAAGAAACAATCCAAGTGGAAGAAAATGTTATTAGGCTGGAAAACATAGCTGTTGAATTAAACTCTAAAATGGAAGCCATGATATGCAAATGGACACTGCAGGGACTCAATTAGAAACAGATAAGATGAAGATAAATTTCCTAGAACACAAAAGCAAAAGACAAAGAAATGAAAATGAAAGAATAGAACAATTGTGAAAGACAGATATCAAAGAGCCAACCTACCAATAACAAGAATTCCTAAAGTAATTAACAAAATCATTTGTAGAAGAAGCCATAGATAGAACATTGATTGGCTTTAAGTAAAATTCTATTTTTTTTTCAAGATTTAATTTATTTATTTGACTGAAAGAGATTGAGTGAGTACAAGCAGGAGGAAGTGGCGGGCAGAGGGAGAAGCAGACTCCCTGCTGAGCTGAAGGCAGATGTTTAACCAACTGAGCCACCCAGGCACCCAAGTAAAATTCTATTTTTAAAATTAAATATGCTGACTGTATTCATCAGGAATCTTGGGGTTGTGTCAGGGTCCCAGCTCAAACTGGCTTAAGCAAGAGGGGTGGAATCAGTTCACCTAATGAAGTTCAAGGGTTCACTAGGACTCCATCTCTCCAGTTCTGGCTTTATTCTGAGTGGGCTTCATTCTTGGGTAGGTTGTTCCCAAGGTGTGGCACCCAGTCACTCTAGGCTGATGTTCTTCCAACTTTCCAAGCCCAATGGGAGAAAGAGTTCTTACTTTCTGACACTTGTGTGGCATTAACCTTGATTTAATCCTCAGACTCTGATTGGCTGGGCTTGGGTCAGGTGCTCATCACTGAATGAGGTTAGGCAGCTGGGAAGGGTAGTGGCATTGGTTTCATTGGCAGGACACTCTCACTTCTGGACCGAGCATCTCTCTGCTCCATCCAGTGTCCACATGGACTGCAAGTAAGGAGAGATGGCTTCCCAGAGGATGATGGGGCTGCTAGCTCCAGAAGAAAGGGGAGTGAATGTGGCTAGGCTAAATAACATCACGTTGGACAGATTAGTAAAAGAGCTACTCCCAGACCTATTCATGCAGAATTTTTAACTCTAAAGAGTTACTAAAACTCTATAAATAAATATGTAGCAAGAAAAAAAAGTCACATGTACCTCCAATTTCTCCTCCAGAATTCTACATGCTTGCTTCCAAAGGTACAAGTCTTTTGCATCCTGAAGGAAAGAGGCTGTGTGACCTAAGAATTTATTATGGGGGCAAATGGTCACTCACAATATATGCACTCAGAAAATATATTTCCTGGGACACTCCTTGAGAAAACTAGTAAAAAATGTGTTCTAGAAGAGTAAGGATAAAATAAGAGTAGGTACAAAACATCACCGCTTCCCATGATTCTACCTATGAATTAGTTCCTTTCAACCATCTCTTTCACTGTCACCATCATCATTCATGCCTCCTTACTTGCCTTTGCCTTTCACTCTCTATTCTTCTAAGCCATTCTCCTCATATCACCCAATGGTCTCCTAAGAAAACAAGCCATGTCATTTCCCTGCTTAAAATAATGTATGGCTTTGTATGGCAATGTAGAATAAATTCAAACTCCTTATCATAGCCTTTGAGACCTTGCCCGCTTCAGCTTCTGTATGTTATTTCCAGCTACACTTTCCTTCGCTCACTGTGCTATAGTCGCATAGCTACCCACCAGTTCTTTCTGTGAGTATGCCAAGCTCCTTCCTCTGTTGGGACCTTTATACATGCTGTTCCCTTTACTTGGAGCTGTCTTCTCTTGATTCTTTCTTTGTCTGATTCCTTCAGTTTTATTACATCTGTTTATTTACACTGCTTCCTCAGATGGTCTCTGATCTCACAATCTAAAAATAGACTTCCTTCCATTTTTCTTGGCACCCTTATCTCAAACCACCATCTCAGCCTGTAATTATATGTTTACTTGTGTTCATCTGTGTTATGTCTGTCTTGTCCTGGAGTGTAAACCCCATGAAGGCAGGAACCATATCTGCTTTGTCCATCACTGAATTCCCAGGTCTAAGCACTGACCTACAATGTTAAAGCAATGCAGTAGGGGGCAGATTTTAAAGTTCTAGATTAGCGGCTCCTGGGTGGCTCAGTCAGTTAAGCATCTGCCTTCACCTCAGGTCATGATCCCAGAGTCTCGGGATCAAACCCTGCGTTGGGCTCCCTGCTTGGCCAGGAGCCTACTTCTTTCTCCCTCTTCCTCTGCCTGTTGCTCTCCTTGCTTGTGTGCACTTGTGTGCGCGCTCTCTCTTTGTAAAATAAGTAAATAAAATCTTTAGAAAAGCATTAAGGTTCTAGATATAATGAACAAATCCAGAATCTAATTTTTCAGTTCCTGATTTAGTACCATAAAGATATATATAAACTGGAATGATGTAGAATCTCTAAAAGCAGAATTAACAATGCATGCAGTGATTGTGGTCCTTGAAGGAAGAATGCAATTCAGTAGATCAGGAAGAGGTAAGAGGGCATTTCGTGTGCGTGTGTGTGCATGTGCGTGCATGTGTGTGTGTGTGTGTTTGTGTGTGTATTGGCGTTGGTGTAGGGAAGGTAGGAAAAGACTGATAAGCAGAGGTCTACAGTTGAGCTGGAGTGAGCGTAGCGAGGTGAGGGTGTGAGGAACACAGCAAGAGTGCTGTGTACCAGGATCTCACAGAGGGTTAAAATTCAGAGGAAATCCAGAGGATTTCTGCCATGAGGACAGAGCTTTCTCCTTGGAGGGGTTTTGTGTTCCTTGTCCCTGCAGCAGCCCTGGGACTTCTGGTCTGTGGACAAGAAGGACACCTTGTGGCACAATAAGGAAGGGGAGAGAAATGTGTAACAAAGAGGCTACAGGTGCTGGAAGTGCTGCCCAAGAAAGGAAGCCCGGGGGTGGGTATCATGAATGAAGGGGTGCATGAAGATTTGGGAGAACAGAAAAGGAAGGGAAAAGGCTCTGGGAACAAACTTACATGACTCCCCCTTGAACCCAGGAGTAGGTTTTGATTAGGGGGAACAAGCCAAGCTGCTCTCTATTCTTGGAAAACAATCTTTTTCTGTTTTTTGTTTTTTCTTTTTTTTCTTTTTAAAGTAAACTCTACACCCAGTGTGGGGCTTGAACTCATGACCCGAAGATCAAGAGCTGCACAATCTTTATGCATGTTTGTACAGATGTCCCTCAAGGTGGCCCCCTGGGCATTGCTGCTCACAGCCTGGGGCACCTTAAGAACAACGAAGAGAGGCAGATGTAGGGCTCTAAGGCAGATGATCTGGGCTGGCTTACCTGTCTCTGTCATTTTGTATCTGTTTAACTTCAAGATAGCCCAACATCTTAAGACTGTTACTGAAAGAAAGGGATGATGATGAACCTTACGTGTGGTCCCCACAGGCCCTGGGATCTGTGATGTCAGTTGTACTTGGTCCTGGAGAATGTGGGCATAGTGGGGAGGGTGTGACCCTCTGGAAACGCTGCCTATGAGTATGACCTCCGTTGGCTTGTCCTGCCATGGCTTCACTGTTGCTCAGCCTCAAAGAAAGACTCTATTGGCCAGCTGAGTAGAACATTCCCCTGCCCAGTTCTCAGCTTTGTCAGGGACTTTAAAAGATGATTTTATTCTTTACCCTGTTTCTGAGAAAGTCTGAAATATACTCATCCCAACCTCTGGGCATCTACCTATTTTTTTTTTTAAAGATTTTATTTATTTAACAGAGAGAAACAGCCAGAGAGGGAACACAAGCAGGGGGAGTGAGAGAGGGAGAAGCAGGCTTCCCACCGAGCAGGGAGCCCGATGTGGGACTCGATCCCAGGTCTTTGGGATCATGAACTGTGCCGAAGGCAGTCGCTCAACCAACTGAGCCACCCAGGTGCCCCAGCATCTACCTCATTTTAGGAGAATCAGTAGAAAAGGTGAATCTCTGCTTTCCTTATCACCTGTTAAAAGTAGCGTGTGAGGGGCGCCTGGGTGGCTCAGTTGGTTAAGCAACTGCCTTCGGCTCAGGTCATGATCCCAAAGACCCAGGATCGAGTCCCACATCGGGCTCCCTGCTTGGCGGGAAGCCTGCTTCTCCCTCTCTCACTCCCCCTGCTTGTGTTCCCTCTCTGGCTGTGTGTCTCTCTGTCAAATAAATAAAATCTTTAAAAAAAAAAAAAAAAAGTAGCGTGTGAGAAAACAAGGGTCAGCGAACAGTTGCCACTAGATGGCATCATAGTAACCTTAGAGCGTCACAGGAGCTTCGCTTCAGAGGAGAAATACAGTAGCCACAGGAAAGCTACCCAAAAGCCCATCAACAGACAAATGGACAAAGAAGTTGTGGTATATATACATGATGGAATATTACTCATCCCTAAAAAAGGATGAGACCTTGTCATCTGTGATAACATGGATGGAACTTGAGGGTATTATGCTAAGTAAAATAAGTCAGAAAGAGAAAGCCAGGTATCATATGATTCCATTTATATGTGGAGTCTAAAAAAACCCAAACAAATGAATAAACAAAGAAAAAGCAGAAACAGCAGAAACAGAGAATAAACTGATGGTTGCCTGAGGGGAGAGGGGTGGGGAGGTGGGTAAAATGAGTGAAGGGAAGTGAGAGGTATAGGTTTCCAGTTATGAAATAAATAAGTCACAATGATAAAATGTACAGCATAGGGAATATAGTCAGTGGTATTGTCATAGCATTGTATGGTGACAGATGTGCTTAAAATTGTGGTAAGCAGGATACTTGGGTGGCTCAGTCCGTTAGTCATCTGCCTTTGGCTCAGGTCATGGTCCCAGGGTCCTGGGATCGAGTCCCACATTGGGCTCCTTGCTCAGCAGGAAACCTGCTTCTTCCTCTACCTCTGCCTGCCACTCCCCTGATGGTACTCTCTCTCTCTATGACAAATAAATAAATAAAATCTTTTTTAAAAAGCTTATGGTAAGCATAACAGAATGCATAGACTTGTCAGATCACTACACTATACACCTGGAACTAATGTAACATTATGTGTCAACTATACATGAAGAAAAAAAATACATGGTAACTATAGGAGTGGGTTGGTGAGAGGATATATTTCTACTAAATGACTTGCAAAATACTTTCCTTTATTTCTAATGATATTGAAAATTTTTTTTCAATAAAAACTGAAAAACCTCAGCTCAGTCAGTGGGTGGTGAGTTCCAGCTCAGCAATTGCCAGGTGTGGAATCATCCCTGCCATCTATGTTTTTGAAAATGTTATAGCAACTTCACCTGGGACAATCCTTCAGGGGGATGCATGGTCTTCTCAAGACCTATCACAACCACTCTTTGTTGCCACTAGACTTAGAAGTAGAGTTAAATATCAGCTTTCTTTAAGCGGGACTAGTACAAAATCTTATTCAGAGGAAAGCATTTAAATGCTGAAAGAATTACAATACAGTGTAATACACATTGACAAAAACCTGGGAAATATATGCAGAAGAATGTTCTATGGGCACTAGACTACAGATGTTGGAATATAGACCTGAATCAAGTCAAACTTCTTGGGTTTATTACATATTCATTTATTAAATATTCTGGGTTTAATTATTAGTTCTTGGAACTGTAACGGGCTCTACAACTTTCTTGGTTGGTTGTCGAAACCTTGGACTCAGTGGTGGTATGTCTTTAATAAAGTTGCAATGCTAGAACTTCCCTGACAGGATATAGAGGAAGGCATTCAAGACAGGAAGAAAGGAATGATAAAGTGACTTTGTCACACAAGATCCACCCACTTACCACACAAGTACATCAACCAGAAGTCCCAGAGGGCAAAACATTGAGAAATACATTGTTGATGTGAGTGCCTGAGTCTCTGAAAAACTCTGAAAAATGCTGTCTTCTGTAAGCCAGATACAGTGGTGGAGATACCTCCATTGAGTTGGACTTACTGATGTCAATGGGAATGAAGGGATTTCCATAGAGCAGAGGTCAGAACTTAACCATCAAAAACAAGGGGACGTTTACCATTAAAAGCAGCAGGGATATAGTGGTCATCAAACTGATTTGAGACTAAGGATCTTTCACTGGACAATTGATCATGGCGCACTGAGGAATGAAAAAAATTAGTAGACTACTAGAATGTTTGACCTGAATAAAAAGTCTGGTGCCCAAAAAATTGGTTTCAGTGACTTCTCATCCAATTTCTAGACCCAGGTCATTTCTAGACTCAGAGTCTCTTGATGGCAGAGGGATGAAATGACCCATCTTGTGGACTTTAGTCAATATCTTTCCTCAGTTATTCCAGGGCTCGCTTTGTGGATCTGTATATGAAGTAGTCATAATGGCAGGAGTGGGGTTATGTGTGGCCGCAACAACAGTGACTTGCCCTAATCAAGGTTTTCCTGACCAATGCTGCTGAATGCCTAACTTACCAACTACACAAAGCCCCTGATATGGCACCATTCCCTAATGGACCCAGCCAGTCCTTGGGGGCAGGTTGATTTGACTGTTCCCTTCTATCATGGAGAAGAGCAATTTTTTTTTTCCTTAGTCTCAAATCAGTTTTTTTTTTCCTCTGAGTTTGTACATGCTTTTCTGCCCAAGAATCTTCTGTCAGCATCATACACGATTACAAAATATGGTGTTCTGTACACAATGTTGCTTCTGATTAAGACAGTCATTTCAAAAAAGTGCAGCAATGGATTCATGCCCATAGAATTAACTGGTATAGCCATATATCCCACCACGCAGAAGCATCTGGCCTAGTAGAAAGATGGTACCAGTTGAGAGATCACATCTTGAAAGGACACCTTTCTCAAAAGGTGTAGGTTATTTTTGGAATCATAGACAAATATATATATCTGTATTTCCCATAGTCTGTCTACATGGGCCTGGGAATCAGAGGTAGAAGTGGACTAGCTCTTCTCATTATTAAAATTCATAGCCTATCCACAGATGTTTTGCTTCTGATCCGTGTGGCTTTGAGCTCTGCTCATTTGGAGTCATGATTCCTAAAAAAACAATGCTTCTTCCAGAGCACACACCAGTATTGTGTTGATTTGGAAGAGACAGCCACCTGACCATTTTGTGTTCCTCATTCTACTAAGCCGACGGGCAAAGAAAAGTTATTCTGTTGGCTCGGGGGACTGATATTGATTAGCAATTCAATAGGGCTGGGGACTGTATTTGGAACCTGGGTGTTCTCTGCAGTGAATTTTCATGCTGATTGTAGAAGTTAATAGAAGATGACAACTTTCCTACCCATCCCTGCCAAAAGCATATCCAGTGATAATCCAGCCCATTTAGGCAAGATGGATTATCCCTCCATATAAAACAAACGAGCAAACAAAAACTCCAACCATCTGAGGTGATGGATGAAGACAAAGGATATGAAATGGGTAGTGAAAGAAGGAAATCATAAACACCAATTAAGGCCTCATGACCAGTTACTTGTTTATTATGTATATGTGTGTAGGTACATAATTATATATATTAATTATTTTATTGTTCCCTCTCTTTCTTATCCTTATTATTTTTACAGGTTTTATTGGAAGTTAACTCATAATTTGGTTTTGTGGAAATATATGTTCAGATGAAATTGAATTTGAGAAATAACCAAGGCCATTCACTGATGAGTGCAATGGTAATTGAGATTCTGCAGATCTGAGTTGGGGAAGAAGACAGCACTGTCTTGGTTTCTATGCAGAAAAGTTGCATTCAGGGGAGAAAACAAAGGTTTTTGTGGTAATAGCAAAGTTCATGATTTGTAGAGTAGTGCTATCAATGCTGAATAGCCAAAGGAGGGACTTGTATCAGTTACCGTAATGCCTCTCAGTTTCAAACCCACCACTTTCTTTTTGAATGGGAAAATCACTTTGTCTGGAGGAGTGGACAGGAATCTAGTCCCAGAACTTCTGGGAGTACTTCTTGGTGCTGGCAGCTTTGGTGACCCTGAGCATGAAGGATCCTAGAACCGGGATCCTGAAAGCCACGATTTTGCTTTCCAGATGGCTCTGCCATTCGGGTCACTAGATGGAGACTGTGAGGCTGGAGGAGGAACAAGAAGTTTGCTCCTTGCTGTATATTTCCTGAGGGTTTTCTGTCTGCTTGCAGTTCCTGTATTATCCCAGCAAAATCATGGCATAAGCATTTCTGTGTTGTAGCAGCATCTGAATCCACGTTGCAGTGTTTCTAACACCTGCAGAATCAGCTTCATTATGGCTCCTTGGGGACACCAACAAAGATCTGGGTCCCAGTCTCCTGAGTCCCCTCTTCTGAGCTCAGACAACCAACACTGGCTTAGCAGTACCTCCTACTCAGGGGTCTGAGTTTCAGTTCCTCATGGTCTGTCTACTAGGTTTCTAAGTTTTAATAACTTCAATCTTCATTTTACTTCCTCAGATCTCAGCAGTTGCCACTTCCATGATATTTTAACTCTTTTGTTACTGTGATGGTTAGCTTTATGTGTCAGCTGGCTTAGCCTATAGTACTCAGTTATTTAATGTATACCAATCCAGGTGTTGCTCTTAGGATATGTTGTAGATGTGTCAAACATCTGCCATCAGGTCCTTTTAGATAAAATAGATTACCTTAAAAAATGTGGGTGGTCCTCATCCACTCAGGTGAAAGACAAAAACTGAAGAGCAAAAAACTGAAGTTTCCTGGAGGAAGAAGAAATTCTGCATCAAGACTGCTATACTAGCTCTTGCTGGAGAATTTCCAGCCTGCTGATCTTCTCTATAGAATTCAGATCAACTAACCCCCACAACTGTGTAAGTCAGTTCCTTGAAATAAATCTATTTATGCATATTAAGATGTTTGGGTTCTGCTTCTCTGGAGAGACCTGACTAATACAGGTATCTGGTTAGGATCTTTGTATGTATTAACATATATTAAACTCTCTGTATTCAAATAACTTGTTGTGAATGAACCCTAACTGATTCAATGGCGGAAGCTTTAATAAAGACTCCTATACTAGATGTGAGTTTAAAAAGCTAATGTGGGCAGAGATCATAGCCAGTAAACAGAATATTGCTTAGGAAGAGAAAAATAGGTGTGAAAGCAGAATGTGTAGGTTAGAGGACTAGCAAGAGACAATGATTAACATATAGAGCCCATGGAGTGTAATGGAGGGAATCAGAGCTTCACAAGAGCTGTGATTAAAATGCACTTTGAACACATACAAATTTGAGTGCTTTCTACAAATAGCAGTGTAAGTCCTCTAAAAGGACAGTATTGTCCTGGTACAGAAGGAAAAGAGAGCAGAACACCTTGGGTCATATAAAAAATTAGAAGTTGGAAAAGAGGAAACCACAGTAGATCAGAGCAGAAGCTACTTGTCTGAGACACAGGTTTATGAATCCAGTTCTTTAGGGAGGACATTCTGTTAATCTATCCCTATGTAACAAATCATGTAAGAACATAGAAGCTTAAAACAACAAGCATTCATTTTGCTCACAAATTTGCAGTTTGGGAAGGACTTGTTGCAGACAGATCATTTCTGTTCCACACCATACTAGTTATAACAACTAGATTGGGGCTGGCAGATCAACTTTTGAAATGTGTTACTCATAGAACTGGTGCTGACTCTCTGGGAGCTCAGCCAAAGCAATGGGCTGTGAGCCTTCCCTCTGTGTGGGCCCCTTTCCAGGCAGTTTGGGGTTACTTATGGTAGAGTGGCTGGGATCAAAGAACAAGCATCTTAAGAAAGAAAAAGAAACTGACAGGGTCTTCAAGTCTGAGTCCAGAAATTGGCAGTGTTGCTCCTGCTGTAATACACTAGTCAAGTAGTCACAGAACCCAGATTCAAGGACAGGAGATAAGATCTCACTTCTCAGTGGGAAGAATGTCAAAGAATCTGGGGCAAGGGCATGTTTTAAAACTGCCACGGAGAAAATAGCAGGAGCAGCAATCAACATTTGACTACTGAGAATGCTTACCTGGCTCAGTTAACTGGTAAAGTGCATATAGTTCTCTTTCCACTGGGTAGTTCAGTCACACAAGTCCTTTTGAAATCCTGAGTGCATTCTATCCCCTTTTTTATTGTCAAATACATGGCTTTCTTGGTTAGATCTGTCCTACCTATCAACATGATTTGGGAGATTAGACAGCAAAATGGGAATAGCATAATCCAGTGGAACACACAGTCTTAGCAAGAAAATGACACCAAGGCAAATCATAATCAAACATTATCTTCGAAGCAGCCAGGTGAAAAAAGACAAGTAATATACAGAGGAACAAGGATAAATATGATAACAGAACCCTCCTGGGAAAGGACATAAGTCAGAAGACAGTGGAGCATTTTCTTTAAAGTACCAAAAGAAAAAAAAAATATGTCAATCTAGACTTCTATACTCATTGAGAATATCTTTCAAAAATGAAGGTAAAATAAAGCCTTTTACAGACATACAAAAGTTGAAAGAACTCATTGACGGAAGACTTGCATTACAAGAACTATTAAAGTCCTTTAGGCAGGAGAAAAATGATACCAAGTGGAAATCTGAATGTATACAAAGAAACAAAGAACACTGGAAATGGTGCTGCATAAATAAATGTATCAGATTATTTACATAAATACATAAATAAATAATGTACACAAAGAAATAACACTGGAAAGAGTGCTACATGAATAAATGTATCAGATTATTTCTTTTAAAAATCTCTTTTTTTTATGTTCTCAATTCTATATTTTATTTTTTTCTATCGTTACTTCAATTTTTTTCCCCAGTGTTCCAAGATTCATTCCCCATTCCCCACACTCAGTGCTCCACGCTTTAGGTGTCCCCAGTACCCACCACCAGGCTCTCCCATCCCTCCATCCCCCTCCCTCCAAGTCCCTCAGTTTGTTTCTGTGTCCAAAGTCTCTGGAATTACCCTAGTTCCCATTTACTTTCCTTCTCCCACTGTCCTCCAGGTTACCCCTCATGCACCACAAGTAAGTGAAACCATGTGATACTTGACTTTTTCTACTTGGCTTATTTCACTCAGCATAATCTCTTCCAGTCCAGTCCATGTTGCGACAAAAGTTGGATATTCAACCTTTCTGATGGAGGCATAGTATTCCATTATATATATGAAACACATCTTCTTTATCCATTCATCTGTTGATGGGCACCTTGACTCTTTCCACAGTTTGGCGATTGTGGCCATTACTGCGATGAACATTGGGGTACATATGGCCCTTCTTTTCACTACATCTGTATCTTTGGGGTAAATGCCCAGTAGTGCAATTGCAGGGTCATAGGGTAGCTCTATTAAAAATTGAAAATAAAAATCTCTTTAATCACTAACTATTCAAAAATAGCAATAATGTGAGCTGTCTGGGTGGCTCAGTGAGCTAAGTGTCTGCCTTCTGCTCAAGGCATTTTCTGGGGTCCTAGGATCAAGCCCCGTGTCAGGCTCCCTGCTCAGCAGGGAGTCTGCTTCTCCCTCTACCTCTGCCCCTCCCTCTGCTCATGCTCTCTCTCAATCGCTCAAATAAATAAATGAATAAAATATTTTAAAAAATAACAATAGTGTATTTTGGAGTTCATAACATAAGTGCAAGTAAAATAAGGCAACAATAGCATAAAGATTGGGATGGGAGAAATGGAAATATGCTATTATATAGTTCTATACATAAAGTGGTATCTGATATCAGATACCAGATTTGAAGGAAGACTGTAATGACTCAAAGATGTATACTAAGCTCTAGGGCAATCACTAACACAACAAAATAAGACAAAGGGTTAAATATAGTAAGTAAACAAAGAAGATAAAATGGAACAATAATGATAAACTCAATGAAATCAAGAGAAGGCAGGAAAAGAAGGGGGAAAGGCATTAACAAACAGATGGTACAAATAAAAAAGAAATAGATGGAGGATAGACTTACACCTAACCATCAATAATCACATGTCATGTCAATAATCACATGAAATGTATATCACCCCAATTAAAAAAGCAGAACTTATCAGCTTGGATTAAGAGAGAGAGAGACACCCAAATATGAGCTGTCCACAGGGAACGCACTTCAAAACACACAAAACAATGTAGAAAATGCCTACAGATATACCATGCTAATATTAGTCAAAAGTAAATTGAAGATTACACACACACACACACACACACATTTTATGACCACAATGGAATTAAATTAGAATTCAGTAGGAAAAAGATATCTGAAGAATCCCCAAATATTTGGGGACTAAATAATGTACTTCTTTAAAAAAAATAAACCTTGGATCAAATAATAAATCATAAGAGAAATTAGAAAGTATTTTGAACTGAATGAATACAGAAACACCATGTGTCAGACTCTGAAGAATGTTATTAAAGCAATACTTAGGGTGAAATTTATAGCACCAAATGCCTATATTAGCAAAGAATTTCCTCAATTTGCCAAGGCATCCATGAGAAACCTATAGTGAACATCATACTTAATGAAAACAGCCTGAATACTTTCTCCTTAATATCAGAAACAATACAAGGATATTCATTCTTACAACCTGTATTTATCATTGTATTTGAAATTCTCACCACTGCAATAAGGCAAAAACATAAATAAATAGAATAAAAGGCAACCAGATTGGGAAAGGAAAAAGTAAAAGTAAAGGGAAAAGTAAAACTATCTGTATTCATAGTCTACATAGAAATTCTATAGAATCTACAAAAAGTTTCCTGGTTCTAGTAAGTGAGTCAAGCAAGACTTCAGAATACAAGATTAATATATAAAAAAGTTGTGTTTCTTAAGGTGCAAAAATCAACTGTGTTTCTGTATACCAGCAGTGAAAAATCAGAAATTGAAGTTGAAAACTACAATTTACAAGAAGCATAAAAAATGTGAAATATGTAAGTTTTACTTTGATAAAGAATATGGAAAACTGTGTGGTAAAAATTAGGAAACATTGTTGAGAGAAATTAAAGAAGAGTCAAGCAAATGGAGAGAAGTATCTTGTTTGCAAATCAGAAGATTTGGTGTTGTCAGTATAGTAATTCTCCCCAAATTGATCTAGAGATTCAATAAATATTAACAAAAATTCCAACAGACATTTTTTGTAAAAATTGGGAATTTTATTCTGAAATTTGTATATAAAATCAAAGGACTGAGAATAGCCAAAACAGCTTTAAAAAAGAATAAACTTGGAGGGCTAATGTGTCCTGATGTTAAGACATATCCAAAGCTATCATAATCAAGACAGTAAGTAATGATAAATAGATCAGGGAAACAGAATAGGGAGTCTAGAAATAGACTGCACACATATGGATAACTGATTTTTGACAACAACATAAAGACATTTAGTGAAGAAGGGATAGTCTTTTCAGCAAATGGTGCTGTAACCATTAGATATCTGTATTTTTAAAAAATAAATTTTGATACTACACATAACACACAAAAATGGATCATAGATTTAAGCATATGACTTAAAGTTTTAAAACTTCCAGAAGAAAAGACAAAGTCTTAGTGATTTTGGATCAAGCAAAAATTCCATAGTTACCATCGTAACAAGAGCACAATCCATAAAAGAAGAACAAGCCGATAAATACGACTTTGCCAAAATAAAAAACTTCTGCTTTTCAGAAGCCACTGTTAATTAGAGAATGTAAAGACTAGCCACAGAATGGAAGAAGATATTTGCGAAGCATGTATCCAATAAAAGACTTGTATCCAAGGGCGCCTGGGTGGCTCAGTTGGTTAAGCGACTGCTTTTGGCTCAGGTCATGATCTTGGAGACCTGGGATAGAGTCCCACATTGGGCTTCCTGCTCAGTGGGAAGCCTGTTCTCCCTCTCTCAGTCCCTCTGCCTGTGTTCCCTCTCTAGCTGTGTTTCTCTCTGTCAAATAAATAAATAAAATATTTTAAAAGAAAAGACTTGTATCCAGAAAATATAAACTTTATATTAAGAAACAGTTTGCACATGCTTCAGCAACATCTACACTAAAATTGGAATGACACAGAGAAGATAAGCATGGCCTTTGTGCAAGAATGACAGATAAATTCGTGAAGCATCCCATATTGTTTTATGCCATGACCTTACAGGACAATAAAGGATTTGTATTTAAAAAAAAAAACACACAGAAACAAACGATTCAATTTATAAGCAACGTAAGATTTGAAAAGCAACTTTACCAAAAATTATTTTAAAAAAAACTAAATTGATGTCTATGACATGTTCCAACCATTTCATTATACAGCATTTACTCAAGAGAAAAGAAAGTATATGTCCATACAAAAACTTTTTTTTTTTTCATACAAAAACTTTACACGAATGTTCATAGCAGCTTTATTTGCAATAGTTTGAAACTTGACACAGCCCAAATGTCCATTAGGAGGTAAGTGAATAAAGAATTGTGGCATATCCATATGCTGGATACTGCTCAACAATAACAAGAAATGATCTTTTCTTTTTCTTCTTTTTTTAAGATTTTATTTATTTAGAGAGAGAGTGAGAGTGTGTGTGTGTGTGTGTGAGAGAGAGAGAGAGAGAGAGAGAGAGAGAGAGAGAGCGCATGCAGAGGGAGCAGCAGGTAGAGGGAGAAGCAGGCTCCCCACTGAGCAGGGAGCCTGATGCAGGGCTCTATCCCAGGACACCAGGATCATGACCTGAGCTGAAGGTGGATACTTTATTTTATTTTATTTATTTGACAGAGAGAAACACAGCCAGAGAGGGAACACAAGCAGGGGGAGCGAGAGAGGGAGAAGCAGGCTTCCCGCCAAGCAGGGAGCCCAATGCGGGACTCGATCCCAGGTCTCCGGGATCATGACCTGAGCCGAAGGCAGTCGCTTAACCAACTGAGCCACCCAGGCGCCCCTCGAAGGTGGATGCTTTATAGACTGAACCACTCAGGCGTCCCCCCAAGATGAACTTTTCATACATGTAACACCATGAATGAATCTCATGGATGAATTATATTGAGTTAAAGAAGCCAGACCAAAAAAGACTATTATATGATGCTATTTATATAATATACTAGGAAACTCAAACTAATTCATACTGACAGAAAGTAGGTTAGTGGTTGTCTGGGCTGTGGGGGCAGTGGGATCATGAGTGAGAGGGACAGGAGAGAAGGATTAAAATGGAGCAGGAAAAAACTGTTGGGGGTGCTGGGTATGTTCACAATCTTGACTGAGGTGATGGTTTTGATGGCAAAGAGTATATACACTTTGGTTATAATTTTAGAAATCAATCAATTAAGAAGTTGATGAAAAAATCAAGTGAAAATTGTCCCTTCCTTCCAGATCCTAGTTAGGTTTGGAGGTGAGCATTTCTTAAAGTTATCTAGACCAGGGCTGTCCAATATGATAACCACTAACCACATGTGGCCACTCAAATTTAAATTAATTGCAATTACAAGTAAAAATTCCATTTCTCAGTTGCAATAGGTATGTTAAGGTGCTTAGTAGACATATGTGGCTAGTGGTCATCATATTGGACAGCACAGATTATAGAATATTTCTTTCATCAGAGAAAGTTTTCTTTGGACAGGTCTTTCCTACATTTAAAAAAATATTTTATTTATTTATTTATTTATTTATTTATTTATTTATTTATTTATTTATTGACACACAGAGAGAGAACACAAGCAGGGGGAGCAGAAGAAGGAGAAGCAGGCTCCCCACTGAACAGGGAGCCCCATACAGGGCTCCATCCCAGAAGCCTCAGATCATGATCTGAGTCGAAGGTAAACGTTTAACTGACTGAGTCACCCAGACATCCCTCTTTCGTACATTTTGTAGACAATTGGGGATTGTCACAGTCTCATCAGTATCTTTATAAACAATTGAGATTTTTTGCTGGCCATTTATTGAGTAGTTACTTTGTGTTAGAAACTACCATCTAGATGAATTAACTGTAATTCTGACAAGGAAAGACTGAAGCTCAGAAAGGTTTAAATAATTTCCCAAAGCTCATAGTTACTAAGCAGTGTGGCTAAAATGTAAGCATACATTTATCTAAACTCAAAGCCTGAACTCTTAAGTTATTCTCATATATCCTGGTGGCTAGAGCATACCTTTTTCATTTTATACTTGTGAAGATTTTCTTTGTAGAGCCAACCATGAAGTCTTACATTTATCCCTCCTAAATTTTATCTTATTGGATTAAACTTAATGCTCTAGATTGTCAAAATATTTCAGGATCCTCATTCTGTCATTCCATGTGCCCACTAACTTCCCAAGGTCCATGTCCTTAGCAACTTTGATAAACATGGCTTCCTAAACTCTATCCAAGTGATTGATAAAACTTAACAGGTCAAGGGGAAGGGTAAAAGAATGTGGTCAGCTATTAGAAATCCCCCTTTAGGCTGACCTCAGTTTACGAGTCTATACTCTTTAAATACCAGCATCCTGCCCTATCCCTGTCCTTATATCAAGATTCTAAGGATATTCCCCGTAGTTTAAGCCTAACTCCCTTTTAGCTCATCTAGCGTCATATACTAATATTAATTAGCTGATATGATTAGCTTACAGATGTCATTCAAACACTATATGCTTCTAACCAAACATGGTCTCTGGGGGGATCAAGATATGGACCCTAATTTCATGAGCTAGGGCCTGTGGGTCACATGGGCCATATGGGTCGCTCAGTAGGTTAAACATTCGTCTCTTGATTTCGGCTCAGGTTGTGATGTCAGGGTCATAAGATCAAACCCCATGTCCTGCTCAGTTGAGAGTCAGCCTAAGGTCCTATCTCTCTTCCTCTCTACTCCTCCCCCTGCTCGTATGTGTACTCTCTCTCTAAAACAAATAAATAAATCTTAAGGGGAAAAACGGTATTGGCCCCTAGTATTGATGTTTGCCATTTCCCTCATAGGCCCCTCTTCCTTTTCAGCCACTACATCTCTGAAGCGATTGTTTTAAGTATTTGTTGCCCTAAAAACCAGACATCTCAAAACAGTGGCTTCAAACAACTATAGTCATTTATTTGCTTGTGAATTTGCAACTTGGGGCATGGGCTTGGCAAGAGCGTTTTGTGGTTACTCCATGTGACCTCAGCTAGGGTGGCTTGAAGGACAGCTGGAGCCTGGCACGGCAAGGCTCTCTGACAGAGCTCATAAAGTGTCAACTCTGAGGATCTCGTGATCTTGCCTCATGCCTTCCTACCACACTCCTCCCCCTCACTTCCAAACTGCGCATGTCCACCAACATGTGTGTCCCAGACTTGCCATTCTTAGGCACCTCCGTGCCTCTCTCTAGCATGGCTTTCCTTTCCAGTCCTTGACTAACTCCTATGCATCCAATCAAGGTGTCACCGCCACCTGGAAGTCTCCTCTGATAACCCCTACCCCCCCACACTTCAGTTAACATTAAGTAACTCTCCACAATATTCCCACAGCACATGTTTCCCTTTCTTAAAGCACATATCTCTCTGTTCTTTTTTTTCTTTTTTAAGATTTTATTTATTTATTTGACACACACACACATACACACAGTGAGAGAGGGAACACAAGCAGGGAGAGTGGGAAAGAAGCAGACCTCCTCCTGAGCTGGGAGTGTAATGTGGGACTCCATCCCAGAATCCTGGGATCATGACCTGAGCCAAAGGCAGAGGCCCAATGACTGAGCACTCACATGCCCCTCTCTGTTCTTTTTATTTCTCTGCCTTTGCCACTAGACTCTTCACACTTAAAGAGAAGAAACTTGTATTCTCTCTTTTTTTTTTTTTTTTTTTTTTAGATTTTATTTATTTGACAGAGAGAAACACAGCCAGAGAGGGAACACAAGCAGGGAGAGTGAGAGAGGGAGAAGCAGGCTTCCCACCGAGCAGGGAGCCCGATGCGGGGCTCGATCCCGGGTCTCCGGGATCATGACCTGAGCCGAAGGCAGTCGCCCAACCAACTGAGCCACCCAGGCGCCCCGAAACTTGTATTCTCAATGGGATATAGTAGATGCTCAGCATGCTGAATCAATGAATGATGTGATGATAGAACAGATTTTGTAGATTAAAATATTCTCCAAATACCAGATTAGCATCAGGACCCAGCATCTGTAAAAGGCCTCAGTGGAGCACGTTCTCCTGGACCTAAGGTCAAATGAGGTGGAGTCTATCAAGCATCTTGAGCTGTTTGCTGTCGTGATTCTGACGACCAGAGGAAGAACTGACCTTGTTAAAAGTTCTTTCTGCTCCCTCATTAGGCTTTTCCCTAGAAGGAGCCCTCCAGTGACTTTAGTACCTTCCCACATCCTCCTCCTCCTCCTCAGGCTCTGGGAGTTCCCTGAGGTTAGAATTCCCGAAAGAGGAATCCCCTGGAAGAGGAAGTGTCGAGGCTAACAGTCGGGTGTGTCTTTCTCTTGGCGAAAGCTTAGTCCCTGATCCAATGCCATCCAGTTCTCTCTCCTCCTGGCTTCCACCGCAGCAGGTAGGTGCGAACTTGCCACCTGCCTGGTGTTTCCGAGCTTCCCCAGGCCTGGCAGAGCTAAGGAGAGGCAGATGTGAGCAGTGACAGACTTCTCAGTATCTGCTCCCTGGGATCAGCACAAAACCTTCCCTTTGCCCTTTGAACCCAGAGTCACTGGGGCAGGAGGGAAAGCAGACCCTTTGGAATGAAAGCCAATTACACTTGGGAAGAAGGCTTGGGCTGCCCCTTAATTTGGAGGAGGTGCCAAGTTCTTCAAGTTTTCTTAGGCCTGGCTCCTGCCCTGCCTCTCTGGGATGGCCAGGCCTAAAAAGTCCCAGATTCTTCCTCAATCACGTCCCTGCCCCACCCTCCCAGGAATTTGGGTAAACCTGAGCATGGCAGTTTGGACCTGCACTGTGATTAATATTTGGTGCTGGGAAAACCAGAGTTCTGGGCTAAGCTTGCAAATTTGGGGGTTCAGAGAGAAGTGGAATTTCCGAGATGCCCCTGAGAGAATGAGACTGAGCCGGGCCTTGGGTAAAAAGCTTGAGTGCCCGAGGGCATCTGAGAAGGGTTGATGGGGAAACACCCAGGATAGAAGGGCTGCAAAGTAAGGCATGTGGGAACGGCAGATGTAGGGTCTTAAAGAACCATGCTAGGGGCAAAATTAGGGTGGGAATCCTGAGGGGGGATGCTGAAATCTGGTGGATGATTTGGAGGAAAGTATGGAATTTAATACTTCTGTCTTGTGTTTCCAGGTAAACCTTACTTCCTCAGGAGCTCTTCTCTGACCACACAGCATCTCCCAGGGGCAACATTGCCCTAATCCTCACCACATTCCAGAGACAGACCCTGTGGGTCCAGACCCCAGCTTCTCCCTCACTAATGCTATGGCCCTTGTCCAAATATTTAAGCTTTTTAAACCTAAATTCCCTCAATCTGTGTAATGTGGTTGAGAATAGTACCTTATCACAGGGGCCCAATGGATGTTTTTGGAATGAGTGTGTAAGTGACTACAGTAGCTCAGATTAGGTCCTTTGTAGGGGTTGGAACAGAGGGATATGGGTCACTGTGTGCACTCTCTAAACATTTTTCTCTCAGCGATCGAAGTTAAAAAACAAGAAACAACAACAACAAAAAACAACAAGGTTATTCCTGGAGAGAATGCCTGTGAGGGACCACTTTTATTCCCTTCCTCTTTTCTGTAGTCTCCACAAATGTTCCCTAGCAAAACAAGGATTAATTTTCTTTTCTTTCTTCTTTTTTGAGAGAGAGAGAGGGAGAGAGAGAATGCTATAGGGGAGGGGGTGTGGGTGGGTGGCAGGGGGCAAGGGAGATGGAATCTCTGGCAGACTCCCTACTGAGCATGGAGCCCAGCTGGGGGCCAGATATTAGAAGATCCTGAGCTGAGCCAAAATCAAGAGTCTGATGTTCAACCAGCTGAGGTGCCCACAAGGATTACTTTCCTAATGGTTTAAAAGGAGAACATGCTAGTACAGCTTTGTTACCAATAAAGCAGAATTTTTCCCCCCTCCCCTCCCCTCTTCTCCAACGCTCACCACCACACTGGTAGAGACGCTTATTTTTAAAATCCTAGAAGCTGTTAAAAAAGAAAAAAGCCAAGAGAGATTGGAAAGAGAGAGAATGCTGTGAAACAAACCCAACACTATGCAAGGTCTGGAAGGGAGGAGCCATGACTGAAGCATAAGCATGAGTAGGTAATATAGGAATGGCTTCTGTTTTTGCTCTTGAGCCCATCACCTTCTCACCCCTCAGTGTCCCTTGGAGGTCCTACTGGCTGCTTTTTGCCAAGGGAATTTTCAAAGCACAAAGCCATGAGGGTGAGGTTCCTGCTTTTCTTAAGAAGGATCTGACTGAAGCGCATATGAACTGGGTCAAAGGATCTCCACGTGTTCAGAAGGAAAGAACATTTTCAGCTCTAAATCTTGTGGTGCCCAGCAATGATCATGAGCCTGTGTGGTAAGAGGTGAAACCTCTCCTGGTGCCCACTCTGGCACTGTCACTCTTGGTAAGAATGGAGTATTAGTCTCCAGAGGCCCATCCCCCAGGTTGGGGGAAGTACTAGCAGTTGCCCACGGGAGAGGAAAGGAGAATGGTCTGGACCAGACAGTAAGGTGCTCAGGTTGGAGGGCTAGTTCCACCTTGGTGCATGAGGCTCCAATCACTAAGCCTCAGTTTCCCATCTGAAAAAAGATGATAGGAACATCTTCCCTACTTATGAGGAATTTTGACTATAAAGCAAGAGCTTCTGTGAAAATACTTTGGAGAGTATGAAAAGATGACAGATCCTACTTGTGATTGGGAAGAGTGTTGGTGGAGAAGTGGAAGGCAAAGACTTCCCTCAGTGAGTTACATTCCTGTTGCTTGCATTTTCAAATTAAAAATCTTGAAACACTGGAAAAAAAATTTAAGTAACAAAAAAAAAAAAGAGAAAAAAATAAAGTATAAGATTGAAAAGAAAAGAGAAGAAAAGAAAAGAAAACCCATTTACTTGGGGGGATGGGTGGCTCAGAAGGCTGTCAGCTCAGGTCTTGATCTCTGGGTCATGAGTTCAAACCCTGTGTTGGGCTCCATGCTGGGTATGGAGTCTACTAAAAAGCAAAATATTTATTAAGTTCCCACCTTTTGGTAGGAGAAGACCTATCTGTTATACCATTTTGTCCTTATTTACCTCATGTTCTAGATGAGTACACTGAGGCTAATAGAGGTTAACTTTATGGGACTTCCTCAAGGTTGCACAGCTACTGAGAGGCAGATTTCAAATCCTGCCCTTCTTTCTCAGTCAAACTTGTAGTGACCAGCTTGTCTCGGTTTGCTTAGGACAGACATTCTCACCTTCAGGACTGAAAGTTCTGGGTCCTAGGAAACCTCTCAATCCTGGGCAACCTGGGATGTTTTGTCATTCTAAGTCTGGACTTATTCCATAACTGAACAACATTTGATGTTTGCCAATGTCAGTGGGAGCTATTGACCTATTGGGGCAGGAAATTATTCCCCTGCTTTCTCCTAAGGGAGAGATGGTGCAAGCCTCCTGCCCTGGAAAGACCCTTCTATAGGCAGGACTAACAAGAAAAACTCAGTCGAAAAGCCCAGTGGCAGCACCCTTTCAGCAACAGATTTGTCTCTTCCTGAGACTTTCATCACAGAGTATGTTGTGAACTACTCTTAGGTAAACAGGTAGAGAGAAAAGTCAATTCTTTCTTTCCAGACAAATTCCCTCACTCTGCTCCTGAGCACCCCTTACATGTAACTGATTTGTAACATAGAAGGGCAAGGCAGGAATTATCAACCCCACTTATCCTGATGAGGTAACTGAGGTACAGAGGTTCACTTGTCCAAAATCATATAGCCAGGAAGTGTCAAAATTAGACTCAAATCCCAGTCGTCTAAGGATTTAGATTTAGAGCTTATGGACTCCTGATTGCTCATGGATGGCCATCAGAGAGAAAGTTTTTATGTTCTGCACATTTTGGGACATCATTCCACATATTTCACAAACTTCTCAAAGGAACAAAACAGGCATCTTGGATCTGGAGACTGTGCTTCATGAACTTTTTCTGTGCTTAAACCATGATTGTGCTACAAGAAAAGCTTTAGGAATGGTGAAGTAATCCAGCACTTAAAATGTGCTTTAGTGTTATTGTGCTTCAAGTGCATTAGACAAAATGATATTTTACTTTGATATAACTGGCTAAATTCCATTTTTCCCTCTCCCGTTTGATAATTCTTTAATATCTAGAAAATGTCATATTCAAAATTTTTCCTTCTGATACCACATTTTGTTTAATCTCTAACACAGATGCATATACTGAGAAAAAAAGACCTATTCATTTCCACACTTCAACAGCTGGGGTTTGCTTGCCTCCACTTCTTCCTAGGGGCTGATTGTTGTGGATGCTGGGAGAGAAGCATGCAAACCCTTTGCACCTGACTGCTTTGATTTTTCTGTGGTAGGGCTTCACCTAAGGGGCACAGAAGAAAAGTGTTTCTATGGTACAAATCTGGGGGCCCTTCCCTACTGGGCAACCAGCTTAGTGGGCAAACTCTTCATGATGAATTCACCAGAACTTATAGGTGGCTATAGGGAAACACCAAAAAACTCTGCAATTTTCTATGCTTTTGGAAGTTTCCATCATCTGCCATTTATTCCTTTATTCACTCAACAGAATTTATGGAGTATCTACTATGTGCTACATTTTCGGGGCAAAATAATGAACAAGACAGAAAAGATCCCTGCCATTGTGGAGTTTGTATCCAAGCAAGAACCTTACGTTCTCCAACTAAGAGGTTGATTTAGGAAAGGAGTCATCTAGTTGCTAGCTGGAACACACTCTCTGATGGAGGAGACACGATCTCAGTCCTGCTCAAGTTTCAAGTCTGATGGGAAGAATTCAGAGTGGCTCAAATAACTCAAAGTGAAAATGAACAGAGCACAGAGTAAGTTCACAAGTGCTGAGAGGAGACTAAGTGGAAAAGAATGGAGAGGAGCAAGAGGATTCTGGGAGGAACTGTAAAATATTTTAAGTTTGAGCCACTAGCTGAAAAATCTTAGCTCACATTTTTTTTTTTTTAGGATTTATTTATTTATTTGAGAAAGAGAGAGAGAGAGAAAGAGAGAGAGAGAGAACATGAGTGGGGTGGGGGGAGAAGCAGAGGGCAAGAAATTCAAGCCAACTCTATATTGAGCATGGAGTCCAATGCAGAGCTTGATCTCACACTCCTGAGATCATGACCTAAGCTGAAATCAAGAGTCCTATGCTCAACAGACTGAGCCACCCAGGTACCCCTCCTAGCTCACTTCTAAGAGATGCCAGCAGCTGGCTTCCTCTAAGCATGCCAGATGGAATGAATCTGAATGGACCTGGAATACAGTGGAGGCTTAACCTGACTGATGGAGACCATCCTCTAAGAAAGGAAGTCTAAGCAAACCTCTGGCTTTCTGGATAGACAGGATCCCAAGAGTAGGGTGCTGCTGACTGGGGTTTCCTCCAGGAGACGATGTGGACACAAGACGTAGTCTTCCTGCCTGCCTGCTCTCCCACTTCAAGTGTTTCAGATCCTTGAGCCCTTACTCTACTCTCCACTAACTATAACTATATAGTAAGTCAACAGCCTCCAGTTCAACCTTCTCCTCCCCCTAGGTTTTTTGAGATGAAGTGTTTCCCAGGAACTCCCTGGCTCCCATTGCCCGTGGGAACAGCTCTTTTTAACCGACACGGTTCATTTTATCAATAAGGGAAAAACCACATCCAATTCTACAGAATCAGTTTCTGCTGACATGCCTGGATTTGTTGGTTGGGAAGGGTGCTTTCAAGCCATATTCTCTATACCACTTGCTGCTCTGCCTTTTCTTTGTATGGAGAGATGAGAAGTCTTTTATTTTATTTTATTTTTTTAGGAAGGTTTCTGTATTTGTAGGAAGAAGCCAGAAGAAATGACGACGGTCAAGTGAATGAAAAGAGTGCTGGATTGAGAGTTCAGGGATATGGGTCCCCTTTACACCACTATTCAGGTGTGTGGCCTTGGACTGCACACTTCTTTCTTCTCAGACCTCAGCTGTTCCTTCATCTGTAAATGAGAAGGCTAAACCAGATGCTTCTTCATGTCTGGTAGAATGAACTGATTAAAATTGGGGGTGCTGGAGCCAGGCTACCTATGATACATTCAGCTCTGCCACCTGCTTCCTGGTGCCCTGGGGGGGCGGAAGCGCTTGACAGGTGTCAGCTTCCACAACTAAAACAATAGACTAACAAACATAGCTCTACCACATGGAGCAGGTAGGAAGATCAAAGAGATAATGTATATAGGTGCTTCATACTGTGCCTGGGCTAATAAACTTGGTTAACAGTTGGTAGCTATTCTTATGAATCTAGTTCCTTTGGTTTGTGAATTCTGAGTTTATGACCCTCAGAAATCTAAGCTAATGGAATGAAAAGCACATGGAACATTTGGATTTGATACTATTCTTCTGTGTTGCCTGGGACCAGCCTCAGCAGAGATGTGGGTCCCGAACCACGGGATGTCTGGCAGGTGAAAATAATGACACAGACACGGAGATCTGATGCAAGCTGACAGACCCGAGGTCAGTCAGGAGAGATCTATGAAGCAGCCTCAGGCTCTGGCTCTCTAGCTCTGGCTCTCTGGGCTCTGGCCTCTGGGCTCTGGGCTCTGGCCTCTCTCGCTTCGAGGCTCTCTGGCTCTGCTTCTGTCTCTCTTGTTCTCTGTTTCTGGCTCTCTTGCTTTCTGCTTCTCTGTTTCTAGCTTTGCAGGCTCTCCTTTTTCTCTGCCTTTGTCTCCGCCTTTTGCTCTGCCTTTGTCTCTTTTGACTATCAAGGGTCCCAGTCTTTTATTATTCCAAAGTAAGGAAATTGGGGGATGCAGTTAGGTTAAAGTGATCCACAGCAGGTAGAGTTAAGCCTTTCTAAGAAACCAGCCTTTACCATTAAAAGGGAAGTTTGTGAATAGACTCAGTTTGATAGTTGAGCAGGAAGGACAAAAGGCAAGTAAAGATGGTGTTGATGACCATGACATTAGCATAACTCCAGATTCTTGGCGGGGAGGAGGGACTTTCATTCACATTCACGGGTACCTCCACTAAAGTTTCCAGGTGGCTTGGACATGGCTAGAGGGGCGGATCATGCACCATCCCAGATACTTCTTGTTCTCCTTGGAGCAAGTAAAGACACAAGGGCCTGAGAACAGGACTTTGCCTTCTCCCCAATGGCTCATGCCCTCTTGGGTGGACTTTCATGATATGTTGCCTGGAGAGAAGTGCAACTGTGTTATGTTTATACTGGCAGGATTGGGGAGGGAAGTGGGCATGTTGGCATGGGATGTTATACAAGAACTAAATTTTTATCTCCCCTTGTAGTAAGCTGATCATTTCCAAAATGAAGAGTATAAGATAGCAATAAATGCATGTTCTTTAGAATTATGGAGCTAGATAGCAGAAGAGGAATCTGAATGTTATTGGCTGTTACCTACAGGACATAGGAATAGGGAGTTGGGAGGCACTAACTGCAGTTTTCATCATATATATGCCTTCTGAAATCATGTAGGTGATCATCTCTGATTAAAAATAAAAATTGTAAGGGCGCCTGGGTGGCTCAGTGGGTTAAGGACTCTACCTCGGCTCAGGTCATGATCTCAGGGTCCTGGGATCAAGGCCTGTGTTGGGCTCTCTGCTCATCAGGGAGCCTGCTTCCTCCTCTCTCTCTGCCTGCCTCTCTGCCCACTTGTGATCTCTCTCTCTCTCTGTCAAATAAATAAATAAATAAATTTAAAAAAAGAAAAATATTTATTAAGTATTGTAATATATATGATTATAAATCAATCAGATACTTTTTTTTTTCTTCTGATGGGAACTTTGTGAAGCAGAAATTATCAGAATTTCCATGTGTTTAGGGTGCAAACCTATCACCTATGTCATGGATTCTAACTATCAACAAGAAAAACCCAATTTTGGACAACCATACTAGAGAAAAGACAGACTTTTCTTTTTATTCTCTTCATAGAAAACAACATTTAAAAATCATCATCAAAGAAGAAACAAACAAGAAGATGTTATGTAGTTAATTGATAAAAATGCTCAGTTATCTTCCTAGATTTTGTGGTGTATGGTAGTTGTCAGCTGGTAAAATTTGTAATTTGTTATGATTTCTTTTATCATTCTAAATAAAGATTTACTTTGGTCTCTTATATTTTTATTTTAAAATTTATTTTCTTAAAAAGTACCCTCCCTCCCTGATTATATGAGCTACAGGCCTTATACAAACTGGGTTTGTTCCTGGCTGGGGTTGAATTCTACAGACCATTGGGTGTAAGGTTGCCAGATTCAATTAATGAAAATACAGACTCCCAGTTAACTTTTAGATGGATGAAGCACTTAAATGTGCTTATCTGAATTTCACAGTTACCTGGACATCTGGTATCCAACCAGTAGGAATACAAAAGAAAGAGGAATGAACTAAAGCAGGGTGGAGGTAGGGAGGAGGAAGGAGAGGGCCGAGGGAAGGAAGAGAGGAGACTTCACACATGAAGTCACACTAGAGCTAAGTCTTGAAAGCTGGATAGCATTTGCAGGGATTTCTAGATGAGAAAGAGCAGTGAGGTGTTTAGGGTCCATCAAGAAAGAGTTGAAGTTGAAGATGTGGACAGTCTGATTGTGATGGTTCTGAAGTTCTATGGGGACAGACTAGCCCTTTATCCTAGTAGCCCCTGGGAGCCATGCTGGGAGCTTTAGGCTGGGGAGCACCAATGCTGGGTTTGCACTTCAGAAAGTCTGGCTTCTTAGGAGAAGATGCATTGTTAGGAACGAGACCAGGTGAGCGATTCAGGAAAGGAATGGTGAGTTAATGTTTGTACTCTTTCCATTACCCATCCTTGGCTCCCCATACCCAGTCTCCATAGGGGTTATTTCATGCCATTTGACCTGTAGAATCTATTGGCATACAGTGTCAAACACGATCTGAGGCTCTAGATCAGCAGGACTTGACTGGCAGCCTTGTGGGTGAGAGAGGAGAAGGCATGGCCCGGTGTTTATAGTAAAGGTATCCAATTTGTCCTTTCGTCTCCCACTAGGCAGGATCCACCAGTTCAGATTTCCTTAGGTCATGGACTTCCTGGGTGAAGACAAGTCAGAACATTTCAGCATGAGAGAGTTACATCACCTCCCCTGTTAAACAGGCTTCAGGTTCTCCATAGCTTTGTGTTCTGTTCTACCCCATGTGACCCTAAGATAAGAAAGCAGCATGGGGTTAGGAAGGGCACTGAGCTAAAAGTCAAGAGATAGACATTTGAGAACAAGGTGACACTTCCTCACTGTGTGGCCGGAAGGCTGGTTCACACTTCCATTTGTTCATTGCTATAATGGGAATGCTGAACTGCAGGCTCTCTGTTATCCCTCCTGATCCTCATTTCTAAATCCCAAACAGAGGAGAAACTCTTTAAGTTTAAAGTCTTCAAAGACTGAGAAATTTATCCTTTTTTTTGCTTTATTTTCATAGCTATATACAAATTCCAAACATATCATTACAATCCAAATGTATTTATCAAGACATTTAAACATTTACATTCTTTGTATGTTTCTATTTACTTCCCAGATGAAATATCCATTCATCAATACCAATATTTCTTTCTTTTACGGACCTTTTCTCTATCATTCTTTCTAGTGCAGTACAGTCCTCACAATGATATGTGCAAAATCATTCATACAGACCTTATCCATTTTGTTCAGATAACTCAGTAGGGCCACACCACTCAACTAAATGGAGCCTCATTCCCATAAAAGGCAATGGGCATGATGCCCTCTGAAGTTGTGCAATGTCTGGCTCACTTTTTGTCTGAGGTCCAAGGTTTAGCACTTAGAGGAGTGGGCCAGCTGCACTCTTTTATGGAGAAGAAATTATCTTGGCACCACCGTGAAGAGTTCATGAAATTGGAGTGTATAGTGGGTGGGGATGGGGGATTGGAAACATGAGAGAGCTGTGTCCAGCACACGTCAAGCTCGGAGCATTCTCCCTTCTGGTTCAAAAGTCTTCCTTCACAGTCTTTCTGCTTCCCCATGTACCAGATGCAAAACTGAGCTCTGGTGTTTCAACTGTGGGTCAATTGGTTCTAGAAGATCCAGCCCGAAGATCAGACATAGCCCCACATTTATGGATCAAAGTCATGGTTTGACTGCAATCCTGGAAGGGATGCCATTCCATCATAATTATATTCTTACTTTAACTATTATAATGCTAGGCAGCAAGGCTTAGGATGGAAGGAAATCATTTCTCATTGTATCTCCTTCCTCCCGATTTAGGGCCTCAAAAGGGGACTATAAAATAAATAACAAAGGTTACCATTTTCTAAATTAAAGAAAAATTTTAAGTAAGCTCCACAGCCAGCATGAAGCCCAACATGATTGAACTCACATCCTTGAGATCATGATCTGAGCTGAGATCAAGAGTCAGATGCTTAACCATCTGAGCCACCCAGCTGCCCCAAAGGTTACCATTTTTGAACTTCCTATTATGTACCAGGTCATTTAAATCTACACACCCTGCCCACATGGCGAGTATTCAGTAGGCACAATTAGCACCATTTTGCACAGGAGAAAATAGAGGCTCAGAAATAAACCGGGGGGCCTTCAGTCGGCCAGCCACAGGGGGCAGAGGCAGGGAGCTCTAGTCCCAGCCACTAGGAGGTACTGTGTGCTGGAGAGGAGCTATAAACACATCACATAGTTTTCCTTCCTCTGCAAGTTCCCTGATATGACATCTCTGCCCTGAAATGAAATCTGGGTCAGAACATACAGTCTGAACACAAGGAGTTGAATACAGGGTGAGAGCCAGAAGGGACAGTTTTGCAATCATGTAGCATGTGGGTCTGGGCCACCATCTGAGAGCTATGAGCCAAGAGGCTCAAGCCATGCTGGGAACACGGCATCCATCTTCCCACCCAGCCCCTCTGTGGGGAAGCAGGGGTGGGTGGGCGGGAGAGCTCTGGACTCAAGAGAGCTCCTTTATCCCTGCCAGAAGGAACAGAGAGACACCTATTAGGTCCTAACAAGGGTGTCTTCTCCTTTGCCAGGTGCCTGGCACGCGGTGTCAGAATAAATAATATTTATGGAGTACTTATTGTGGATCACGTCCATTAGCTCATTCAAATCCTCAAAGTTTATTTTGCTTACTTTATTGAGCTTCAGAAGAGACATAAGCAGCTTGTCTAATGTCTCACAGAGAAGAGGGAAAGGCAGAGTGTAAATCTAGAGCTACACCATGCTCATTACGATCGGCTGCTTCTTAGACGTGTATTATATAATTAAGTCTAAGATGCTGGACAAGGTTTGTAGCCCTCACAGCTTCTTTCCCTCGCACCTACCCCCATAAAAAGTCCCCACACTGCCCTGGCCCTCTTTCTTCTCTGCCAGTGTCCTGCCCTTCACTGCCCTGTCTAGCTGCACAAAAGGTCTGCTCCAGCCTGCTGTCCAAAGGGCCCAGTGGGTCTCCTGTAATTGCAGCCCATCTTCAGTGAGAGTGCTTCATCTGGTAAGAACAATCTCTGCTTATTTGGGGATGTCATGTTTGGGGAGGAAATTTTTTACAACCTATGTTTCCCTCACCATCATCCCAAACCCTGGTCCTTGGGGAAGTCATGATGCAGACTTTGTACACAAAGAGTGATTTGAATGGAGGGTCTTCGATTCCAAGAGCAAGGACTCTAAGCTCAATTCTCGAGTCTGCTACTGGCTTCTAAGCACCTCGACTTCCCCATTATGCCACTTTCTACTTTTCATTTTCTCTCCCTGCATTAATCGAGATGAAAGGGCCCTCCAAGGAACATGAAAAAGAGAAAAGAGGTGATGGCCAAATAGATACATTTCTGAGAGGGAAAAAGAGGTTTCCCATAAGGTTAAACAAAATACTGCATGTAGAGCGTTTCGCTAGCACCTGGCACAGAAAGGTGCTCGACAGCTGCATGAGGCACTGGGCAGATGAAGGGCACCGGGACGAGGACACCTGCAGTGTCTTGTGGGGCCGGCTGCTGTCAGGGTGGGGCCCACAGAAGAGTACTTTCCTGAGTTTGCCTGCAGGGTACAGTTGGTGGCATGCCACAGCTCTCAGGAAAGTGACCTAACTTGGATTTTTCTGTATGGACACAGAATTGCAAGAAATTCTCATTTGCATGGCAATGGGGAGTTTATTCTTCCTAGAAACTGCAAGTCAAGACCCAGAAGAAAGAAGCATTTCTTAATAATGCTTAATCAGCTGTATCTCAAAGAAGCAAGAAAACAATTAAGGAAATGAGATACTAAGGAAACAGGGAGAAAAGTAATCTCCCAAAGGTGGACCCACCCAGTAAACCTTGACAGCATTTCCTCTTATCCACCTGCATAAAAGTGACCAGCCCTTTCCAAGCGTCAAGGGGCAGAGAAGAAACAGGAGCCGCTTGGAAGCACCTGGTGAGAGGTAAGGTTCACGTGGGCCTTTGCTGGAGGCTTTTAGGCACACCGTCCTAGCCCTCATCCCTCACTGCCGCAAAGAGGTGACGGGTCGATGTTTTGTATGGCCTGGGTGTTTTGTAGGAGGGGAAGGGTACTCCATAGAGAGGATGAACCTCCTAGCACCTTGTTCTCAATAAGAAAAGATGGAGGATGGGAAAGAAGGAGGGCAGGAGGGAAGGGAAGAGAAAGGAATCTAATATTTACTATAAGCTTTTTGCTCTAGGAGCTGTTCTGGGCATTTGATACCTTTTCTTGTTTAAAATAAGGCTTTGCAGTATTAAATAGCTGTTTAAATGTAAGGAGCACCACTGGTTCAATGGGACTGGATCAGAAAGGCGCTCCTGTCTGTGTGGTGGGAGGGAAGCTGCTGGGGTACCCGATTGAGCCCCAGAAGGAATGCTACTATCCGTGGATGGTGTGGCGGTAAGTACAGCCGGCTCGAGGGCCAGCCACAGTGTCTGCCTACCTCAGGCAGGTGTATTCTCTTCTCTGGGTCAGTCTCCTCTTGGGTATAATGGGGACAGAAACAACTCACCTCACAGGGTGATTGTGAGGATTCAAGAAGAAAATTGTGGGAAATGCTGAGCACAATACCCCCAACACGTGGCATGTATGATAAACATTAGCTACTACTGTTTCTGAATCGGCCAAGAGGTCTGGGCTCGCCTCACCGAGCTAAGGGAGACATCTTTCTCCTCTGCAAAATATCTGAGGCTTCTGGCATGGGGGATGATCAGAGGATGTCCCACTGCTTCTGAGAGTCATCTTGTCACAGGAAAAACTGCTCTCTTCCCAGTCACTTGACTTCCTAGAAGTGTCCTAGTTACCTTGAGGGGGGATATTGCTATGGGGGACTCTACAGTCTTCCCTGCCAAGGGAAGTCTGTTCTCCTCTTTTGTCAAAAAGACAGACGTTGGAAAAAAGAGGAATCAAGCCCTTCGGCACAAAGCCTGCTGCACGGTGAGGTCTCATTCTGCAGCTGTGCTCTCACGGGGAACGATGCTGAGTTACCAAGACATGAGGCAAAATGGTTTTCGAAACAGGATTTGCTCTTTCTTGGCTTTCTGGAGAAGAGCCTGGGAATTACCGGAAGACTGGGGAATGGTGTTGGGGTGTGGGGCCTGCTGAGGCTCACAGTCTCACACACGTGTGCTTTAGAACTCTGGCATGGGGAGCGACAGGGAGGAGAGGGTGCGGGGCTCTGCAGCCCCCCTGCGGCTGGCTTCCTATCTTGTGCACTGGCACAGGCCACAACCCCCCCCCCCAGCGTGTGCACACACACACACACACATGCACACACACGACTGGAAGCAAGAGCTCTGGGCTGGGTGGGCAGCATGGAGGATGCTGGCCAGAGGGCTGGTCTCCTCACACATACTGTCCTAAGACTTCTCTTTAGGCTAAGCCCTGGGCTAGTGCTGGGGCAAGTCTGGGGAAGAGACTTGTCCATATGTCGTCATGACACCAAAAAGTGGTTATATGGGAGGGTCAGAGAAGACAGAGGCAGGGAGGGTGATGTGATTAGAAGAGTCTGGCCCTGCCTGGGACAAGCCAGGAGCAAACATGTCCCTTACAGCCTCTGGCTTGGTTGGTGACAGAGGGGAAGCCGCCAATTTACCCCCCTTTTCCCCCTTCACTGTGGCTAATTAGTTGTTTGGAGGTGTCTTGTGCCTCTCTTTCCCATCTTCTCCAGAAGGTGACATCTTCATAGTTGGCTTCAAACAAATGATTTTAAGCAGATACACATTGGGGCTTTATTACAAAAGGGTGTCGCCTATTTCAGGAGCAAACATTTTAAAAATATGCTTTTAGGGTTTTTCAGATCTGTTGCCTAATTCCCAGGCCGTATTACCAACTCTGTTTTCCCTATTTACTTTAATAAAAACAATACTTTTCATCACTGTTGACAAAATGAGTCCTGTTGAGTCATAATGGAGTGATATCCACGCAAATAGACTCCCTGGGACTTGAGAGAGCACAGTATTGTACGTTCTGGGGTGAAGGTGGGGGCACTGAGGGAGGGAGACGGCTCATTCAATTGATTCAGAAAACCAGAGGAGGAGACACATGACCCTGAACTCCACAAGGCTGAGGTACTGAGTCTTTCTTGGCTGCTGTCTGGCCTGCCTTGCAAGGTCCAGAGGGGAGCTTGGTCAGGGGTCCCCACTGTTTTCCCCTCTCCGCTGGGCAGCTGACTTCCACCCCTTCCTGCAGGACATGAAGGCACAGCGTGTTTCCCTCTGGCTCGTGGCTGCTATGTTCTCCCTGTGCTCAGTGCACGCCCGAGGTCTGAGGAGGTGTCTGATTTCCATGGACATACACCATATAGAAGAGACTTTCCAAGAAATCAAAAAAACCATCGTGAGTATGGGTTCAGGGTGAAGGTGTGGGCAAGGGAGCGTGTCTCACTTTCCGTGTTAACTTGAAGATCAAGTTCCTTTCCATTATCCTTTGAGTCTCAGGGAGACATGGAATACTCATGGTGTGTATCTGTCCTTATGTTTCCCTCCATAGCAAGCTAAGGACACCTTCCAAAACGTCACCATCCTGTCCACATCGGAGACCCTGCATAACATCAAGGTATCGGCTCAGATCTGCTCTCTCTGTATCATTATTTTTATGGTGAAGTGGCCCTGGGCTCAGAAAGAAATCTCCACCTTATCTTCTTCTCTTCAGCAATCTCCAGCGTACTCTGTACTCCTGGTTTCTCATTAGCCAGCTGACTCGTTAGTGCACACTTGTGTCTCAGGGACTTGGAAACCCCTAGGATGGATCCAAAAAGCACCACTTACCTACAGAGGGATCGGGGGTGCCACATGCTCCAATGGGACAGGTTGTCTGTGGCTCAGGATGATTCTGGCAGGTTTTGTGGGGAAGCTGAGAAAATAAGCAGTGACTTATAAACTGAGTTGGCTCCAGCAGATAAAGGAGGAAAGAGTCTGGAGATAGGGAGAATGTGTGTGAGATCAATGAATGTGTGTTAGGGGACAGTGAGGCAACCAGGCTTGTGGCGTGAGGGTCGTGCAGGTGAGTGAAGTGAGCAAAAGAGGATAAAGTGGAGAAATACACTCAAGTCATCTTACCAAGAGCCTTCAGAGCCAGGCTGAGCCTCGACTTTATAATACAGCAATAAGGAGTATTGTAGGTTCTTGGGCCAAAGAGTGTATGACCACAGGATCTTTCAGAAAGACTGTTTGATGATTTTTTTAAAGGATTTTATTTATTTGACAGAGAGAAACACAGCCAGAGAGGGAACACAAGCAGGAGGAGTCAGAGAGGGAGAAGCAGGCTTCCCGCCGAGCAGGGAGCCTGATGTGGGACTTGATTCAGGGACTCCAGGATCGTGACCTGAGCCAAAGGCAGTCGCTTAACCAACTGAGCCACCCAGGTGCCCCTGATGATGTTCTTTACAATAGATAATGTGAGGCAGGAAAGCTAACTCTCCAGATAAGAAGTGTTGAGAATGTTACAAAACGGTTGGCTTACAAGGCAAGAATTCACTTTACAAAAGGGTGTTACTGAGAAGTGCCCTTAAACATGAGTTCCTCCAGTCCTTGTAAGCATTGTAGAAAGATCTAATTTTTTTTTCAAACATTCTTCTACCAGAGTGCAAAGGATAGGTGCAGTGAGTTACTCTTTTTTTTTTTTTTTTTTTTCCCTTTTGGCTTCTCTGAGTGAGATAATTCTTCTAGGCAGTGTTGGGCCTGATCTATTTGTAGTAAATACATGTAGCCACTTACTAAATACTATTTCGGCCAACTGTATGAAAACTCATAGAATAGTGCAGTTGGAAGGGACCCAGAAGGCTACCTATTCCAAAGCCATCATTTTCAAATGAACAAATACATAGCTTGGAAGAGACAATGACTAGCCAGTGGTGGACCCCAAGCCCCCTCTGTCTCTAGATTCTTTCTCCTCTCTAGGTCCAGAAATAGCTGATGGGACATAAGAGTCAATGAGGATGCAGGTCTTTATCATATTTCTCCCTCTCCTCCCTCCCTCCCTGATAAAACAAAGGTGTGCTTCTTTTCGCTCCTTTGGTTAAGGGAACCGGCAGGAGAGAAGGAGAAGGGTTTTGCATGGCAAGTTTGCCATCTAGGAAAAGCTGCTTGTGGGGCCAAGGAGGCTTTTCTGCTTTAATGCTAATGAAGATGGATGTCCCACTGCATGCTTCACACCCCTCCCTTGCCCACGTAAATTGCTAGAAGGAAATTCAGCCCAGCCAACAGCTCTGAGCTGTGTCCTGGGAATTAAGCACCGCCAGGGCCCACCCCCCCGCCCCCCAGCCCCCCAGATACATAGACACTGCGCTAGGGCAGACCTGCCCAGAGGTATGCATTTCTGCAGCCGTCAGTTTCCATTCTTGCAAATCTTCGCTCCATTCAAATAATCCCTGCAGTTTAAAAAGTACAGATCGGGGTGGTGAGGGGGAGCAGAGCAGGGTGGTCAGGATAAATGTCATTACAATGGAAGGAATAGTGCCCAGCACACAACTGGTGTGCAAGAGCTCCTGATATTTATATACATGTTGATGGGTGGGAGAAGGTATGTAGGGGCAGACCGCAGCACAACGTAAGGAAGTACTTTTCCAGAAAGCTGCTCAGATGCCGCTCCTTTCAAAAGGGAGACATTGAATTCCCCGAAGGGTTTAAGCTGAAGTGAGTGATGACATGTGGGGATGCTGTAGAGAGAATTCTAGTCTGTGACTGGGCTCCTTCACTTGCTGTTATATTTCCTGGCCATAAAAAAAGAAACTGCAATCTCTCCTCAGTGCCTTCGTCATAAGGAGCTTTGATGTGGTGAGAGGACATGGATACTCGGAGACCAACATGAATTTAAAAAATTGACCCTTAGCTATCTTGTTCCTTGATGTGTTACTCAAATAGGCTGCTTTGGTCTCTGAGATAGTAAGAGTGGAGGGTCCCTGGGGCTTTCTCTAACTTGTGTCTGTAGCCCTTAGATGTGTGCTGTGTGACCAGGAACCTCCTGGCATTCTACGTGGACAAGGTATTCAAGGACCATCAGGAGCTGAACCCCCAGATCTTGAGGAAAATCAGCAGCATTGCCAACTCTTTCCTCTACATGCAGAAGGCTCTGCAACGATGTGTGAGTGGTCACCTCAGGACTCCCTGTTCCTCGACGGCCCCAGGGAGGGCTCAGGACATGCTGATCCCACTCAGCTTTCCGGCTTTCCGTAGTGGCTCCTACACTCAGGGGAAATCCCCTGCCTTGTTGTCCATGGGGAGAACTGTCCAGAACCTCCTCCTCAAGGCTTCCTCCTGGCTGATACCTCAGCAGACCCCATTTCCTCATGGATAATCCTCCTGGGATGATCTGATAGCAAAGTACTCCTTCAGTGATTTCAGTGCTGGCCTGTGACAGAGGGGTGCTCAGGAGTCCAGGCTCATGATACATGTCTCTCTAGTTTCTTCATCTGCGGCCCTCTGGGGTTTCCATGCCCACTGACTTCTGGGTTCTTCCATCCTATAGTCCATCCCTAAGGGTTACCTATAAATTCCTTGTGCTTTGTTAGAAACAAACACCAGAAATGAAACCAAATCCAAACAAACTCACAGAAACTTAGACCAGGAGAAACCCTGGATTCTAGCCTCGACCCTGCCAATATGTGACTTTGTGGAAAATTCTCTCCCCTTGCTGTGCCTCGGATTCTAAAGTTGTCAGAAGTTATAACCCCTACTGTGCTTACATTAAGATGCATCTAATCAATTATTTATTTCACTAATCCAGTAAGTATTTCATGCCTACCGTGCGAGGTACTGCATTCACCAAGTGGTGACAAGCAATTCGGCCCCCATTTTCCTGGCCCTGAACCGCAAACCCAGAAAAAGCAAAAGCCCTGCTTGAACACAGGGAACCTCTATCTACATACTCGTCCCCCGCTCGCTGCTCTGACCCCAGTTGACCTGCCTGAACCCCCTCAGCCAGAAAAAGCAGGCTGGATGGAAGGGTCCGCTGATGGCTGCTTCCTCCACTTGGTCTCAGCAGGAGCAGAGGCAGTGTCACTGCAGGGATGAAGCCACCAATGCCACCAGAATCATCCATGACAACTACGATCAGGTAAGGGTCGGCAGGGGGAGATGGGGAAGATGGAAGAGGGACGTGGGACCCTGAAGGAGAGTGTGCCAACCCTCTACCTGTTCTCCACGCAGAGTTGCTCCTTCTCTCAACGAGTGCTTATTGCTGGGCTCCCCAAGTCTGTGTGTTGGCAAGCCGTGTGTAGGTCTTAGCCCCGGGCTAATTTCCTGGGCTCCCCTTCTCACCCTCCACCATTTCTTCTGCTTTTACACATGAGAACTAAGTCTTGAGGGAAAGCACACACTATTTCAGCTGGGTGTGACACCGAGGGAGCCAAGACCCTCACTGGACATGTTCCCTGCTAGGTGTCGCTGTGGTCAGTAACTGTCACCAGCATTTCATGGGGTGACGAAGAACGGCACTTCTCGTGTTTACACGATACAGAGCACACATCCCACATAGAGGTAGAGTGGAGCTAGTGCTTCTCACATGCGTCCTTTGGAGACTTTGCCACAATAAAATGCAGATTCTGGCTTAGTAGGTATCTCAGGGCCTGAGATTCTGCATTTCAACTACACTCCCAGCTGATGCCAATGCTTTGACATGGCAGGACTGCGTCATGGAGAGGCTGCCTGGGGTAATCTTACAAACTGGCTAAGACTTGTATTGTTCTTGCCATGAATCAGCTGTTCTCCTAAGCACACTACAGATATTAACGCAGGTGTTCCTCATAACCATGCTGGGAGCTGCTATCTGCATCTGATAAACTAGGAAACTGAGGCCAGTTTGGGTTGCCTGTTAGAAAAATAATTTAGGGTACATAGGCTCTGCCAGTATAATTGATGGATAAAAGGAAAACCTCACGACGACTGGAGCATGGGGAAAGATTTGTAAATGGTTACATAGTCTAGAAGGGCAGGTTCTTATGATTATTTTTCTGGTTTCAGCTGGAGGTCCAGTCTGCCGCCATTAAGTCTCTGGGAGAGCTTGACGTCTTTCTAGCCTGGATGGACAAGAATCATCAAGGAACTTCTAGGCCTGACAACCAGGAAGCTAACACCCCAGGGAGGGAGGAATAGCCCCTGCTTGCCTGCCTGAGGGGAGGGAGATGGGGAAGGCCCCATTTTTATGCAGATGAGGGTGTTTTGAAGCAACCTCTCTGAGCTTTGGAATTCTCTCCTCTGGGGCCTGGGTATTGCAGGGAAAAGTCTAGATTTGGATGGTCTTGGGTGGGGCTGCAAGGCCCACTGGCTGGGCTCAGCCTGCCTGATCCCACCTGATCCCACCTGATCCCACCTGAAAGCAGCCAGATAGTTCGCTGGACTATTTATAATAAACAGTCTGTGGAAAGGTCCTGAGGGCCATAGTAGCGGGAACGGGTGGGCTTCCCCTAATTTATTGTGCACTTGTTTATCCCGTGTCTGTGATGCGAGCTGAGCGATGTCCTGTAGTGCATATTGTACGGACCGATGTTCCTGAATAAACTCAGTTCTCTACCAGTTGGCGCAAGTGTCTTCTCATCCGGCCAAGGGCCAGTCAATGACTTGTAAGTGGTGACAATTAGAAATGAGAGGCGCCTTAAAGAATGCACATACCTAGGGAAACTGAGGCCCGAGGGGGTAAGAATCACTGAGTCCCCAAACGAGTCAGTGCAGAACAGGGGTCCACATTGGGTCCCCAAAGCCTCCATCCAGCACCCAGTTTTCCCCCCAGTGATCAAGAAGATGGACGCAGGGCTTCTGACCGCTGGCTTCTTGACATCACCTCACTTCTGTCTCTGTGACTTTCTCTGTCACAGAAATGCCATTTCTTTCTTACTGCTTCCAACCTAGATACATTTCTGACCCTAGATTCGTTCTCCACGGGCACAGAGGTTGCGCTAGAAAGAAGGTGTTTCTGACGAGGGATGGTTGTCCAGGTGACAAAGAGGAACGGGGCAGCCCAAGGCCTGGGCTATGCTGGGTAGAGAAGTAGCCCAGGCTACAGCAGAGGGAGTCCCAAATGGGCACCACCTTCTAGAAGGACACTCCTCATGTGGTTAGTGGAGGTAATGACTGACACTGACCACCTGCCACGGGCCGGGTCCTGAGATGAGCACTTTCTAGGCCTCACCCGGGGGGCATCATCTGTGCCTGGAGTGGCTGCCCGAGGCGTCCTTTCTTCACGGCTACGGGAGGAAAAGATCCCACAGGGCATGCATCTGTGGGCAGAGCCCGATCTCTGAAATCAGACACAAGCCCGTGTGACTTGGCATAAACTACTTAATGTCTTTGCCTCAGGGTCCTCTTCTGTAAAGGGGAGATAAAGGGCCCCAACCTCACAGTGTTGCTGAGCATCAGGCGTGGTGAAGCCCCCCCTCCCTGGGAGCCGAGCGGGGTGGCTGCTGCGCCATGTGGTGGAAAAGAGTGCCAACCAGGGGCCAGGGGCCGGTTTCAAGGCTTCTCCAGCCATGAGCTGCCCGGAGCAAGTCACTGAAATTCTTTGGTAACCTTAGTTGTCTGGAATGTGGATAATGACCCTATACAATCTCCTGTGTGTGCTCATTTAAAAGCCAGAGTCATCACGACAGCCTATAGAGCCCTGTGATCTGTCCACATGGCCTCCCCAGCTCCGTTTCTCTAACCATGCCGCGACTCTGTGTTGGGGCTCACTCAGACCCGCCATCCTGGCTTATTATCTGTGTTCCTCCAGCACCCCAGGCATGCTCTCATCTTAGGGCCTTTGCACTCTGTGGGCACACGTGTGGGTAATCAGAGGTCAGGTTAAAAAAAAAAATCCAGTGTTATGTTCTGATGGGATTAAAAGGCTATTAAAAGAAAGCAGGACTGTTTGCTGAAGACTCCACTTTTGCAAAGTGCCCTTGGATAGACATCTGTCCTGAGCAGGAGGAGGGCAGGACCTTCATTAGAAGGTCTTTTATGCCTGCCTTGGGGTCCACTTGACCCCAGACACCCCCTCCTTTAGGCCTTTATTCAAAGGTGTCTTAGGTACATGCAAAACCCTTATCTCTACCTTTAGCACATCTTAGACCCCTTTCCTGCTTTCTCAACATCCTATTTTATTACCTGTTTCCCCCACTCAGATGTTAGCTCCACAAGGGCAAGGATGGCTTGGTTTCTTCACTGCCTGCAACTTATTAGGTGTTAAATTCATATTTCTTGAATAAATGATCTGGATAAACTTAAATGATTATAATACCAGACATTATATAGTGCTTTCTATGTGGCAGGCTATAGTCTAAAAAATACACATAATGTATTATAAAATGAATATATATATTTTATTTAATTCTCACAACAATCCTCTAGCAGTTCTGAGAGGAAAATAAAATGGAAAAAAAAAAAAGGCCACTGCATTGAATCCTAGCAATACAGATAGTTAAACCCCAAGGAGGAAAATGGGCCACAGAGAGGTTAAGTAATAGACCCAAAGTCACACAGCTCCCAAGCAGCAGAGCCAGGGAACCTGGTTTCAGAATGAGCTATAATGTTAGCAATGCAGACATGTGCTGTGCCAGGCACCAAGGTGAAAACTTGCCATACCACTTCTCCTTCATTCCTCATCATGCTCCTGTGAGGTATAGAAGAGTGGCCAACCCAGTTCTGTAGATGAAGAGATGGAAAGCTTGGCGAGGTTCCACACACACTGAGGGTCGTGCAGCTGGTTGTGGAACTAGGATTCAAACTCAGGGCATTCTATTCGAAAACAGGAGCCCTCGGTCACGATGAAACGTCACCTTGGGCATGCAGTGCGGGAGGCTGGCAGGGAAGGCGCTTTCTGGGCATCAGGACTACGTCTGCCAGGCTGCAGAAGTAGTAGCGGAGGAGGAGGGGGAGGAGGAGGAGGTGGAGCGGGAGGGGGAGGAAGAACTAGAGAAGGAGAAGATCCCTTGCCTTCTCTCTGTCCTTCTATATCTCTTGTCTGCAGTTTTACTTTGACCCTTCGCTTGTGCACCTGTCCTTTCCTTCCTTCGAGACTTGAAGAATGTCTCCCAACTCTTTTGTTGCCCACAGGGAACCTGGAACCGAGTTATGCTTTTGGTTTTGGCATTGCTGCTTTCTTTGTTTGGTTTTATTTTCTACTTTCATAGAGCCGGTGCTTACTTGGGAACCAAGTATTAAATTCTCCCCCGAACCATCCCTTCTGAGTCCTCCACGAACCCCTAGGCACCCTTGCAAATCTAGGGCTCACCTTCCACTGCTAAGTTGCCAAGGGAGGGACCCCACACAAGGTGGCAGGACCTTCCATATGTGATCCCGCTCAAGTCCCAGAGGAGCCGTGGAGGTTGCAGGTCTTACCCCCAAGTGGCAGTGAAAGAGGCTGAGGCTCAGGAAGGTGGGAGGCTTGCCCCAAATCATATGGCTAAGGGATGGCAGATGGAGACAGTAAATCCAGGTCCCATCTCCCTGGCTCCAGTGCTCTCTCCCCTTGCTGCTGAGGGAGTTCACTTTATTTTGGCCAAGACTATATGACCCTGGGCCTAGATTACTATGCTGGATGCAAGCAACGTAGATCCTTAACCCTAGATATACAGAAAAGGACCTGGGCTTACTAGCAACAGTCCTGTAAAGTTGCACACTAATTGATGGGCCAGCACAGAGCAAAGAAGCAGAGGCCAACTTCTGAATGTGTCCCTTAATCGTCCTGGTCCAGCTGAGAGTCTGGGTTCCTCCTGGAGGACTCTGTCTCCTCCTTCCATCTTCCAGAGCAAATCACAGGCAGCCAGGCGTGCACAGGACAGTTGTCTTTTAGAACTGTGGTCTTGCTGGAAATATGGGCCGAGAGGATAAGAAGACAGGCTTTTGTGTGAAATCTTGCTCCTGCTTTAATGTATGACCTCAGGCAAATCTGTGCCTCAGTTTTCTCCTCGGTACAGATGCTGGAGAGAACTGCCTCTCGGGTGATGAGGAGTCAGGACATCATCTATCGTAGATGTGGATAGTAGATACAGAGTAGGTGCTCATTACAAATGATGGTCGTTCCTTATGATTCATACCTTTTTAAATCTTTTCCCCGTAAAACACTGTTATCTGGGGAAAACCTTTCTCTTACATGTTTTTTAAACTAACAAGTGACACCAGACACAATGTACTAGCCTCTGGGTCTCCAGGAAGCAGTCCGCTGAGTCCCTGAGAGGGAACGTGCATTTCTGTGCAGACAGCTAGGGTCTGGCTATCTTCCTGAATCTCTCTGCTCCTCAGACAGCCTCCTGCACTCTTCCTTCCTCGGTCACAGATGCATCCCAGTGTGGGACCTCCCTTGCCCTGGCTGGACCTTGCCTCATTCATGCCCAGCACAATCCCTGGTCCCTCCAGATCACGGGCTGTCTCCAGGCCTTGGGAATGATCACCTGACCAGGGGCAGAAACAGACTCATTCCTGGAGGCAGGTTTGGGGAGCAGCATATGGCATTTGGCCAAGGAGTTTGGGGGAGGAGAAATTCTTAAAAAGCTGTTATGAAGGAGCTCTAGAGCATTCTAAAGAGAGTCTCTACTTTTAGTTCTGTTTCTGAGAGCCACTTGGTTAGCCCAGTCTCAGACCCCAGCCATGACCCACCATCTGTAGATTAGGGTGTCATAGAAGGGGCCTTCTCTATGCAAGAACAAGTCTTGATCCAGGCACGGGACCGGAGAGGGTTCGGAATCTAGCATTTCCCACAAAGGACGTTTGCCCCAGTGTGCCCCAAGCCTGATTACCTCTGTCTTGTCACTTTCTTAGGTCCTAAGAAGACTCGATGCCTCAGTTTCCTTACTTGGAAAATGAAAAGAATAATCCTATCTCTCTCATGGATTTCCTGAGGATAAAATGAGCTAATATTTTAAGAAGTATTCAGTGCCTGACATTCAGTAACTTCCACAAACAACAGAAGAGCCTCTGGTCACATTCTGTTGCTGTCCTACCTCTCCCCTAGCCTAGGCTGACCTTCCCAAGAACCAGAGCTCCATCCCAGGGACAGAAAGCAATCTTCCTCTCACTCATTCCTCTCCACCCCACACCACCCCCCTGCTGTGTGTTCCCTGGGACCCGAGTGGTTTTCCAGTGTTTGACAAGCCAGAGATCCTTGACTGTCCACCCCCTCTTTCCAGATGGTTCTCGGGGATGGCTACACTGTGAATGGCTGCACTCAGCATCTAAAGATGCCTTGAGTAAATTTTTTTTTTTTTTTTTTTTTTTAAAGATTTTTATTTATTTTGACAGAGAGAAACACAGCCAGAGAGGGACACAAGCAGGGGGAGTGAGAGAGGGAGAAGCAGGCTTCCCGCCGAGTAGGGAGCCCGATGTGGGACTCGATCCCGGGTCTCCAGGATCATGACCTGAGCCGAAGGCAGTTGCTTTACCAACTGAGCCACCCAGGCGCCCCTGCCTTGAGTAAATTAATGCGTACATGAAGCCAAGCCAGTAACAGCTGTCCAAGCAGCTCCTCTCGTAGGAAACCCCCGTGGCTTCACTCTGCGGCTGCCTGGGACCCACCCTGTCCTCCACGGGTCCATCTGTTTGGTACCCCTGTTTCTAGTCTAGAGCAAGGAGTCTGTTTTCCCCTCTGTCGGGCTTCCCTAGCTCTGGTTTTGATTTTGCCTCATTTTTATGGTCTTCAAGTCCACATCCTGAAGGCTGAAGGTCAGTGGCTCCCACCCCTCTCCTGGGCCACCGAGGTCCCTGCTTCCCCGGGAGCAGCATGGTCCCCAGCATGCCGGCTCCAGCACTCGTCTGCCCTGACAAGGCCCATCGCAGCACCTCCTCTCTGGGGCAGGGAGTTCTGAGTTTTTTCGGGCCAGCAGGAGCCAGGAGAAAACTCAGGAAGTACTGATTTCACCTCTTCCTCACCTCTTCAGTGTCTCGCACAGATCCCCGCCCAACCCAGGATGGGGGTGGCACAACTCCGGAGGGGGTACCCCTGAGGCCCGGTGCGGAGGACGCCCACTGGCGGTGACCTCGGGAGGCCTGCGCTGAGGCAGTGGGATTATGCCTGGGGAGCTAGAAATGATGTCTGAGGGGACAGTGGTTGTATGGCAGAGAGCTTAGTCTCTGGAGAACCAGAGCCTGGAAAAGGGCTTTGAATCTAGTTAGGGAAATGAATCGGTAAGAAAGATGGCTGAGCGCCTGTCATGTGCCATGTGGACCGAAGCATCACCAAAGGAAACTGGTAAGTGGTTCTTAGAAATGGAAGATTTCAGAGGCCCGCTTCCTCAGACTGATGTTCGCCATTCATGGCACTGACCCTTCGCAACGTTCTCCAATACCTACTCCCCTCTCCAGCCGACACCCACATGGGTGCCCTCCCTCAGGGGCACAAGCACCTTCTGCTTCAGAAACTTTGTTCTAGTGGTCCCACTGCAAGGAACAAGGGTTCTGCTCCTGTCACAGCCTTTCCATCCTCAAACCTCCCCAAACCATTACTTCTTCAAAGCCTTGCTCAAACCAGACTCTCTCCAAGACATCAGCTCAGATAAGTAACCCCCACAAACACCCCCAACCCTCAGGGCCTATGATGAGCATAGACTCTGCATTTTCTAGAAATGTCCTGATAACAAGCTCTCCCATCATCTCCATAAATAACCTCCTTCCTCTCCCACTTCATGTCACAGTTGGGAAAGTGTGATTGGCATACCTATGGGTCGTCTTTGTGCCTGCCGTTAGAGCCAGGAATCTCAATGTTCTGTGTGCTCTGGACCTCCTCGGCACAGGGCAAAGCCTATGGGCCCTACTCAGACTAATGTTTTTAAATGCATAAAATAAAATACATAGGATTACAAAAGAAATCACCTATATTCAAATACAGCCATCAAAATACAGAACGACAATAGGTCATATAAAATGAATGTGCTTCTTTATTAATGCATTAACAAGACCTGGCATCAGGGAGACCTACAAACTACTGACAGTTCTTTTTTTTTTTTTTTTTAAGATTTTATTTATTTGACAGAGAGAAACACAGCCAGAGAGGGAACACAAGCAGGGGGAGTGAGAGAGGGAGAAGCAGGCTTCCCGCCGAGCAGGGAGCCGGATGTGGGACTCGATCCAGGGTCTCCGGGATCATGACCTGAGCCGAAGGCAGTCGCTTAACCAACTGAGCCACCCAGGCGCCCCACTACTGACAGTTCTAAGTAGTGATGAGTATAAATAATATTTTGAAGTATCTGAAACAACTGTAACGTGATACAAAAATATTTGTGATTTCTGTCAGTGACAAAGTTACAGGTGCTGCTAAAACTTCTATGGTTTGTATTTTTTTCCTATTCTTATAATCAAAGAAACTGTTAAATTTTGATTAGAGGTTAGGGAAAAGAAAAGATGTATTTTTTTTTCCATCCAACTTTTCCCAGGTTAAGATCTCCCACATTAAAGGCTCTGTTCCCCTACAAAGCTCTGAGTCCCACAAGAGTTCCCAAGACACCAATCTTTTCGCTTGGGTGCTCTGGGGTCATTCAGCTTCGTGCCCGCACATGGGAGTCTCCATGCTTGCCTGTGAAATGAAAAGGCAAAGAATTACATTCATCCCTGTCCTTCTAGATGAGGAAACTTAATTCAAGGTCCTGTCTGGATTTTTGTTCCCAGATTCCATGTTTGGGGGAGGGTTTTCCCAGTGGATCGCACTTTGCAGGCAGAGGCTGGGAGGAATTAGCCAACTCTGGGGCCAGCTATGTCAGAGGAAATCTCAAGAGAAAGGGTGGCAGCAGGTCAAGTTGGTTAAACAGAGCATGATGGAAAGACACAGGGGAAGGAAATGACGTCACCCATTTTGCAGGCTTTGAGGACAGGGAACTGAAAATGTGGCAGCTGCTCATCTCTACCCCACAGGAGGGTAGCAGGGGAAGTACCAGAGACTGCAGGCTGGGCAAAGCTCCCATACTGCAGGCCTGGGAGTGAGAACAACCTCTACTTGCCATCCAGGGAGCTGAAGTTCTTCCTTCAGCAGAACCTGAAGACCCGTGTTTCCCTCCAAGGTGATGCAACTGGGTGGGAAGCCCACGTGCCAGCGACGGTGACGTTGGTGTCGACAGGGAAAACCCTGAGCTGCAAACGTGGGACTTGCCTTGGGAAAAAAAAGGAGTGGCTGGGTTTTGTTCTTGGTTTCTAGAAAATTGTTTCCTGCCCAAAAATGACTTGGTTAGAAAGCTGAATTTTTTTCTCAAGCAGGGATTCTTCTTTTCTCCTCCTGCCCAGCTTACCTTTACAATCACGCTGGCACTAATTGTATGCGAACTCTCAGTTTTAAAACCCTATTTCCTAGAGTTAGCTCGCTGTGCTCATGAAATGTGCCCCCACATTTCTTCAGCACTGGCCCATCATCTGCCAAGCATTTTATTTGATCGCTAACAATATGCCAAGCACTCTGTTACTCTTGCGGATCTCACGGTCATACAGTTAGAACCGCATCGCTTCCCCTACTCTAAGACCCTTCATGGCTCCTTATTGCTTCAGGGAGGGCAATGGTGAGGACAAAGAATCACAGAAACACAAAGCAGAAAGGAAAAGGACTTAAATCATTTAATTAACTTCCCCATAATTTATAGATGAGGAAACCGAGATCCCGAGAAGGGAAGTGATTTCCCCAAGACCACACAGTGGGCTGCAGGTAAAGCTAGAGCTAGGCAATATCTTTCTAGACTCGTAGTCCAAGTTCACATTCCCTGGCATGCTAACCTTGATGATAAAGCCATATTTCCAGCTTGATCTCCCATTGCCCTTCTACACAAAATCCAGCTCCAGCCAGGTAGGCTCTTTGCTAGTCCTCAGATAAGTTGTGAGTTTGCTGCCCTATTCATCTCTGTCCTGAAAGGCCTTTGTTGGACCCCAGCCTCCCTGACTTGACTGCTTCAAGTAGTTTTCCTGGTTTGCATATCCAATCACATTGCTCCTTGCTGAAAGCCTTCATAACTGCTTGCTTTTGGATAAAATCCAAATTTCTTAATATGACCAATATTACTTCTGACCTAAAACCAGCTTATCTTTTACCCTCATCTTGCCATCCTCCTATCCCTCTCTGATTTCAGGCCATTTGGTAATGACTAATTGCTCTGTATGTCTCTATTTTTAGGTTCAGCTAAGCCTGAGAGCCTGTGGCAGGATATAACATAAAGAAGACATGATTTTAAATCAATATGTTCATTCACTAGTTATCAAGTGATAACTGAGCACCTACCTGGAGTCATTGAGTGTTGGGACCACAGAGATGAACACGGACCTCTCAGGCTGGTGAGAGGTCTAGATACGCAACCAAAAACACTACAGTTGATTGTGATAAGTACAAAAGAAGTATATGCAAGGTGGAGTGGAGGTCCACAGATGGGAGGAACCAATTTTTCTCCAGAAAATGGGGGTGGGGGAGAGAGGGAGAGAGGGAGAGAGGGAGAGAGGGAAGAGGGAAAGGGAGAGAGAGAGAGAGAGAGAGAGAGAGAGAGAGAGAGAGAGAGAGAGAGAAAGGTTAGGGTGAGGTAGGGCAGTTTTACAGAGAGGAGAGTTGGATTGGTGTCTGTACAGAGAATGGAATGGAATCTAGTCGATGGGCTTTAAGAGAAGAAAGTACTCAAATCCCTAAAACGTGGAGGTTTGGGGAAACCAGAGATAAGAGAACAAACTGGATCACCCTGCCCTAGGCACGTGGGGTGGATGTCTTTTTTATAACAGTCACCTGTGACCAACAAAGAACAACCAGACCCTAAAAAGAAGTAAGCCATTAAAAATATTATCACCAGTCCTTACTCAAGCCAAGACATCACAAGAATGATGTCACAAGCTCCCTAGTCAGTTCTAAATTAAAGAGGGTCCGTGGAGGCCCTTGTTGGCAATCTCTTTCACTCCCGACTGTTTTTCCTGTATCTTCACTTAACAAAACTCTACCGCTTTACTCCCTCTCCTTTGTCTGCAAGATTCATTCTTCCATCCCAGGAGACAAGAACCTCACTCTCCCGCTTCACCAGCACCACACCAATGTGCAGATTATTTAAAAATAAAATCTTAAAAAATAAAAATTAGAAGAATAAAGGAGGGGACAAAAGCACCTCTTGGAACTCTCTTCCAGTTCTGTAATTCAGTGATCTTTCTTGCCTTGTTTACCATTTCATCTTCCTTCTAGAAGGGAGTTGGGAAGAAAGAGATGCATCTTTTATCTAAAACCCATAACCAGTTGTCTCCTAAGAAGGCTTCTTTAGGAGGGAGGTGTTGAGGTAACACAGCCGGCAATTAATCTGCCTTAGGATGGGAGGAAGTGCAGTGCCGCCAGAGAAATTCCAGGGGAGTTTCAGACCTCACCTGCAGGAGCTCACTTCCTTTATGTGACATATAAAAAATAATTGGAAGCCTCTCGGTTGAGACAGACTCCTAGGAGACCAGAGCAGCAGGCTTTCCTGAACTCAGGTAAGAAAACTCCCTTTCTTTACACTATTCAGACAGTTCTGGGGTTCTGGATGGTTCTCCCAATCACTTACCCAAGTGTGTTGAAGGCCCCATCTCCAGGAGCCCTTTCCAATAAGATAAAAGTGTCCTACGAATAGAGAATTGTTATATTTATCTTCTCATGCCAGTACCTAGAACAATATTTAAGATGGTGTTCAATAAATGCTAATCAAATCGTTGAATTTAGGTTGTATTTACTATACACACCCTATGCTTAAAGTAACTAACACCATTCTCTTTTTTAAATGAATTGATTACTCACTATATTTTAGATGTATGAATCATGCATCCTTTTCTTTAAATGTCAAAACAAGTTTCTGGAGTAAGTATAATTACCACCATTTGGGGGGCTATGAAAACAAAACCCAAAAAAGGCGAGTTTGCTCATCCAGGGTCACGTAGATGTAAGGTGACTAAAGCATTCAGGTTTCCCTGTGTCTTCGTCAGTCTTAAGACTGAAAGTCTTGTGGCTGGGGATCCCCCTCAGTCCTGAGCAAACTGGGAACAACCTACCTTGATGGGAATTCGTAGCCAGTGTGTCGCAGCCTGGCACTGTCAGACTATCTTTGCTTAAAATGTTGACATGTTGTTCATCATGGATTTTTTCATTAATTCTGATGTTGTGTTAAGATATTACTTATCTTGATTAGTAAGACTTTTGGTGCCCCCTTAAATTTTGTGCTTGAGGTGAGTGCTTTGTTCTCCTCACCCTTATCTCAGCCCATTATAATTTATCTTAAAACTCAGAAGTTTTGGGATGGGAGCAGCCTATTCCAAGAAGAAATGAGTCCCCTTCCTGCCTTTCTTCTCTTTTGGGGTGTGGGAGGCTGGCAGAGCCAGGAGTTGCAGAATCAGGAAAGAGCACTCGCTTGCATTCCTCTCAGATGTACCTGACTATAGTCTTCCTGTAGAGGGTGCTGTGGAGCTCAGACCTCAGGAAGGATAAGTGTTCGGTGTAACTGGGCTAGTTGCCCATCAGATCTTGACTTACCCTGGCAGGAGGACTGTTATGAAATCATCGACTTTCTATTTGCCTTTGGGGTTGAAATAAATCTATTATCCCCAAATAACCAACCTGATCCCAGACAAATACCAAACAGCTAAGCTCTTCTGCCCTGGGGGCAGCCATAAAATCTACAATTTTCCCCAAGTGTTTTTGGTGGCTCAGCAACAGCTTCTGTGAGATTCTATTTTCTTGCAGTTCCCCTTCGGGCTTAAGGGGACCAGAAGAGTGAGCTACATCGGCATTCCGGAAGGAAAGACTGTATACGTCAATTCGCCAAAACAAGTTTTAACATTTTCCCTGAAATGTAATCATCTGTCTACTCACTGCAAGTGCCTGCTGCTCCAGGACTTCCCTGCTGGGCAATGACGATGGGGCTGGGATGGGGACAGAATAAAGGAGCCAGGACCTGTAGCACCAACTCACACTCAGACCCTGAACAGACACCCAGAGTCTTTTCTTCCAGGAGGCTCAGCAGCTTTTCTTAGTAAGTTAAATGAAAGGACCAGACTATCCAAAGCCAGACAAAGCCGTTGAGTTTCACCAGGGGACACCTGGGGAAGGCATGTCCCTGGTGACTGAATTGGCTTCCTAAGACATGATGTTGGGAAAATCAGTAAGTCATTCTCTTTCCTTTGAATTCCTAGCTCTTTTGGTCTTCAGACTTTGGCACAAGATGAAAGCCTCTGGTCTTCCCATCTGCCTTCTCTCTGCTGCATTTTATCTCGTCTGGACACCTTCTGCTGGGCTAAAAACACTCCATTTGGGAAGCTGTGTGATCACCACAAACCTTCAGGAAATGCGAAATGGATTTTCTGAGATACGAGACAGTGTGGTAAGTGAAGGAGGCAACCCTTCCCTGTTCCAGGGGCTGTCCCTCTTCTTCTCTACTTATCTTTGTCTATCCTCTGGAAGCCCAGCAGTGTGATCACAAAAAGATAGGCTGGGAACTCTTTACCAGGAGGATGTGTTCCCAAGAAACAGCTATAGTTCATAATTCAAGAGTGCTTTGGAAAGGGACACTGTCTGCTGGGCTGTGTGGCAGGGAGAAGATGAGAGGTCTTGATGTCAAGACCTGGCAGTAGTCACTGACCTGTCTTTCTTTTCTTGCCTTCTTCCACTTAGCAAGCCAAAGATGAAATCATTGATATCAGAATCTTGAGGAAGACTGAGTCTTTGCAAGACACAAAGGTATGTGCTTGGTCCACAAAGTTCTGGGAGGAAATATTAGAGGCCTCTCCATTGTCCTGGCTCTTGTCCCTGGATGCTCTCCCCCCACCAACATATTAGTCTTCTTCGTAGCCTGCGGATCAGTGCTGCCTCCTTCGCCATGTACTGAGACTCTACCTGGACAGAGTGTTCAAAAACTATCAGACTCCTGACCACCATATCCTCCGGAAGACCAGCAGTCTTGCCAACTCTTTTCTTACCATCAAGAAGGACCTCCGGCTCTGTGTGAGTAAAGGTCTTGGTTAAAAGAATCCATTACTGCATATAACTTCAAGGTCTTAGCAACCAAGCTCTTTCTTACTGCCATTTAACGGATAGAAAAACTGAGTCCAAAAGTTCTCATAATCTGTGTTGTGTCATGTGACTAGGTAATAAGAACTCAGTTTTACTGACTTTTGGCTATATGCTCCATGCAAAAAGTCTAAATAACTACAAAAATTCTATGTAATATCCAGGATAATTATCTACTATCTGTGAAATTACACTTTTTCTGTAGGTGAAAGACCCTATGATATTAGTGTTTTGTGTGTCCTGGCATCCTGGCAGTCACTCAGCAAAACGATTGGACTCGATATCAACATAGGGCTGAATAGGACATGGGGATCCAACAAAGAGCTCCATATCTGAGCCTACAAAGCTGGCCTCTTCTTCCAGCTGATGATTCGTTTTCTGATCCCCATGATAAATTCTGAAAAGCCTTCTCTATAAGAATGGAGTATGTGCAAGAATGCAAGTGAAAGAGAACTCCCCTTACCTCATGGTGGTGGCAAGGGCAGAAAAGCAGAGCCTCTAATAAAATCTATTATTCTATGGCATTCTTTTCAGCATGCCCATATGACATGCCCTTGTGGAGAGGAAGCAACAGAGAAATACAGCCAAGTTCTGAGTCACTTTGAAGAGGTATATGCAATTTTGGCCTTGGTTGGGATGGGTGTGTTTTTTAGAACTGAGATCACAGATGGGTGGAATGGATATTCATACTGGTAGAAATCCTGAAGCCCTCAGTAACCCTCTGAGGTCATGTGGACCATCCCTCTGCTGGGGTGGGGATACCCATTCAGGCTCCAGAGGGTGCTGTCTCTGGAAGTTGCTCTGGGATTCAAGAGGGAATGGCCCTAATTCCATCAAGTCACTCCAGAGACATCTGGATCTTCCAGCTGTGCAAATAAGAGGCAATAGTTTTCCAACATTCACAGAATTATACATACCCTCAAAACGTTTAGTCACAATATCAAACATGATCATGCCATATTATTTCTCATCTTCCTTTGCACATCTGCCAGGAAGGCCTGGAGTCTACTCCTTACTAATTCCTACTCATCCTTTAAGATTCATCTTAGGCATCACCTCCAGGAAGGTATTGACTACACCTCCCAAAGCTAGGTGCCTCTCCTGTCATCCTATGGGGACTCCATCCTCTATCCATCACACTACATTATAGTTGTCTGCTTCTATCTCCCTCACTTGCCTGAATTCCCTGTTAGTAGGGACTGTGCCATTCATCTCTGAATCCCTAGGCAGCCCAATGCTCAACACAACAAATATTTGTTCAGTGGAAGTTGCACAGTAGCAACCCTTACACACACACACACACACACACACACACACACACACACCCCTTCCTTAAAGAAAAAAAGCCTCAATACTTTGATCTCTGTGATTTAAGAGGCTTGGGTTGTAGTCTGAATTCTTCCACGCCCTAGGCTTCCGTTTCCCTACGTAATGGACTCTATGATTTTCCTTCCTCTTGTGAGATCCCAAGATCCCATAACTTCTTTCAAGCTCTCCATTTTGAAAAGAACATTGTGCTTACACTCCTCTGCAGACCTACCAATGAGAGGAGAGCATTAGCCCGGGAGCACATATTGTGTCTTTATGAGATGCTCACCATAAAACAATGTGTCTTTCAGCTTACACCTCAGGCTGCAGTAGTGAAGGCTTTGGGAGAGCTGGACATTCTTCTGCAGTGGATGGAGGAGATGAAATAGGAGGAGATGATATAGGAGGAGAGTGCTGACCTTACTGTCAGTAGTGCCGGCCAAGAATCCCAGTCCTTGGTAATGGCAGAGGAATGACCCCAAAACACCATCTCGCTGCTATATAGTCTAGTGCTGGTCACCATGCATATTATTTATTTATTTATTTATTATTTGCTTCCTTATTGTGGTTGTCTCCATGTTTTCCTACTCTTAATCTAGCCCATGGTTTTATAAGATTTCGCTATTATCTTTTCTACTGTTGGGTGTATTTATTAGTTAATATACTTATTTATTTTTGCTATTTAACTTATTTATTTTTAATTGCAAAGATAAGACTCATTAAAAAATTCACAGATTATATTTATAACCTGACTACAGGTTTTCATGTGGGTTTTGTATAGTAAACAAACCCTCCAAATTCTAGAGGGGTGGCTGGGGGTGCTATTCATTTTATTAAATTAAGGACATCTTTACTGACTGCCAAAACTCTGTGAGATATTTAAAAGTGAACTAATGGCTACTAAATGTAGCTTGTGGAAGAAGTTCTGATGTGAAATTGCAGGCTTATCTTACAGTTACTGACCACCTCAACTCCCCAACCCCATACTTGCTATGGAATCATGTATGGCCAAAATGTACTTCTACAAATAAAGTTTTCATTGCATACTGTCTTCGTGGAGTTTGGAAATGCTTCAGGAGAAAAAACAATGGTGGGGAGACCTTGAATCTCTTATTACCTAGGGACTTCTTGCTCTTTTGGGAAAGAAAGATGCCAATGGGAACCTGGGCCTTCTTTTTCCGACTGAATGCATTCCCAGCTCTATGTCTTAATTGACTTACATCACTGATCCTGCAACTCTGCCCTCTACAGAAGGGCTTCAGTCTGCTTTCACCTTGTTCACTTTGAGCACTGTCCTCTCTGTATCTGGTTTTCTTTCTCACTTTGGGTTCTCATAGTTTAGCAATCAGTCTTGATTGCAACGCAAATTACAATGGACAGAAGGCTCTTATTATAAGGGTTAAGAAAACAGATGCAAAGTGTAGGTACTGACCCTTGACTAGATTGGTGCATGAACACTCCCTTGAGGCTCTTCTACTTTGTATTCTGGCCAGCCCCAGGGTCTAGATCATTTCTGGATCAAGTCTTTGTCATTATGACCAACTGCCAAGTCAGCGTTCTCTCTTCAGGCTCCTTTCATGTCTTGAGCTTCCCTGAGCTTTTCTGGCACTGGCTATTTGCCTCATTCCTCCCACCTCACTCTGAGCTGCGTCCCCTGCTTAGCAGTTTAGTTTTCCCAATTTCATGAACAGCAGACAAATGCTGATGCCCTGGCTCCCAAAGCCAGCTCACCCTACTGCCCCTGGTTTCTGCTCTCAGCCCTCAGATTGGGACTTGATGAAGTTTAAATAACTTTATTAATTTTTTTTCTTTTTTTAAAAAGATTTTATTTATTTATTTAACAGATCACAAGTAGGCAGAGAGGCAGGCAGAAAGAGCAGAGGAAATGGCCTCGCTGCCGAGCAGAGAGCCCGATGCAGGCCTTGATCCCAGGACCCTGAGATCATGGCCTGAGCCAAAGGCAGAGGCTTTAACCTGCTGAACCACTCAGGTGCCCATTTCTTTTCTTGTTATACAACTAACAACTACCCAAGAGAGAAAATATGGAAAATACAGAAAAACATAAAGAAGAAAATTTAGATCACTTCTTATCCACTCTTAAACATTTAGGTGTATTTTTCCCAGATCTTTTTTCTTGGATCCAAATCATGACTCAACCCTCATTACCTGAGTGATTTGGGCTGTAAAACTTCACCTTCTTGGAATTCAGTTTCTCCCTCTGGAACACAGGATGATAATATCTACCTTTCAGGGTGATGGAAGACATGGTTTTTTTATGTTCCTTTGAAGACAAGACACCTTCTGCTTTCATAGTCCATACAATTATCACTGATTTGCTATCAGATTTTTACTCCATTTCACCTGTCTTCTATCATACTTTTCAGTTGCATGTATTCTGGTTTTCTATTACCAATATGACAAACAACTTAGCTTCAACTGTCAAGGAATAGTCGAGAAGCCAACTTCACTGAACTCAGTGTTGGCTAAGTTGGAACAACCACCTCGAAGAGACATTGGCGATAGCAAGGAGGAGGATGGTTTTACCTGTCAAAAGTGTGAGTCTTCCACATGGACCCCATAGCTAAGGAGGAAATTCCTCCATTCATTTCCTGGGAAACATTTCTGATTCTTTTGGAAGTCTGGGCCATGGGAAGCCTAGTCTTTTGGGACTATATATGACCATGTTAGCAATGACTTGATACCTCTTTACCTATCTGTTTCTCTCCCCAGCAGGACCCTTCTCTTCCTCCAAGTCATTGCTTGACCTATCGTATTACCAACAACAGGGTACTATGGGGCCAGTGAGGGACAGACTCTAAAGAATGGCTTATGACTGTCACTTCCAACTCCAACAATTAAAATGATTATTGTCATTTATGAAATACCCATTATGTCTCAAGTACTCTATTGGGAATTTCACATACATCATAGTATTTATTCCTTAAGAAAACCCTGTGAGGTAGATAGTATTGTTACCAGTTTTCAAAGGATAGAGTGCTCAGAGATGGTAAATAATTTGTGAAGGGGGCAGAATCAAGAGTTGAATTGGGCACCTTGATACCATAGCCCTATATACTTCCAACTCTACTGTTCACTTTTCCTTATTTTATTTTAATTTATTTTACTATGTTATGTTAGACCCTATACAATCCATCATTAGTTTTTGATGTAGTGTTCCATGATCCATTGTTTGCTTATAACACCCAGTGCTCCATGCAATACGTGCCCTCCTTAATACCCATCACCAGGCTCACCCATCCCCCTCACCCTCTCCCCACTGAAATCCTCAGTTTATTTCCTGGAGCCCATAATCTCTCATGGTTCTTCTCCCTCTCTACTGTTCACTTTTCCAACAATGGCATCTTAGGTTCAGAAGTACGGTAGGAAGGAAAAATGTGTGATGACTTCATACAGACATGAATAAAAATCCTGACTTGGACAACCACTACCTTGGGCAAGTGACATAGGTATCCTTAGTTTCTTCATCTGCCTGCGAAGTGCAGTTTATACTCCTTACCACACTGGGTTGATAGAATATAAATGAGGTTCTCCTAGCTAAGTTGAACAAGCACTTATTATTTATTAGGTACTGTTTTAAGTGTGTTGTAAGTGTCCACTCATTTGATTTGTATAAAAGCATGATAAGATAGCTCTGATTATTCCCATTTTACATATGATGAAGCTGAAGACCAGAAAGGTAAAGTATCTTGTTTAAGTCCACACAACTCACAGTAGTGGAGGTAAAATAGGCATACAGTAAGAAGACCAGAGAAGCACGCATATGACCACTTCGCCTCGCTGGCTGGACCGAATATCCAGTCTATAGAGAGCTCTTGATCAGTAGAAGCTCTGGTTATAGTAACAGTTCTGCCTTGAGAGGAAGGGGATGAAGCTTTCTACCAAGCTGTAGCGCTAACTGTAACTTCCTGGTACAACTACTCTCTATGACATCTGTGTTGACCTTCATCTTTCCATGGCCTAAACCTTGTCTCCTCAACAAGCGGCATGTAATTCTTTTGAAGGTCACAAGATACATGTGCTGAATCTCACGTTGAGCTATCAGTTCTGGTTACTCTACGTCTCCAGGTCTCAGTTTCTGCTGAGAGACTGAATATACAAATGGACAGTGGCTAGACCATATGTAAAAATAGAATTCTGATCTACAATCTGCAGCTTAGGAAACCAACCCATTGCCTACAGTCTCTAACCCAGGAAGCCAGTCTGCTATCTCTAAGTTGGATTCATATAAAGTCAGAACACTATCTAAGCAACCAGCTCAGGAAGCCAAACCATAACCCCTGTAGCTACTGGTCCCTTGATGGTCACGATTTGAATGGCATTTTGTTCCTACTCCCAACTTAGCACGAACCAGGGAAGCCAATTGTGCACTCCTAATTAATCACATAGGATGCCTTGCTTCTAGTTAGCCCACTGACAGCTTCCCATGCCAACAAGGCATACCCAAACACTCCCTTGTTTCCTACCATAAAGCTTTCCCACTCCTGTAGGCTTTTAAGTCCATGCTAAAATACAAGTGATAGTAGCTGACTTCTTTGCTATAACAAGTTCTGAATAGTCTTTGCCTGTTCTCATTTGGTTGGTCTTAATTTATTCCACACAGAAATCTGTAAAATGAAAGAGTTGGAAGAGGTGATTCTAAATTCTAGAAACGAGAGGGACTACAACTGACTCAGGGGATCAGAAGTAGCAGCTTCTCTCTTCCATTGCCAGGAGGATTTTGCGTTTCCCGTATCATCAGGTTTGGACTCAGAATTTGGGGTGAGCATTTCTGATTGGGCAGGCCTAGAGGGTGCCCAGATTCTGGGAAGGCTGGATAAGCCTTCCCTCTGATGGGAAGTGGACTCCTCGGAGTGAGAGGTAGCCCCGAAACGAAGAAATTAGATCTAGATGCAAGGTAACTCAGAAGAAAAATATCCACTCTATCTCTCATTCCCATCATAGCTTAGGGTTGGCCAAATTCCTCACTTTTAAGGATCCAGGTCTTCTCCAACGTATCCCAGCATAGCATTATCTGCCTATACCTCTCTCAAAAGGGTAGAAAATGGGCCATTCTCCTGCAAATGCAAGTTTCTGAATGACAGAACTGTGTCTTTTCTTCTTTTTAGTCTATCCTGTCTTAGTATAACATTACATTATTGGTAAGGACTGAATTCAAAAGTGAAAGATGAAATGTGTGTAATGACAGAATTTTTAAAAATACCAAAAGAGGAGCGCCTAGATGGCTCAGTTGTTAGGCATCTGCCTTTGGCTCAGGTCATGATCCCAGAGTCCCAGGATCCCTGGATAGAGCCCTCATCTAGTGCCCTGCTCGGCAGGAAGCCTGCCTCTCCCTCTCTCACTCCCCCTGCTTGTGTTCCTTCTCTAGCTGTGTTTCTCTCTGTTAAATAAATAAATAAAATATTTAAAAAGATAAAAGTAAAAATAAAAATACCAAATGAAATTGCTTTTTCTGTGTATGTGGCTCTCACCTGATTTTTTCCTGAGTTAAATGCTCTGGCTTTTGCCAGAACACAGACAACTCACCCTGAAGACTGGGCTTTGCCAATAGGAGGCAGCAGAGCAAACAGTAAAAGGATGACTGAATACAGCCACTCCCCTATTTCACAGGAAGGCTGCGCGGAGAAGAGGTTACACCCTCCAGTTCAACTCAAAAGTCCCGAGCAGGATGAGTCAATCTCTTAACGCTTAATGCTTAACGGGAAGAAGGTAGGACTCAGAGGCCTGGAGGCAGGAAGCCGTGGATTACAACTAGAGTGCTAATACCTTTCTGAAAGCATTCCTTGTCTCACTGAATGTTAGAAGTGGAAGAGAACATGGATCATTTTACAGGGTGACCGGTTCAGAGAGGGAAAGCAATTTGCCAAAGGTTGCACAGTAGTTACGGCAGAGTTGGCATTAAAACTTAGGTCTCTGGACTTCCAACAGTACTAAACCTCAACTCAAGAAGAAATAAGTCATCCATAGTATAAATGAAATAAAACTGTCTTTATACATGGATGACATGCTTATCTAGGTAGAAATATCTGATGGAATCTATAAAAAGTGCCTAGAACTGAGAAGAAAGTTTCATTTGGTAGCAGAATATAATATCAATATACAAAGATCAACTGTATTTTCATATACCAGAAACAAACAATTGGAAGTTGAAATAATACTATATATTATTATAGTACAAATAATAATATACATAAATAATATATGTGGGTATATGATACACATGTGTATATATACACATACACTGTTGACAATAGCATAAAAAATTTTGAAATACCTAGGGATAAATTAGGCTAAAGATATAAAAGATTTCTTGACTGGGGCACCTGGGTGGTTCAGTTTGTTAGGCGTATGATTCTCAGTTTTGACTCAGGTCATGAGCTCAGGGTTATTAGACGGAGATCTGTATCAGGACCTGCATTCAGCGGGGTGTCTGCTTGAAGAGTCTCTCCCTCTGTTCCTTCCTCCACTCACACTTGCTCTCTTTCTCTGTCAAATAAATATATCTTTAAAAAAGGATTTCTACATTAAAGACTATAAACCATTGCTGGGAGAAGTAAAAGATGATCTAAATAATGGGAAGATATATCATATTCAAGGATTGGAAGTCTCAATATTATTAAAATGTCAATTCTCCCCAAATTGATCTATAAATTCAATGTAACCACTATAAAATTTTCAGCAGCCTTTTTTAAAGGTAGAAATAGATAAAGTAACTTTGAAATTCCTACTAAAATACAACAGACCAACAATAGCCTTCTGAAAGAGAAGAACAAAATGAGAGAATCAATATTCTTATCTCAAGACTTATATAAAGCTATGGCAATTAAGACAGTGTGGTATTGGTGTGAAAACAGAACAATGGAACAGAAGAGAACATCTAGGAAAAGGCCCACACATTCGTGGGCAATTGATTTTTAACAAAATTATAGAGGCAATTCAGTGGAGACAGAATAGCCTTTTTAGGAAATGGTGTTAAAGCAATTGGATATTGTATGGAAAAAAAAGTGAATTTGGACTCCATACCTTACTCCATACATGAAAATTAACTCAAAATAGACCATAGATCCTAACATACACTCTATTAAAGAATACACAAAAGACTTGAGTAGACACCAAAGAAGATACACAAAACAAAGCAAAAAGCACATGAAAAGATGCTCAACATTAAGGTGCATTGAGTAAATGCAAATTAAAACCTCAATGACATACCTCATCATACAAACTAGAATGGCTAGAAGTATAAAGATCGGCCATACCAGGTGTTGGGGAGGATGTGAAGGAACTGAAAGTCTCCTATCTGCTACTGAGGATGTAAAATGATAAAACCTCTTTAGAGTTTAGTGGTTTGTTAAAAGGTGAGTAAACATCTGCCAAATGACCTAGCATTCTTATGGATTTATCCAAGAGAAAAGAAAGCATCTGCCCTTGCTTCCCCCTCTTTCTCTGCCTGCCTCTCTGCCTATTTGTGATCTCTCTGTCAAATACATAAATAAAATCTTTAAAAAAAGGAAAGAAAGCATATGCTCATATAAAGACTTGTACATGAATGCTTGGAGCAGCTTTCTTTTAAATAAAATTTTAAAATAACCTAAATAACAAATAAAATAACCTAATAACAAATGAATGGTTAATGTGGTGGATATGTTCATTATCTCGATGGTGATGTTGTTTTACAGATGTAAACATATGCCAAAACTTATCAAATGGCGCATTTTAAATATGTATAGTTTATTGCATGACAATAATACATCAGTAAAGCTGTTGCAAAATAATTCAACTTAATGTCTTAAATGTTTCTAAATGTTTCTCTTTCTAGGCATTGTGGAGATCACAAGCATATAGAGAGCAAGGTTGGCGGGGCAAGTCACTGTCCAGCAATAGATAGCCCAATATGATTAAAGAAAGAAACGTGCGTGGAGGTGAGACCAGAGAAGGCTTTCCTAAAGAGAGATCCTTGGATTAGGCCTTGAAGGATGAGCAAAGATGTCAGCAAGTGGTACGAGAAGACAAAGGACCTCAGAGTTCAGCTACCTCAGGCAACTGTTCAATCTTGTGCTAATATCAATATCTCCTTCTCCGGGTATAGCATATGGTAGTTTTAAATACCTTTATGTAACTGATTTTATTTACCTATTTATGTCCCACCTCCAACTAAGTGATTTAGAGTGGCTTATAAAAATACGTGCAATCCAAGATTTAAGAAAAATGGATGAAACAGTTGGAACGCGGACAATACAATGAAGTTGAGCTAAGATTTTTCTGCAAAGGATGTATCCTAAGATTCTGAATCATAAATTGCTAGAAGGATCAAAATTTGGCTCTGTACCTTATACAGGCTGGAACAAATTGGGAAACGATTATTACAAACTGACTAAGCACTTGGTCGAGGTTATCTCATTGAACCCTCACAGACCCCACACAGTGGGGGTGTCTATCCTCCCAATGGCAGAGCACAGAGATAATTCTGAAGCTGTTGGGAACTGTCGAATATGTGGAAGTGTCTTCCTCTTCATCTGTTTTGCATGAAGGAGGAAATAGCTGTTGGGTTTTAAATGAAAATTCTCACTGAGAAGAATCCAAGAAAAATTGGAAAAATCAGCAAATATGGAAATAAAAACTGAAGATATTGTAGAGGTAACAAGACAGGCAGAAATACAGAGTCAAGAAGTGGGAGGTAGAAATCCAGGCAATGCTAGGCTTGGCACTGGGGATGGCTTTCCCTCAAGGAAGCCATCTAAATGGAGAAAAGTTAAGGAAAGCTGGGGAGACTGAGAAGATGTGTAGAATTTAACACAAATTTACAGGATTGGGGCAACAACAATAGGAGCTCAGAACCTGCTGAAGAGGGACCCTACTAACTCCCTGCCAAGCTTGGGTTTGAGACCCCGAAGGGCTGCCCTGAGGAGTCACGGTATTCCATAAACTGGCCCAACAGGGACAGAAAAATCAGCTTTGAACCATCTCAATCTCTTAAAGTCATCTGAGTAATTAAAGTAGTTCAAGTAATCTGAGATAACGAATCCCCTACTCTCCTTTCAGAAGCAAATATAAATCCACCTCAGAGGAAAATGATACTCTACGTTTGAAATTATAACTTCTCAAATACAATATCTGGAAATGTTCACAATAGGCAAAGGTATAGAGACAGAAAATAAACCAGTGATTTTCAGGGGCTAAAGACAGGGAGAATGGGGAGTGACTGAGAATGGGTAGGAGGTTGCTTTCTGGGGTGATGAGAATGTTCTGGAATTAGATAACGGTGCTGGTTGCACAACTCTGGGAATATACCCAAAACCGCTTTTAAAGGGTGAACGTTATGGTATGTGAATTATAGCCCAATAAAGCTATTGTTTTAAAAATAAAAATGAAATAAAAAGATTTCCAGATCAACAAACTTTAACAGAAAGTACAGATAGTTATTTAAGGCATAATGATTTCAGGACAAGATGATCTGGCTTATTAAGAAATTACTTAGTTCTCATTTGTTTTCATTATAAATGCTATCAAAAAGAAACCCACTCCACAAATTATGGTCTTGAGATTTTCATATAATATTCTCATATGACTTCTCTTGGGGCCGAACTATTATCATGTTAAAGCAACTTTGCAGACATCCTAAACAGACCATAGACACTGGGATTAGCCACAGTCTATTCTATTGTTTCTCTAGGGGTACTATTATAAACATTATTTTTATTCTTCTTAAATGGAAGAATAAAGATAAAGAGTAAGATGTTATTTGTAGTCATCTGAAGCTCTTTTTTTAAGATTTTATTTATTTTTTTGACAGAGAGAGAGAGATCATAAATAAGCAGAGAAGCAGGCAGAGAAAGAGGGGAAAGCAGGCTCCCCACCGAGTAGAGAGCCTGATGTGGGACTCGATCCCAGGACCCTGAGATCATGACCTGAGCTGAAGGCAGAGGCTTAACCCTCTGAGCCACCCAGGTGACCCATCTCAAGTTCTTTTTATTAATAAAAGACATTGTGCCATGCTAATATATAAAAATAATATTAGTAATTTTTTAAAAAATATTTATTTATTTGACACAGATAGAGGGAGTGGAGAGAATACAGAGAGCAAGCACAAGCAAGGGGAACAGTAGGCAGGGGAGAAGCAGGCTCACTGCTGAGCTAGGGGCTTGATGTGGGGCTTGATCCTAGGACCCTGGGATCATGACCTGAGCCCAAGGCAGTTGCTTAACCAACTGAGCCACCCAGGTGCCCCTATTATTAATATTTTAATAGAAGCTAACTCTTTCCAGTGTTTAATGTGTCCATCTCTCTCTTCTATGTGTTTTGCATGTACTTTCTTGTTTAACAATACCTATAAGGTGCATGGTTATTCTCAGTTCATAGAGGAGGAAACAAGAACGGAGGAATTAAGAGACTTATCCAAGGTCACACAGCTAGTAAATTGCAGAGCCAGGGACCCAGGCACAAAGCGTGACTCCATGGCTGCTTGTTTTCCAGTGTACCGTGTTCACTGCCCTTTGTGCGCTCAGGCTTGGGGTCAGAATCCCAGGGTCAAGTCTAGGTACCTCCATTTGCTAGCCTTATAAGTTTGGGCAAATCACGAAATTTTTCTTTGCCTTTCTTTTCTTTTTTTCTTTTCTTCTCTTTTCTTTTCTTTTCTTTCTTTTTTTCTTTCTTTCTTTTTTCATTTTTTAAAAAAGATTTTATTTATTTGACAGAGAAAAATACAGCTAGAGAGGGAACACAAGCAGGGGGAGTGAGAGAGGGAGAAGCTATTTTCCGCAGAATCGGGAGCCCCGTGAAGGGCTCGATCCCGGAACTTCGAATCATGGCCTGAGCCAAAGGCAGTTGCCTAACAACTGAGCCATTCAGGTGCACCTGCCTTGGTTTTCTAATCTATAAAATTGGAAACGATATCAGCGCTGTACTACATGGTTTTGGGGAATACCAAATTGTGGAAGTACTTTGTAAGGTCTAACACAAGTTGGTTTATTGGACCACAGCTGAGACCTACTTCCAACTCCCACCTTGCCAAAGACATGATGAATTCCAGTCCCATGCTACCAGAAGATGTGCCCAAACCAATCTTCCTGGTAGGTGTCCCAGTATGTGGCCAAAAAGGGCATGCAATATAAATTGGAAAAGCTCTTTCACTGAACTCTGTGACACTTTGGGCCCAACATCCTGTTAGGGGTGAGTGAGACTTTGCAACATTTTTTTTGGCTGGAGCAAATTGGCGCTGAGAACCTAGTGAGGAGAATCCCATTCTCACCATCACCGAAGTAGCAGCTGGAGCTTACAATAGCTGTCTCGGCCAGCCCTGGTGGTACAGGCTGGTGCATGGACGTGCCAATGAGAGACACTCCTTTGAGAATTCTCAAAACGCTCTGGAGAATGAGACTCTGTAAGAGCCTGCTATGTCTACATGAGTATTTGGGACCACAACACTTTGAGATATTTAATTTCTAATTTTTAATTTCTAATTTCTAATTACAAGTTAATGAAACATGAACATTTAAGTTATCCTACCCCAGGTTATTTTTATTACTATTTTATTGTGGGGAAAAAGGAATTCACTCAACCAGGATTAAGCAATTAGATCCATTACATCTCTATTCTTGGAGGGCCGTCTCTCTGGCCTGGGAAAAGGCATGGTGACTTCTCAAGGCAGGAAATACTCCAGAGGGAAATACCCTTTCTTCATTTCCATGAGTAATACATTTTCCAAGAGGATATTTTTCGGAAGTTGAAGACAGAATGGACAATGAGCCACACCCCCTGTTGCTGGAAGCAGCGACCACTTTTTATCAGTCCTTTGACTTTTGATGATGCCCTGGATTTGATCATTTATCTATGGGTAAAAGCTAGAGATAAGGAACCACACCCCAAAAAAATTTTGGTTAAAGGAGCCCAGGTTATTTTGTATTTCAAGCATCATATTAAGGCTTTTCAGGGACACAATCTCTAGTTTCTCCTTCTGGGGCAAGCTCAGACCTGCCTTTCTTCACAAGTTGAAAAATCCATGTAGTACATAAGTATGTGGGAGAAGTGTGTGTGTGTGTGTGTGTGTGTGTGTGTGTGTGTGTGTGTGTGTTGGCTTCTCTAAAGCTTTTTACTGGCACCTATCAGGAGAAGAGTCCTCTCCATCACTCTTCCAGGAGCACGAGGCTCTCACTTGCAGGCAGGTTTGGAGCTGTTGTCTCATTGTGTGACTCCTAAATGACTGGGCATCCAGTTGCTGGATCCCAAAGTGGTGAGCCTCATGCCAGAACCTGCTGAGTACCTTGCTTGCATTGTGCTTCAGCAGAAAGCAGTGCTTTCCATCAAAGAAGGATTTTTGAGAATCTCTGACTTATAATGAGTTGTCGAAATAACATCTAGACCAACAGTTCTTCCCAAATCAGGGTCTAAATTCATTTCCTGAGGGTTGAAAGGATCTTTAAGGACATTTAAATTCTTCTCCCCTCTAACATTAGCCAGGTTAGGTGAAGTTATGCTGCGATAGTAAACAAGACCTTCGTCTCTCTTGGTGGCTTAATACAACAGAAGTGATTAATCACTTATTTCACACATCCAAGACATGTTAACAAGAGGCTCTGCCCAACGTGGATATTCAGGGGCCCAGGCTGAAGGAACTGCTTCTCTCCTGGGATACTGCCATAGCAACACGAGTGGGACATGAGAGAGAGTGGAGAGGTATGCACTCGCTTCTAATTCTTCCACCTGAAATAGCCACATGGCCCATCTAACATCAGTGGGGTAGGGAAGTGTGATTTTCTCATGTCGTGGGAAGAGGGAAAAGCTACAAATGTGAGGAACAACTGCAATGTCTGCCATAGATCAGAGTGGGCCTCCAACCCAGAGCGCATTCAGAGATGTAGAATCTTAACTCATGTGCTGAGATTGACCCAGCAAAAGGCAGATTTCAAATCATTCTGAATACTTTCATATTGAGTATCTTACTATTTATTTAACAGCCTATTTTTCTAATGGGAACAGTGTAAGGAAAAGAGAAGGATGCAATATCTGATACAACATCTATCCCTTTACCCTCCCAATATCTTAGTCCAGGAGAGGGAAGGGGGTGGAAGGGAAGGGAAGGGAAGGGAAGGGAAGAGAAGGGAAGGGGAATCAGTATTGCAAAAAAAAAGATTCAAATTGCTGCAGTGTTCAAAGGTGATAGAAATTCTTTGCAGCTTTTGGAAATGGTTTCAAGGAAGAGACTTGAAGAGCAGGCAAAATTTTTAATGCAGAAGTAGTAGGTGTTTGTAGTTTATGCCAATTATACCCAATAGTTTAAAGATAAAAATAAAATTATACTGTACTCTCATTCCTACAAAGTAAATATCCTTAACAGGGTGTGTGGATGTGTGTGTGCACATGTATATGCATATAGAGGCAGTCTACTTTTGACAGTCAACAATATATCATGACCATCTTTCTATGTCAAGACAACAGGTGGTGGTGAGTGTTTGGCAGGTGGTAAGGACATCCCAAATTGTGAACAGAGGGGCAGAGGCAGGAGGTGGAGATAAACAGCTCAGCTGGACTGGGGGCAGAATGTGCAGAGGTGTGGGGGAAAGATAAAGCTGAGAAAATAAATGGACCAAGTCTCAGAGACTGTGCATTTCCAGGTCAGGGAATTTCAACAATTTTTCAGTGAGCAATGGTGAAACTAAAGATTTACTTAAATTAAAAATAATTTCTAAAAAGATTTTATTTATTTATTTATTTATTTATTTATTTATTTATTTATTTGAGAAAAATTGAGAGAGAGAGAGAGAGCGTGAGTGGGAGGGAAAGGGAGAGAGAATCCAAAGTAGACTCCACACTGAGTGTACAGCCTGATGTGGGGCTTGATCCCAGGACTGAGAGATTATGACCTGAGCCAAACCAAGAATAGGATGCTTAACCAACTGAGCCACCCAGATGCCCCAAATTAAAAATAACTTTTAAAGAAACTTGTACTTATATTCAGCTTGTATAAACTTGGAAAATGAAGAAAAGCTATAGAGGAGGAAAACATCCATTATCTTACCACTCAAAAATAATTCTGTTAACATCTTGGTATTTATAGTTGTTGATCATTTTCAACATATGTGCCCACTCTTTTTGTATAAAAATCATATATCATATCATTCTGTAACCCACTGCACGTATCATTCAGTAACCCACTTTTTAAACTTAAAATGCTTTAATTTTTAAAGAATTTAAATATAAATTATTAGTGGTTGAATAGCATTCCATTACGTAGATTTTACTCATAAATAATCAATTAAGAATCACACAAAAGTAAAAATCAGTTTAATTTATTTTCTCTCCTCCTTAAGGGCATTCCATTTACCCAATTTTGAAATTAACAATTGATTAGAGAACAACCACATTTACTGAACACCCAAAAAGTAGAAGTCTCTGTGCTAAGGCACTTCTGGGACACAAAAACAGATAGGAAGAGTGATGGGTGGGAGTGTGGAAGGGAGAGTGTTCTCACCAGAAACCAAAGACGATTTCATGGATGATCAGTAATATTATTGAGCTGTGCATTTAGCAATATCTTCCAGAGTAGTGTGCATCATATTTTAAAGTGCATTGAGAGAAGAAGAGTCTGTAAGACTCCTTCCTTTTTCCTCACTTTCTTTCCCCCTTCTCTTCATCGTTCCCTTCCTCTTCCCTCCTTTCCTAACTTCCAATTAAAAAAAAGAAAATCTCCATTAAGAAAAGCAATCTGAGATATGTGAGAGACAGAGCAACACAGGAAAAAGGACCACAACCCTAGACCTGGATCTACTCAGGACACTCAACTATCATTTTCCCCAATGGGTATACTGTCAAGTCTTTAAAATATTCACATCTTTGGGACTCAAAGCTGGTGTCTTGAAGGTTGTGGGAGAGTACAGGAGCCTGATTATGAGGAGCAGGGGCAGTTCTCAGAACTGGGTGTCTTGTGTGGTTCTGTTTCCTGTGATTGGCCAAAAACCCTTGTTTAGAAAATGAGGACCATGGCTCTTCTGCCCCCCCCACCCCCCCACTACTTCTCCATTCCTGCCTGCAGCTCTGAAGGATCAGCAGCACCCTAGGTTCCTTGACATGCTCTTCAGTTGTATTTAATTGCTGTTCCCCATTGATTTCTATGAATCATTAAGCAAAAGAACAATCACTGGTGGTCCCTCTTCTAGGAGCTTCCAGATCCTTCTCTTCCTTGGTTTTTGTATGACCATGGAATTTGTGAGGGTCACAACAGTCCCAGGCAGGTGCCCTCCCTTTGCTTTTGCTGATAAACTCCTGCTCAGGCTTCAAGCCTCAGATCAAACATCACCTCTACTGAAAAGCCTCTCTACCCCTTCTAGCACTGTGCCATGGTAGGGGGAGAGTCTGTCTCATATCCATGTTCCCATGAACTTGATCTTTCTGTTAAGGGCACCCAGGACACAGTGTGACAATTTGTTTGCAAGTGTATCTCCACTTCACTGATGCATTGGAACCCAGCAGACTGTATCTTAATTTATTTTCTAACAGCTTTATTGAGATATAATTTATATACCACAGAGTTGACTTGTTTAAAGTGTACAATTTAATGACTTTTAGAATGTTCACAGAGTGCATCACCACAATCCAATTTTATAATGTTTTCCTAACACCCTAGAAGAAACCTTGAATTCATTAACCATTACACCCATTCCTCCTACCCACCCAGACCCCCAACTCCAAGCCCTAGGCAACCACAATTCTATTTTATGTCTCTATAGATTTGTCTTTTCTGGACATTTTTAAATAAATGTTACTATATATATATTATATATATTCATTTTTTTGGGATAGCCTCTTCTGTCATTCAATAGTGCTTAGGAAATGTTTGTCCAGTAAAAAGATGCACATCTGCATGATTGAGAGGAGGCACAGACAGGGTGGTACAGGGTATAGAGTACTGGACTAAAAGCCAGAAGACCTGTACTCCAGTTTCAGTTCTGTCGATTATTTATGTGTCTGAGGGGAAATCATTTGCGTCTTCTGACTGTCAGCTTTCTAATTTGCAAAGGAATAATATCTGTTCTCCTTATCTCAAAAGTTTATGGTGTATATCAAATGGGAACATATTTTTTGGAAGTGTTTGCTTATCTAAGCATGCTGCACAAATGTAAAAAGATTTGTTTGTTTTTCCTTTCATCTTTCGAAATGCCTGTAATAATAAATTATTACACCAGTGACAGAAAAGAAGGTAGGATGGCAGGGGCGCCTGGGTGGCTCAGTTGGTTGAACAACTGCCTTCGGCTCAGGTCATGATCCCAGAGACCCCGGATCGAGTCCCACATCGGGCTCCCTGCTTGTCAGGAAGTCTGCTTCTCCCTCTCTCACTCCCCCTGCTTGTGTTCCCTCTCTGGCTGTGTTTCTTTCTGTCAAATAAATAAAATCTTTAAAAAAAAAAAAAAGACGGTAGGGTGGCAGAGTGCCAGTCTAAGGAGGCCAACCAGTAGACACACGTTTCATTTCTGTTCCTGGAATGATAGCAGCTAAGACAGAGAAAAGGCTGACAAAATGCCCAGGAAACCCACATCTATTACTGCTTAAATTTCTTAGCCAAATTGGGAGATAACAATCATTTTTAGGGTGAAGATTAAAGTCAATTCAGTGGAAGAAAATATGATGATGTGACTTTCTTTTCTCTCCTGGCTATCAGGAAATCCTAGTTAATGGGCTTATTGCTTCTCTCCTGTAGGGTGTTTCCATCTCTCAGGAAGAGGGGGTATTCAGTTCTAAAAGTGAGCTCTTTATTGCTTCACCTGAGAGTACAAATGGGACCCTTCTCCATCCTGATTCAGTCCCTTTCTCTCCCTATAGATTTAGGGGGACTTACAGGAGATGTGGGGGTAGGAGTAGATTTACTTCTCAAATAAAACTGAAACTCTGTAGAGAGATATACATGGCAGGTGGTATGAGATTAACAGAATAAACCCCCAAATCTAATAAAGAATACTTTAGGGGGAAAGTAGCCTTATAAATTAAAACTTATTCTCAGAGATTTTCTCCCACCCAATTTTTTTGTAAAGGAAATTCCCCAAGTTCTGTATGAGGGAGATTAGAAGAGCCTCTGGTCTTAGTCTGCTCTAGGATGGAGTTTGGGTAAAAAATACATGGATATGGCCTGAAGGACCAGCCCCAATTTCTCCAACCTTTCCAAGTTAGAGTCTCAGAGCTTCTGCAGGGGTGAGCCAGTGGGGTGGGCCAAGCCTTGCCCATCCGCTCCCTCCCAGCAGCCTTTGGACTCTGCCTCCCAAGTTGCCATCTTGCTTTTACCACTTCCCTGACCATGTAATCTCTTCACTACCCCTTTCCCAGTAAGGGCTCCTTTCTTATCCATCTTTGGTGCTATTTTAGCTCTTTCTCCCACAGCCACTACTTTTCTCTAGCACAGGATTTCTTAACCTCAGCACTGTTGACATTTGGGATCCCATCATTCTTTGTGGTGAGGGGCTGTCCTGTGTACTATAGGATGTTCAGCTGCAGCCCTGGTCCATTCCACTCCGTGTCTGCAGCACCTCCACCTCCTGCACTCCCCAGTTAGGATGCCCAAAAACGTCTCCAGGCATTGCCCAAATGTCCCCTGGGGACAAAATTACCCCCACTGAGCATCACTGCTCTAGTCCTTCCATGTTCACTTGAAGTGCTTATTAGTTACACATTCATGGCAGGGAAGACACTGGGTTGTCCTTCGTGTGTTTTATGTACTGCCTCTCAAATTTTAATGCACTTAAGAATCACCTTGGGGTTTCTCAAAATGCACATTCTGGTTCCGTAGTTTTGGGCGAAGGGTTGGAGATCCTGCATTTCTAATGAGCTCCCGGATATTGCCTTTGCTGCTGGTCCACAGATGCTCTTGGAGTAACAGGCTCTACATCATTGTGTCCTTGTGAGCCTATAGGACTTGGCTTTATAGATAAGAAAACTGAGACTCAATCACGTTTTGAACCCAAGTCTGCTTGTGTGCAGATCTTGTGCTTATAATGGCCAACCTCAGTTGGCATTGGGCCAAGGTCCTTGAGTTTTCTCCTTGCCTCTCTTCCCAGGTGACCGTGCTATGTTAGACTCAGGCATGCGTTTGCCTGGAATACCCGTATTACATTGCACCTTCCTTAGACAGAATGAACTACTCGTGAGCCCCGACGGGGATCCTGGAATCTACCAAGCTATATCCATGACGTCATGCCTCTGTTCTGGCCTGCCCTGTTAACAGCTCATCCCTCCTTGGCCTCCTGCATATCAGAAGGAAGCTGTCTAGCACAGCAGCTGCCCTGGGGCTCACTTTCCCTCTCAGCTTCCTGCCGCAGCTGTCTGTCTCTCCAGTCCTCAACTGTCTCCCCCTTGTCTACTGCTGCTACAGTGGTACTTTGTGTTCTTTTTGTCTCATGAATGCCTCTGAGCATCACCTTCCCATAGAAGTTAGGGATTTTAGTAATGCCCTGGATCCTGAAAGGCGAGGAAAGGGTGTGGTGTGGGCTCCTGCCGAAGACTGGAAGGTAAGATGCAGGTCCTCCAGGAGCGAAAGGAGTGAAGGATTCAAGCTTGGTCCTCAAACAGACGGTGACAGCAGACCAGGCTGTGGCTGGGGACTGCCTCGAGTATTTTGTCTGCTGAAGGGGACAAACACCACGACTGTGTGATGAAGGGAAGGGGTGCTGGTGCCAGAGACACTGAGAAGCGTGTTCCAGCTGGAGAGATTGGGAAGGGCCAGTTCCTTCCAGGGTCCTCTGTTCGTCCTTCTCCACTGCACTGGGGAAAATGATCCACCTCTCACATCACATTCTACTCTCATGGCTCTTTCCTGATCCCAGATGTTTGTGCAGGAAGGTCATTCAGAGCAGGGCTCAGCAGCCTCTCTCTGCAAAGGGCGGAGAGTAAATATTTTGGGCTTTGTGGGTCATACAGTCTCAGCCGTAACTACTAGTCTCCAACATTGTAGTACAAAAAGCAGTCATAGTGTACATTTACACTATGTAAACAGATTGGCTGTGGCTGTGTACCAGCGAATCTTTCTTCATGAACACTGAAATTTGAATTTCATGTACTTTTCATTATTTGATTTTTGGGTTTTTGTTTTTTTGGGGGGAAGGGGTTTAGTCATTAACAAATGTAAAAGCCATTCCTAGGTCACGGGGTAAGCCATTCTCAATCCCTGCTTCAGGGTCGTTTCCCACAATGCGCCCCAGGGACACAGTCAGATACTCGTGGGAAGTGCTCTATTAAACAAAGTCAAGCACATGTCCCCTGGCCCTCATGGGACTTCTCAGTCTTCATTATTCTCAGGAGCATTACTGGTTCCCAGGAGGGGATGGCACGTGCCAGCCTCCTGGAATCTACTGACAGAGGAAGCGCCTTGTCTCTCAGGACCAGGTTCTGGGCCATGTGCTTTGCGGCACGGCTCCGGTCTACCCTTCACTTTGCACAGGGGGCAACCGAAGCCTGAGTGCCCTGCTGGCCAGACATACAGTCGGGTGTCTTCACCCTGGCTCCTGACACGCTGCATCCCGTGGGTGAACCCTGGCCGAGCATCGCAGGCCAAGGCTAGCCCACGAGGACACCACCGCCCCTCAGCTTTCCAGGCCTGGCCATGCACACACTGCCTTATTCTTCCTGAACCTGAGACAGGGCCATCGGGGGATGCCCGTGAGAAAATGCTCTAAAATTCCTGGCCCTGAGACATCACAGAAGCACGTGTGGGCTATCCTGAATCTCCAGGTCACTGACCCGTCATTAATAGGGGATAACTATGGAATGATTTTGGAGTAAGGAGATGGGGTACTCAGTACGGCAATGATGTACTCACATGTGTATAGTTTATTCTGTGCCATTTTCCCATTTGCTTCTGGCACCTGCCCTTTGGCGGGGATGTTTCTGTTTGCTTGTTTTAATTTTATAGATGCAGAAACTGAGGCTCAGGGTAGTCAGGAGACTTACCCCTGGTCACAGAACTGGTGGCACAGCCAGAACTCAGCTCCAGGCCTCAGCTCACCTCAGCTCACCATTGCCCCATTGTCTTCAAGTGCGGGGTGAGTAGGCAGTGGAGTAATTCCCTAGGAAAGCATGACCAATTTCCCTTTCTCCACCTCCCCCTCTCCCTCCGCCCTTCCCCCCAACCCCCATATATATGATCCCTACAAAGCCTTCCTAGCATGCACACCTTTGCTTTTGAAACAGCTTTCATGGCTAGGAGAAGAGCTTTCCACACGTGGTTTCACCCCTGATCACTGAATGGTGAAGGTACCTGTCCAGCTCGCCCCTCCGTCATCAGGAGCCTGCCACCCGTGAACTGCCAGCCCTCAAGCATCCCTTCTGGGGCCCGAGGTGAGTGCTGGGAGTCGCAGGAGTACTTGGCTTTGAAGCACCGGACCGCTGCCTCATCGGGAATGGGGGGCCAGGGTGTGGATGAGGAGCTGCATTCTCTGCTTTAACACCAAAAAGGATCTGGGCTGAATGGAAGGATCGCTGGGAGGATTATGAGGCCCAGGAATGAATTTTCAAGAGAGGCTGCAAAGGCTGTGGAGTTTGAAGGAACAGAATGAAAAGGCTCTGCGGGAGACACAGAGGACCAGGCTTCGTGACCCAGGCTGCTGGCGCTCAGTCCCTCTGGCCCATGTTCGCAGTCATTCCAGACACAGGTCTTCTCCGACCTTCCTGCCCAGGTTAGGGCTGGAACTCAGTGGCTTCAGGTGTAAGACCAGTGCCCAGAGTAAGACAGCTTCTTAAATGTTTGTGGGAGGAAGAGTGAAAGAAAGAAAGGGAGGGAGGGAGGGAGGGAGAAAGCAGAGAGGAAAGAAGGAAGGAAGAAGAGCAAAGAAAGCAGGGAGAAGAAACTCTCTGCATATGGGTGTGACAGACAGATAATGGGCTGCTGTCCCCTAGCTTAGGGGTTCTTCAGACAGTCATCCCACTGGTACGTTAGTGGGAAGTTTTAAAGGTGATTCACCTGGAAATCGGTTTCTCCCTCTTGTTCAGTTACCTGAAAATTTAATTCTTCTAGTCAGGGGTGAGTCGGTCAGTTGAGGTGGCACAGAGCGAGTGTGTGTCCCTATCCTGCTGTCTGGGCCTCTCCTTGTGGGCCAGGACTAAGCCCTGGGCTCCCCCGTGGTGAGGAGTCAGGATGGTGTTCTCTGGGGAGGAGAAAAGGCCCACGGGAGAGTGCCTGCTGACTTCAGGGTGGAGCTGAGACAAGCCAACGCCTAGTTAAGGTGCCTGCCCGCTGGGAGAGTGTTCCACGCATGTTCTTAGGCACATTAAGCCCTCACCAGTTTCTTCCCTCCTCTTGGTTGAGTTATGACTGGCTTGATGTTGGCTGGAGAGAACTTTCATGGAGCGGGGAAGGAGGTTTTGGGTGTCGGGGACATGAGTAGGCACGGTGGGGAAGGGCAGAGAGAGCTGGTCACCAGCAGGTATGACATGGAGGGGCAGAAAAACCCACGTCCTGCCCCAGCACACCCCAGCAAGGCTGCATGTTTGCAATATGCTAAACTGGGAACTTACTGTGGTCTCAGATTTCACATCTGTGTGTCCCCGAAGGTGGCTGAGGAAGAGCCAAGGAGCATGACTCCGGGTATGCTGTGGCCAGGGCAGAAGACCTACCTGAGTGCGATGCCTCCCTTTCTTCCAGCAGGCTCCTCCTGGTCCTTCCGTGCTGCAGATGGGCCTTCTAGGGAAGACAGCGGCCCTCCTCGGCCTGAGTCTGATCCTGCTTCTCTGGAGCCAGGCGCCAGGGGTCCAGGGCCAAGAGTTTCAGTTCGGGCCCTGTCGAGTGGAGGGGGTAGTCCTCCAGGAACTGTGGGAGGCCTTCTGGGCCATGAAGGACATTGTGGTGAGTGAAGTGTTGCCCTGGAGCCCGCTGCAGGGTTCCTGTGAGTACAAGAGGCTATTTTATGATTATGGAGCCCTTTGCAACTCGTTAATTATTTTCTTATATGATAACTTTATGAAACCAGAGAGATCACAAGCATGTATTCCTTCTTGCACATGAGGAAAGAGAGGCTCAGAAGGACTCTAGGAAAATTAATTAGCATAAGGGGCATAAAGAAGGGGGCTTGATTCATTTGGGTTTCACCTATGTGTGGAGGGTTGGGGGGAACATAGGAATCCACTAACCAGAAGTCATGGGAACTGCTTTGAGACCCACTGGAGTTTTCACCAACTGCTTTGCCAGGCTCCTGTTAGCCTGTCCCCCCTGCCAAGCAAGGCTTTAGCTAATGGTAAAAAGAGTGGCTAATGCTGTGGTGGGAGGGGGCAGCTGGCGAAATGTGAATGAGACCTTCACTGGGTCCTGAAGGTAATCCAGCACTCACATTGGCAAATGCACTCCTTAAACAATGATTCAGATTTGGGGCAGGAAAGGGGAGCTTAGTAAGATGGCCTGGGGGAGGGGAGAGTGCTGAACTGGGGACAAGACACCTAGGTGTGATCTTGACCTTGAAATCAGGCACCGAACCCCACCCCCATCAGTTTCCTTGTTTGCACATTGAGAAGGTGGGAAAATGAGCTCTAAAGCTTCTTTCCCACAGGGATGCTTTGACTATAATTGAGAATTGGAGGATATGGCTGGTTGCCGGGAAAGCTCCAAGGGCAAGAGGCAGCTCAGAGGTGCAACCCCCACCCCATGCCAACCCCCACGGAATATGGAAGCAAAACCCTGCCCCTAGTCATTCTTAAACCAAACAGGTTTATTTCCTCCAGACCAAAGGAAACAAACAGGTCCCCATCAAGGCTCTGAGAGCTCCTGGGATTCCATCTGCCTTTGGGGGTTAAGCTTAGTGATTTCTGTGGCTGGAAACTTGTACCCTCATCTGATGGGCTACCTCCGCTAAGCCCTTCCTGGGCCCGCCCTTAGTTCCTCTGGCCTCTGAGCTCTCGGACTGGATAGATGGGGGCCAGCGTGTATTTGTAAGGTTGGTGTTTGTGCAATCCCTCAAGCTGGGCATATCTTTTCTCTCTATTCCCAAAGCAAGCTAAGGATAACATCACGAGTGTCCGGCTGCTACGGATGGAGACTCTGCAGAACGTCCCGGTAATCACGCTGGGGAAGGACTATGTCTCTCTCTCTGGTGGCTTGTCTTCTATGGGTGGTCAAGGGGAGGCTGGCAGAGACTACTTCTGCATGGACTGAGCCTCCACAGGACAGGGTTGGGCAAGAAGCCAGAGAGGTCAATGTTTGGGTCATCACTGCGGTGTCTGTGTTATGGGGGTATGTGTGTATGATGACATGGAGGGTGGTGCGGATTGAGGCTCGTTAGCATCTTTCTCCATTTAGCAGAGTTGCCAGGATTCCACATCTGCTTAGGTCTCTTTGGTTCCCATCCTTCTTTCTCACCCATCACTGTCATCCCCACACCTAGCTAGGCGGTCAGCGAGCACGTGTACGTGATCCCTGCAAGGCGCTGAACTTCACTCTGGTGCTCACTGGGGCTCGAAGCAATCCCTGTGTTCCAGGATGTTAGTTTTCTTTTCTCATTTCTCCTTCCAGTTCTTTCCCTGGACTCTCAACTCTGAACCACCAAGGGTCCAGTGCCTTCCAGGTCCATCACCAGCAACACCCCCCCCCCCCCAGCTACTTGAGAGGCCATGTAGTATAGAGGAAAGGACATTAAACAGATGGGCAATCAGGATGCCTGGAGCTAGGTCTGTGTCTGCCACGGACTGGCTGTGTGTCTCCTCTCTGGGTCTGCAGTTCCTCCCCTCAACCAAAGGTGCCGCCCTGCGTGCCCCCGAAGGCTCCTTCAGATCTAATGTTTATCAGCATCTCCTAGATTTCTTTCTCTGTGTGCTCATCTTGCCTCGTGTGGCATGTGGGTTGTTCATCTGGGGCCAGGGTGGGCAGAGGGTTCGACTCTGCAGTAACCCAGATCCTCCCCAGGACGCCGAGAGCTGTTACTTCCTTCGCGCCCTGCTGAAATTCTACCTGAATACCGTTTTCAAAAACTATCTGGATAAGGCAGCCGACGCCAGGATCCGGAAGTCATTCTCTACTCTGGCCAACAACTTTTTTGTCATCGTGTCAAAACTACAACCCAGTGTGAGTAGAACAACACTGTGACCAGGGCCCACGGGAAGTGACATATTTTGAGAAGACATTCTCCCTCCCCATATCCAGTCCTGGCTTTTATTCCATGACAGGGATTCGATGGTGTCATGGGAAAGAGCACAGGCTCTGGATTTTGAAACAAGTAGTTCTGGATTCAAGTTCAGGTCTGCTTCTAACCAGCTGGAAAACCCTTTGCAAATCAGTCAACCTCTTTAAGTTTCATTTTCCTTATGTATAAAATGTAGATAATCACCCTTACATGGCCAGATTGCTGTAAAAATGGAAGGAGTCCGCTCCTACCCCTAGTGGGAGTTTGGCAGTGGCTACCTTGAGAATGTGGGATTCAGAGCTGGCCTGGCGAACCCCTTTGGCATCACTAGGAAGGAGTGGGAGAGGGCTTGCCTCTGGGCCAACAGTTGACCCAAATTTCCCCCCCCTCTTATCCAGCAGAAAAACGAGATGTTTTCTACCAGTGAGAGTGCACGCAGGCGGTTTCTGCTGTTCCAGAGAGCATTTAAACAGGTAATCAGGGCCAGGATTTGAGAGCTTGCCTATCCACCAGTAGACCAGCCTGAACCATCACATGCGGGTGCCTCAGGCAGAACTCGCTGCAGGTGACTCCACTAGGCATGCCCCAAAGCCCCCTAATTTCGCACATGCGCAGAGATATTTGCATCAGTTATTATCTACTTTGCACAAGCTCCACAAACTACATGATCATTTTTGTGCCAGTTTTCATATTGAAATGCTTTTCTATTTTCCTACAAGATGCTTTCATTATTAAGGACTTTCTCTGTGAAAGTTTTATGAATACTGAGCTGGGCAATTGGAGTCTGAAGTGGCCCCCCCACCCCAAACATGTGCTACATATTTGCAGTATTTTCCATAATGTTCAAATGGTCTAGTTTGTGAGGAAAAAAGCATGGGAAAATATATTACCATCTCGCAAATAAAGACAGCAAAGAAAACCCAAATTTCATCCACAGGACCCCTATAAAAAGTATATGACTTTGATCACTTTTTTGAGAAAAAGATAGATCAGCCTAAAAATAAATGGTGAAGAAGAATCAGATACACAGGAAGGGAGCCAACTGGACCTCTGTTTCTTCATCTGCATAGGAAACTCAGGAGGTAGCAAAATGCACCCTGCACTGGGATTCTATAGTTCTTGCTATCAGGAGCTCTGGATGCTTTTCCCTTGCTCCTTACCTACTGCTACTCACTGGTCCCTTGGTCCTCACTGCCTCCCCCACCCCTGCGAAGGAACAAGTGGTGGGTAGGTGTGCTCATCAGAGGTGATCCCAGAGCTGATACAGCCAGCTCCAGGAGTGGTGGGTGGGAAGGAGACATTCCTGTGGCTAATACGGTAGACCTTCAACTCTCATTTCTCTTTAGTTGGACATCCAGTCAGCCCAGACCAAAGCCTTTGGAGAAGTGGACATTCTCTTGACCTGGATGGAGAAATTCTACCAGTTCTGACTGCCAAGATAGGATAGCCTCCTTGTTCTCCATGTCATTTCAAATGTGCCGTATCCCTTCCAGTGGTGTTCTCTGGGCATTTCACAACCTTGACGGTGGATTTCATCCTGGGCTGGCTTATCCTCAAAGACTTCATTCTTTAAGTGGCCCCAAAGACAGCCACGGAAGGTTCTCTTGGATGCTGTGAATAATCTACAAAGTAGATTTCTATATTTATTACAACTCTATTTAATTGATGCCGTATTTATTTGTCAGACTGTAAGTTCTATGTTGGCAGCAGGGACAACGCCCCATGCTTCTTGTTTATCCTCCACGATGTTTGACACCATGGGGAGGCAGTGAATGGGTGCTAAGTAAATGCTTAATAAACTGGATTTTTTGGTCTGTCTTTGAATGATTGAGGAACAATGAGGGGTGCTGGGATATGAAGTTGCACTTCGGGGCATTGAAGCTATATTGCTAGGAGACCTACAGGAGCACAGCCCTATGGTGGAGGCGAGGGGCACCCGTTTAGAATATAAAGGATAGAATATACAATGCAGGCTAAGGGCCCAGCATGAAGCTGGCTCACTAAACATTTCATTTCTCCCCACCCCATTCTCCCCATCCCTTCTCCTTGGGGGCCCTCGTTTCTTATACTCCTCACTCTTATTTGCTGCTGGAGAGGGTGCCACTGTCAAGCTGAAACGGCTAATGGAGTCCAGTCTTTGATGCCAGGCCCTGCTAATAAGAAGCAGGGAACTCAGCTCTGACAGCCTCTTCTTCCTAAGTGTAGGCAAGTGACAGTAAGGCTGAGTGAAGCCTCCCAGAAAGGTCTTCTTAACAGCAAGCCTGGGTGATCACTAGTCTCGAGCTCTGGCTGACTTTGTAGTTGACTTCAGTCTGCCTATGCCCTTGCCCAGAAAACTTATGAGAAGGTCTATGTAGGAAGGGAGCTATCTCTCCTTTCATGACTGAAGTGTTGCTGCAGAGCCCCTGGCCCTGCAAGTGGAAAGAAGCCACTTTCCTCCCCTTCCATGCCAGAAGTTACCTGGCAAAGAGATGAGGGAGGCATTTCTGAACGCAGAGAGATGCAACAGTTTGGGATGGCCAAAACTGACCAATGTGAAGTACACAAATATCATTGCTAAGCCACAGAAGAAAGATAAAGAGATGACACAAACTATCTTATTTTTAAAAGAGGGGAGACACTGGGGTCAAGGTACTTACATACATCAAGGGAGGGAAACAGTAGAGGGGATTTAGGAATATATATATATATACATATAATCACTGACACTAAGAAGCCTGGTTCTGAAAATTTACAACCTTTCATCATATCAAAAAAAAAAAAAAAGTCCTTACCATAGGACTCAAGATGAATAGAAGCTCACTAGTAAGAGCCAGCTTCAAGATCATGGCAAAGATGTGGCCAGGGGCATTTCATACCTGGCCCCTTCCTAACCGGACTGAGGCATGCCCTCACTAGGAGGTCCAGGAGCCAAGCCTGAGAAAGTCTCCCGATGTAACACCTATGCCACCTCTCCAGCCTGATGCCATGAGTCTGGAATCAGGAGAGTGAAGAAGACCCTGTGATCAAAGTCACTCTGCAAATCCCATGACTTGGAGAGGAAGCAGGTGGCGCTGGGACAAAGTCTCTGCATGCCCAGAGCCCACCTGAAAACCGCAGGGGGCTGTAGAGGTGTGCAAGAAGAGCTGGGAGGGGTTACTGAGCTATCCTCAGGAGAGATAGGAATGAGACTCCAGGTTGGCATGGGAAATGAAGGCTCTGAAAACAGAGCAAGTGTTGGAATCCAGCAGCTAGACAGGACTCATTGGCACCATGGTCTGGGCCCAGGGGGACAGCTGGATAGGTGAGTCAGGCAGGAAATATTGACATAGTCATCAGAATCAGTGTCCTCTGCTTTGGCATCAGGCTTACAGTAGAGGCTCATGTATTCACAGCTGGTCTTCAGAGATGGGGCATGGAGCCAGAGAGCTTCAGACACCTGGAAACAAGCAAAGAAGAATCACTGGATCTGGGTAGGGTGATTTTGGCATCTCTCCAGATAGATTTCCTCAGTGGGCAAAGTGGGGTACGTGCACAGTTACCAATTTCTAGAAGGCAAAGACACAGAAGTAGCTCAGCCTTGGGCAGTTTCAGGCTCACATCTCACCACAGATAACTGGAAAGTACTTATATCTAACGTGGGCAGGAAATGCCTTAAATGGGGTTCAGGCTCATGTCACGTGGCTAAGCATGGGTCTGAAGGAGACTTAGCTGAGAGGAGTTTCCCCTCTGGGATTAGATGGTGTGACTTGTGGAATAAATATGCATCTTCTTATGGAGTTATTAAGAAGCATGGTGAGTCATCCTTTGCATCTCTGTGAGGACTAAGAGAGACTGTGATGTGGCATAACAGTACATTCCAGGAAGGGGCTGGGTAGGGAAGAGGAGGAAGGTGGTAGGCCACTCAGGCACAGTGGTTCTCCTCTTCCCCGGAAAGAAACTTTAGGATCATCTGCCTTCAGGATAGGTCAGTTCTTGGGAGGACTGGGCTGTGCCATGATTCTAACACTGCACAATTATTGTAACATCCACCCAAGAAGGCTTCAGTAGGGAGAGTCACCTATTGAAATAACAAGTGCTGAGAACTGCAAGTTCAGCCCCATGAACACGGTAGCACTCAGGAAGTGCTCAGTCATGGAAAGGAACTATTACTTTGTGAACTTTTGCATGGAGGCAATGAGCTGAAATTTGTTTCAAAAATTTATCTCCTATTGCTTGTCACAGTTCATCATTTAAGATTAATTTATTCTGCTTGAAAAATCAAGATGCTCCCTATGAAAGCTAAAATACTGAGCCATTGACCATATACACTTCTGGTGGACTGGTTTGGTCAAGATTTTTGTACCTAATAGCAGAAATGAGAGTTTCAAGAAGGGAGGAAGTGTAAGATGTAAGCAAGGTACAGGCTTGGGTGAGGATGTGTGGGCAGCAGTGAAGTTCAAGAAGGAAGGGCTGGATAAAGGTAGATGGTGCTGCTGGGCCATTCCTATGCTACTATGAACCTTCTCTAGCAGGGGTGGGTAAGGGCAAGGTCAAGAAGCTGGAGGTGACTGGCAGAGTTGTTACTTGTCACTGGGTATCACTGTCCCTTTTTAACAAGGCACACAATTGTCCAGTTAGGGACTCCATTTCTCAGTCTCTCTTAAAGATAGGTGTGGTTATGTGACTAAATAATGGCCAATAGGACGGGACTGGAAGGGATGCATGAAACCTCAGCGTCATGGTCTTAAGGAAATACCTTTTGCTTTCTCTTAGGGGCTAGAAGGGACACATAGTGCTGGTGACTGAGCATTGATGGTGGACCAGGCGAGACTCCAGAAGACAGTGGAGCAACAAGACAGAAGGTGTTTGAGTCGCTGGATGACCTGGTAACTTTGATCACATCTTCCTGGCCCCCTGCCTTAACTTGGGAGGAAAATAGGCTTCCACCTGCTGAGCCCTGAGGTTTAGGGTCTGTTGCATTAGCTCCACCTACACCCTAATTAAAACAAGGACATTCACCCATTCACCACACTTAGTTTTTTCCTGGTTCCTGAGGCAATAGTAGTAGCAGTTTTTAACTTGTGGGCTACTTTAGAGAATAAACTAGTTTCTCTTCTTAATTTGGATAAACAAAAATGAATGGACAGTTTAAACACTTTTTACCCATCTGCCAATGGCCATCCATAGACACAGGAGTTCCCTATGTCCATTCATAGATTCCCAGAGGAATCCTCCACAGCCAAGGCTTGAATCCTGTCTGCATCTTGACATCTGTCTACCAAGTCATCCTCTAGGCCAAGTCTACTACCTCCAGTGACGGGTAAATACCTCCTCTCATCCTATAGCGTTTACTAGAAAGTTCTCCCTCATATTAAGGTAAAAGTAGGTAAATTCCAATCCCTAACACCTCCTGGAAATTGCAGCTCTTTCACATGAAAAGTCCTTCTCTGTGTGCAGAGTTGCCATCCAGAGCCTCTGCTGAGAGCCCATTTATCCCACAGTAATGCTTGGCTAGAAGCCAGTAATGAAATCTACCACGACTGTTGGACACTCAGTCTACGGACACCTTGGAAGGAGGAAACTGACAGAGCCTCTTCCCAGACTCGGGGCCCAGAAGCTGCTGGGAAGGCCGTGCCCTCCGGCTAACGAGCAGCTTCGAGAACAGCCCCCCCAGCCAAGCCCAGGTCTAGGGCAGCCCTTCCGGCTGCGGCTGCCGATTAGGGGCGGGGCGGAGCTTACCAGCGGAGCGGCCAGGGGTGCCGACGCTCGCGGGCCGGGGAGAGGTACCTGCCCGTCACCTAAGGAGACAGGAAGACGGAGGTGAGGGCGTGACCGCGGTCCTGCCCGCCCCCGGCCCGCGCGGACCCGCCGGAAGCCCCGGGGAGGCGGAGCCTGGCGAGCAGGCGCCGGGCATTCCCGGAGGCGAGGGGCTCGGGTTCACCCTCGGCGTCCGTGCAGTTTCCGCGGCTGCTTCGCGCCCAAGGGTCCGGTCCCCAGCCCGCCCCAGCCCGCAGCCCCCGGCGCGCCCAGCCTCCGGCTCACCCTCAGCGTCCGCCGCCGGTGCGCGTCGCGGGCAGGCGCTGTAGATGTTCTGGGAGCGCGGCGGCTGCGAGGCGCGGGGCCGCTGGGACGCCTCCAGGGCGCGCATCCTCACGGCCGCTCGGCGGACCCGCCTGGAGAGGGCTGCCGGGCAATGCCGGGGGAAAGAGGAGAGAGGCGTCAGGGGCCCGTGGCCACCGTGCTTGCCCTCGGGTCCCAGTAAACTACAGGCTGTCTCCCTCCCCGGGGCTTGGCCAGGTCTGCAGTGGAGATGCTCTGAATGCAGAGGCACAGCCTTGCCTAACACTGAAGACCAAACGGCCCAGGCCGCCCTCCTCGTCCCCATTTCCAGACCCTTGACCCCCTCCCACGTTTTTCGTGCCCCAGGCTGATCATCTGACGTTCCTGAATTTCCCTTGGGGGTCGGGGTAGGGGAGGATTTCCACTGGAGCCTGAATGTTTTGGGTTCTTCTCACAGCTCACTTCATCCTGAGCCCGCAACCGCTCACCTTTCCTCCTTTGAATGACTCTTTTCAACAACAGCCCCAGCAGTGCCAGCAGGATGAGGGCCAGGGTAGTGGGGACCAGGATGTGAAATCCTTGGTCTTCCAAACCAGGCAAGGGGTCCTCGTGGAAGGCTCTGTGGAAGGAGGGAGAGGGAAGGAAGAGGTTTGGGATGGAGGGAGGTTTAAGGCAGCACTCCCAAATAGCCAACTTTCTTGGAGATGGCTCAGAGGTTTGTCCTTTTCTTAACAAAATCCTCCCGCGCTCCGCGGGACAAAGGGCCTTGTCTATGGAGTCGGGGAAATCTGGATTCAGATTCAGGTTCAGCTTCCTACTGGCCCTGTGATCTTGAATCAGTCTCTGAACCTCGCTGAGCCTCATTTCCAGAGAAATGGGTATAGTAAAACCTATTTTGTGGATATGAAATGTTGGATATGAAATTTCATGGATATGTTCAAGGATGAAACAAAATTGTAGGTATAAAGAAGTGAAAGCATCTGGTCCAAGCAGCAATCAGTAAATGTCAGTTCCCCTTCTGTTTGCATCTCAGTTTCTTTACAAGATTAGTGCAAATACTAAGGAAGTTAAGTTTCTTATAATGGTGGAAAAGGTGTTTCTCTCATGGGGTGCCCTCTGTTTAGAAGGTCTTCCTTCCATTTTGTCTACAGTTGAAATTTTACTTTCCTTAAAGGGTGAGTACATTAGTTCTGTTCTCTTCTGCGGTCATGGCAAATTGGAATCATTTTTTTCTCACTGTCTCAGTTCTTGTATTTATACAGATCACAACCCTTATTACAGTCAGACTGGCATTAGTAAGAGAAGACCTGGATATTGCATGTTTTCATCTTTCTTACATTTTCAGTATAGAACACGATGGCTGGCAGATATAGAAACAGAAAATGTTGGTTGAGGGACACCTGGGTGGCGCAGCCATGCTTCTGATTCTTGGTTTCAGCTCAGGTCATGACCTCAGAGTCCTGAGAGTGAGCCCCCAGAGGTCTCTCTCTTTACCCTTCCCATTTGTGCTCTCTCTTTCTCTCAGATAAATAATTCTTAAAAAAGAAAGAAAGCAAGCAAGAAAGAAAGAGAGAGAGAGAGGGAGAAAGGAAGGAAGGAAGGAAAGAAGGAAATAAGGAAGGAAGGAAGGAAGGAAAGAAGGAAGGAAGGAAGGAAGGAGGGAAGGAGGGAAGGAGGGAAGGAGGGAGGGAGGAAGGGAGGGAAGGAGGGAAGAAAAAAGAAAGAAAATGTTCTCCTACTGGCAGGCTGGTATAGTCTACTGAACTAGGAATCAGGAGTCCTGGTTCTATATGAAAACACATAGTTCTGATGACCTCAGTTCCTCATCTATAAAACCCACATGATGTTGGAGATCCCTTTCCTCATCAACATGCTTGCCTTCACATAGGCAAAAGTAATTCCAATTCTTGTGGTTATTTTTGGACGCTGCTCTGATGCTGCCCCCTAGTGGTCCATTGTAGCACCTTCCTGGGTGTGCCCCAGTCTTCACATGAGTGCCTTCCCTTGGAAATACTGTTATACATGTAATTTTAAATTTTCTAGCCACACTGAAAAAGCAAAAGAAAACAGGTGAAACTATTGAATAGTTAATAGTTTCATTATTAGTGTTTTTCTTATTTAGTTCCCCATCAAAATAGATCTGAATGAATGCTGAGTGATTTAAAGATTTGGGTCTTATTTCTATAGGCAGGTGTATTCTTGTCATTGGACTAATGAGCTAATATGCTACACTCACAGGCAGTATAGGCCTAGAGACAAGAAGGGTCTCTTTTGCGGATGTTGCAGGGTGAGTTCGGTGGATCTCCTAACTCTAGATTACTTTGCCTGACCTCTAGCCCATTCTGGGTAGTAGAGACCTCTTACCTCTGCCTGTGAAGCCTGGTGTGGTAGTTGTAGCTGGCTGACTGTGGCTTAAGCAGTCTCTCTGGAGTTGAGGTCTCCGAGGTTGTGGTGGATGGCAGGAAGGTTGGGGGCTTGGCAGCTGCTGAAGATGCCCTGGAAACTTGAAGGTGGTGAGAGGTTGGGGTGGTGGGGGACGAGTGGATTTCTGGAGGGGCCTCTGTCCTTTCAGCTGGTGTGGTAACTGCAGGAGATAGCAGAAAGGAGTGACTTTCCCTGTACGCATGCTGGTCTCCGCAGGTTTGGGTCACCCTCTCTTTCCTGAACACACTCTTTCTCTTTACTTACAGTCTTCATGGTGCCTTCTTAGCATGTCCTCTACACCTAGTAAATTCTCTATATATTTGCTTCAAAATGCCATTTCCTCCAGGATGCCTTCTTGGACTTCCTGGGTGGAAGTGCTTGCTCTCCTCTGAGCATGGGAAAAACCCTGTTTGTAGTTCGATCCCCACTCTGCTTTATGCTTTATTTGTGTGCTTGCTTATTCTCCATCCTACACCTATCAGTCACAACCTTGGGTATACGGTACACTCAGTTACACTGTCCCTCTTGGCACCCTGTCCTCTAGTGTAACATTTGCTCAATTAATGTATCTACCTCACAAGATAGATGTGAAGATGTGATTGAAATATTGCATGTCAAAATGCATTTAAAACAGGAAAAAGTTATAGGAATGTAAAGATACCATTAGTATAACCACCAGCCGGTTTATTGCAAAATAGAATTGTAAAAGTCACTGTATTGCAGCAAATGTAGACGGCTGTATATGGAACAGGAGGCGTGAGAACCTTGGGCTGGAAAAGATCTGCCCAGTCTTGGTTTTCAGTCATTCATTAAAGTGCAAAGATTTTGTGAATGGAGCGCAAACGTCATTACTTGTGGTGTCACCTAGTGGTGATTTGTAAGTCCTGCAATTAGTGCCAAGAGGACAAGGCTTTAAGATGGGCTTGAAGGACATAGGATGCTGATCTCAGGGAGATACCTTCTCCCAAGAAAGGGAAATACACATCTGAGACACAGCTGTGCTCTGCCAACCATTCGATGAACTGAACACATCCCCCCTCCTCCATTGTCACAATGCCACATCATCTCTCCCACCTCCTCTCCTACCTTAGCTTTGGTGAACTGACCTTTAGGTATGAATTCAAAAGAACTGTCATGTGCAGGCATCTGGTACCAAGGGGGCACCGGCAGGTGTAGAAATTTATGAAGCCAAGGTGGGGGCTCAGGCATCGGCTCCTCTTCCCAGAATGGCTCATACTCTATGGAGGCAAGGGGAACACACTGGTGGGCTCTAAGAGCAGACTGAGACCTGGGGAAGGGTGGTAGAAGTTGAAGCTCACCCAGTCAGGGTGGATGGCAGCAAGAGCATGAGAGCACAGTCCACCAGGAGGAGCAGAAAAAGGAATGGGCTGGAGACCTTCCCAAAAGAAATTGTTTCACCTTCACTCAGCCAACTTCTGCACTAGTCACCACTGGGATTCTAGGAAGTCAGTGGAGGAATGGAAGAAGTTGGGACTCAGGAGAAGACATATGGAAAGGATCTGGCTATAAAGGATCAAGTTTGGCTTACAAATATGGCTTGAAAAATGACTGTCTTTCCTTTACAGTTGCCCCTGATATTTCTCATGGGGCAACTATGTAGGAAAATTATGTCCTTTTGCTTCTAATTTCCTCCTGTCTCAGAGCTTCTCTTCAATCTTAAACCCCCACTCCCCCAGGCCTTGGGTAGGATAGATACAGTACAACCCAGTAAGTGTTATAAGAAGAATGCTGATCTTGTTCCTTTCATATGGTTCGGGTGGGCAATCTGGGGGACTGTGAGGTTTCAACTATACAAATCCCAGTATCTTTGGACTGGCTAACATGGCAATAGCATGAGAGTCTGGGAGATTGCTAGAGTTCGATGGCTGTCCCAGCCTTCGTGGGTGAAGACTTTTGCTGGGTGCATCGAGCCTGGGACACCTACCACTGTAGACAGTCAGGATGACTAGCTGGGTCTTGCCTCGGTCTGTGTTCATGCCGGTCCCACAGGCATAGATTCCACTGTCGCTCTTGGTGAGCTCTGTCACCTCTACTAGGAACAGATTCTTATCAGGACAAGACTTCAGGGTGATTCGGTCCTTGTATTCTTCCTTCACAAAGTTCTTGTTGGACACCACAGTGGCACATCCTCCAGACCTGGCCATTTCCCGGCACAGATAGAGCCGCAGATGCACCGGAGGAAGCGGGCACTCAATGGTAATGGACCCACCGAGCATTCCCTCCATCTTTACTTCTGGGAGGGTCTTCAGAGCCCCAGCCACTGCAGCGAGAAGGAGTTCATGTAGAGGAGGTCCCATTCCCGAGCACACCCCCAACCCCAGCCCTATTTCCAAACCAGGCCCCAGCCCAGCCTCACACCCATCCCTAGCTCCAGCCCTGTCTCATCACCAGCCCAAGCCTCAGGTGGCGCTTAGCCCTAGCCCTCTTCTGATTTCTAGCCCTGGCCTCATTCTCGGCCTCCTCTGCCCCCTAACCCTATGTATGTCCCCAGCCCGGCTCTATGCCCTGGTGCCTTTGGCTCGCACCAGATCTGTCCCAGCCTAAGCCTTAACATGACCTTCAACCTCATTCAAACCCAAACCCGTAAGATCCCAGACACCAGCTCCCTAAGAAGAGAGTCAAACTACTGCCCCATGCCAGGGAGAAATGTCATGCTCTGGTGATCCCACACAGCACATAGTGCCCCTGGTGGCTTCAGTGTGATGTTGGGCGGCACCGTGTGATATTGCTGTAGGAGGTTTTCTATCTAGTTTTGTTTTGCTCAGATCCACTCAGCCCAAATGACTGTTCACCCTCGGTCTCATTTATTAAATAATTAACAAAACAAAACCGGAGTATTTATTGAGTGTCTTTCATGTGGCAGGAAGGCTGCCGGCATCGCTCCATGCATGGAATGAGTCCTTTAGCAGGCGATACAAATGGCCAGTCACTATAGCACTAGCACAGCGGGATAAAGCCCCCGACGGAGATACACAGGGTTCCCTGGAAGCAGTGAGCAGAGACACCAGATCCAGGTTTGCAGAGGAAAGGTGTAGTTTGAGGAAGGGCTTCTGGAAGAAGTGATGTCTCACTTGTGACCTGGAAGACTGGGCATGGAGGGCAGCTGAGAGAGCGATGATCACCTTCAGTGAAGCCGGGAACACGGAGGGAACACAAGGGAGTGTGTGAGTGTGCGTGCGTGTGCATCCAGGTGTACATACCTGTATGTGTGTGGGGAGAGAATGAAGCAGGGAGGAGTACATACATGGTTCGTGAGTCCCTGAAATCAAAGCGCCTATGCTCTGGCTGAGAGAAGGCAGGTCTAATGTGGCCGAGTCAGCTAGAGAAGAGGGCAAGTCCAAGTGTGATTATCAACCAAGTGGGTCCCAACAGGTGTCCATGTTTCTGGGAAGAGGTAATAGGGTGAAATGTGTGTGTTGGAGTGGGGCCAGGGCACTTGGGTGGAGGAAAAAAGACTCTTCCAGGCAGTGAGTACAGCCCCCAAAGAGGAGAGGACAGGAGAGAGAGCACTGCCTGTTCACGGGGTAGAGAGGAGTTGATGAATTTCTGGAAATTCATCCACCGACCACACATTAAGAATAGCTCCAAAGTGTTTAGTAAGGTGAGGAAAGGAACGAAGAAAGTCAAGGAAAGAAGCAGGGCTTGAGGTTTCTGGGTGAGTGGAGAGAGCTGAGGAGGCTGCTCTGGAGAGAAGGGAGAGTGTGGACAATAGTGAAGAGTTTGAAACAACCGTGGGAGTGTGAGTGGGGAGGAGGGGCTGGGCGGGGAGTATTCTCAGGAGCCTGTTCAAATCTAAGAGTGTAGCTGGTGCCCACGTGGTAGGGAGAAGCAGAGGGGCCAACCAGACGCTGGGGGAGGGGGTGATCTGCCTTGGGAACACTCACACCCGCACCCGTAATGCAGGCCTGCTTCCAATCCACCGGAAATGGAGGTATGTGAGGCAGCCTCGTGACTGGGACCTGGCACTGGAAGGGTGACCCATTCAAAGGACAAAGACCGGTCAAAAGGTGGGGGAATTACCCTGTGTGACCAGACAGCCGGCACCTGTGTGAGGCCCAGGACCTGCCAGGGAACGTGTATTTTTGGACCAACCCAGACAGAAAGGGGAGCAAATGCTGCTTTCCCAAGAGCAAGATGCTGCAATGTGGGCAGGGGCAAGATAGAGCAGAGGGGGCCGCCACCCAGGCAGACTCTTCCAGTGAGCTCACTTGGCTAGGGGTACTTCTGGTGAAGCCTTGGCTCACCCACATCCTCTGCTGCAGGCTGCGTGTTAGGCGTCCCGCTACAACTCATGGTTTGAAGCCCTGACCGTCTAAGTGATGGTCGTAGGAGGTGGGGCCTTTGGAAAGCAATCAGGGTTAGATGAGATTAGTGGAGCCCTCATAATGAGACTAGCATCCTCATTCCCTCCAGGGGCACAGGAAGAGGCCACGTGAGTACCCAAGGAGATGGTGGCTGTCTGTAAGTCTGGAATAGGGCCATTACCAAGGGCAATATTCGCCGGCACATTGTACTTGGGCTTCTAGTCTCCAGGACTGCAAGAAATAAATATCTGTTGTTTAAGTCACACTATCTATGGTAGATAGAACAGACTAAGGTGTCCTTACTGCACAAACTCTGAATGGGTGAAACACAAGAAAAGCTGCTGGATACACTGAGCCCTGGTCCCAAGAAAGTACAAGGCAGTGAGGTGTGAAATGACCAGATGCCAGATCTCCTTGGAGTTCATAAGAGCTTCTAAGCCGCACTCAAGTCTTAGAAAAGCAGATTTCCCAAAGAGAGAAAAGACAGATATAACCTCCTGGTTTCAAACTTATGTAAAGGGGCGCTTGGATGGCTCAGTTGGTTAAGTGTCTGCCTTTGGCTCAGGTCATGATCCCATGGGATTATTCCCTGAATTGGGCTCCCTGCTCCACAGGGAGCCTGCTTCTCCCTCTGCCCCTCCTATCCCCTGCTTATTCTCTCCCTATCTCTAATAAATAAATAAAATCCTTTTTTAAAAAAATAGAATTTGTGCTCAGTGTACATAAGATTCATGTTGGAGAAACTTACTAGGCTGCAGATGAGCTGATCTTCCCTGTTAGCATGGCGGTTACAGCTATCTAGGATGGGGCCTGTGGACCTGCATTTTAAAATAAGCATCCTAGGTGCCCTTGAATTTTCACAATTCTGAACTATGTAGCTATATTTCCAAATGATTCTGGGGACTAACAGGAAGGGTGGAAGAGGTGCCTAAAGGACCAACCCTGCTTAATGTTGGTATTATAGAGAACATGGGGAAAAAACACACTATTTCCATGATGAAAAGCATGGTAAGTGTCCACAGGCCCTTGACTGGGGTGGTGCTCTGGAGACAGACTATGGATTCTGTGTAGCCAAGGTTTGCCCGGTGATGAGAACCCTGTCAACTCAAGTCACAGCAGAATTATGTCTGAAAGAAGGAAGCTGGCCTGAGATTTTTTTTTAAGATTATTTATTTATTTATTTATTTATTTATTTATTTATTTATTTGGCAGGGAGAGAAATCACAAGTAGGCAGAGAGGCAGGCAGAGAGGGAGGAGGAAGCAGGCTCCCCGCTGAGCAGAGAGCCCAGTGCAGACCTAGATCGCAGGACCCTGAGATCATGAGCTGAGCCAAAAGCAGAGGCTTAACCCAGTGAGCCACCCAGGTGCCCTGGCCTGAGATTTTTATGTGTGTCAGATAGAGTGTGAATTTTTAAAAAAGAATAAGAAATGTCTGATTCAGTTTCCCACCCCTACATGCGCCAACATGTGCATCCAGCCTGGCCACCTGCTCTTTGTCCCATCACAAGGAATGGAGTGTCCCCTCTCCTCCAAAGCCAGTCCTGCCTTCCGGGTTCTGAGTCAGTCCTGCTCACCTTCTTTAGAACTCCTCTGGTGCAGCTGTCCCTTTCTCCTGCCTGTACCACTGGTCTCTTCTCTGCCAGCATTGCTGTGGCTTACAGACCTGCTCTGATATTGTCTGTGTTGAAGAAACCTTCCATTTACTTTTTGCCTCCCATTCAGCTTCCCCCTTCTTCTGTTCTCTTTCTCAGACAGGTCATTATGATCATGGAATCCACTTCGACGCCTCCCGCTTCCTCTTCCACCTACACCTGTCAGAATTTTGTCTCCAAGATTCCATTAGAACTGCTGGTGAGGGGGCGCCTGGGTGGCTCAGTTGGTAAAGCGACTGCCTTCGGCTCAGGTCATGATCCTGGAGACCTGGGATCGAGTCCCACATCGGGCTTCCTGCTTGGCGGGAAGCCTGCTTCTCCCTCTCTCACTCCCCCTGCTTGTGTTCCCTCTCTGGCTGTGTTTCTCTCTGTCAAATAAATAAAATCTTTAAAAAAAAAAAAAAAAAAGAACTGCTGGTGAGGTCAGCAAAATTTTCCTTTTCCCCCCAAATTCCCCCCCCACAAGTTTTCCTTATATTTGTTGTCTTTGTTTTCATTTACTTGCCTCTTGGCAGCATTTGAGGGAACTAAATCCTTCCTCCTTGAAATGCTTACATCTTGTGGCTTCCCTGACACAATGACTGCTCCTTTTCAATTTCCTTACCTTCTTCTCCTTCTCTATCCACCTCTCAGTGTTGGGCTGCCTCAGGGCCTGGAACTTGGACCGGTTCTTTTCTTGGTCTTCCCTTATGCTCCCCCACATTAGCTCATTTATGCCCATGGCTTGTAATGCCACCTTTTTGTAGATTTCACCAGAATATTGAGCTCCAGGCTTGTCTGTACCTCTGATCCCTAGACTCAACTTTCTGATACCTCTGCTTGGACTCTACTCGAATATTTGAGATGTATCCCCAAACTTACAATGGCAAAATAAAGAGACAAAGAACAACAAAAGAATTCTTGCTTTTTCTTCCAAGCCTATTTCTTCTAAGCTCTTCCTATTTCACAAGATAGCACCAGCATCTATCCAACTGTTGAAGTCTAAAACTCATTCCCATATTATATTAAAAAATCAAGAATAGATTTTAGGTCTGTGTGTGTGCATGTGCGTGTGTGTGTGTGCGCACATGCACATGCATGGATCGAGTCACATTAAAATGTATTATTATTTTGGGGATCAAGGTAAAAAAAGATTTGAAAGCCTACAACATGTAATACTGCCTTGCTTTATTATGGAAATTCATTTAGGGCTCCAGGCACTGTGGTCTATGGCTTGGATCATAGACCTGGGTCCTAGGAACAAGGACCACCCCAACATTTGTATAACCTGGGGCAGAAATACAAATAAAGGCTCAAATATCATATGTCTAAGTATTTTAAAGTTATAAATAAAGCTAATGAACTGTTGAGTAAAGTGTGTTCTATACCCCATGTTGGCAAATTCACATACTCCTTAGATGTCCACTCTAAATCCTTTCCATGTGGGAAGAATGTTCTTAGCCTCTGTCCTGTCTCCTTTCTTTTCTCATCCCTGGCTCCTTTTCACACCACAAGTGTCCTGATATGGACATGACAGATAACCTAGCTTAAATGTATTACCTCTACCCATCTCATTCCAAATGGTCACCTGTGGCCACTTTTCTATAGAATTAAAATACTAGGACAGAAGACCCAGGAGAGAGGCTCCCACAGTCATTGAAAGTGGGCCCAGAATCACTTGGACAGGGAACTTGAGGTCTTGAAGAGGGAATATGGATGGGGGCTTGAGGTGGACAATCTACCTGGGTCTGTGTTTTCCTCACCCTGTGGGAAAGGGCACAGATGGAGATGTTCTGGACCCAGAGCAGGGATCACTCTATCCCAGCAAGAATGATGGTATTGCTTGGGACAGACTTCGGTGGTACAATTTAAGTACCCTTTACTCCTAAAGATCTTCTACCCCCAGCCAACCCCTCTCTTCTCTCAGGCGTAAGTTTAGTTAACCATCCACCAGTTCATATAAGTCCTACTACCTCTCACAGAGTCTGACATTTTGTTTACCACTTACAGAGTCTGACATTTCATTAAAGTTGCATTTCCTTAGACTTTTAGGGCTTTTTAATCTTCAACTCAACAAATATTTGACTTTCTTCCATATTCAAGATATCAGAAGAAAAGCAATTATGAATAAAAAAATAATTTTAACCCTCAAGAAGCTTATCATTTAATCAACAAAATGAAGTGAATATATCCCAAGTCACAATATAAAGCAGAATGAGGTCAGTTATGGGGATTCCAAAGATGGGCTCTTAAAAGTGTTATTAGAAGGAGGTGGAGGCTGAGGTGGACTTGGAAGGATAAAAAGTGAAGCTGAGAGGAAGGATGTTCCCAGGAGGAGTGGCATGGGGAAGAACATGGTGGCAAGAATGTCTAGCACATGTTCAAGGAGGAGTCCTCTTTGGCTGGAGGTTAGGAAAATGCAGGGGAGTGTGGTAAGCTCTGAGGGTAAAAGGGGAGCACAAGGGACAAGCTTGTAGGCAGTGGGAGCCATTGAACGTTGCTGGGAAGGGCGATCCTATGATTAGAGACAAGCATTAGAAAGAGTAATCTAGAGCTGAAGGCAGGTCAGGTTGGAGGAAGTGGGAAAGATAGTTATGAGATGACTGTATGTTCTCTTTCTTTCCATTCCTTCTGTTGCCTCTCTAGTAAAGACTGCCACTGCTGCTCGTTCTGGTAATACTAACCCAGAAACTACACGAATTGGCCACTAATTGAGTCCAAGTCTGGATGGGGATAAATAGGAAGAGGTGGTAAAGAAACCATTTGGCATTATGTAGCTGATATCAGAGATAGTTAAGATGGATAGAGTGGCTGGTTTGTTGGGGACCAATGAGGAACGTGAAGTAAGGTGTTAGGCATGTTGCATTTCAGATCATGGTGAGAAATTGAAGTGGGGGTTCCCAGAAGACAACTATAAATTGAGATATGGAACTTAGGGAATGGATTAGGGTTACTGATGGATGAGGGAATCTTCATTTAAAGTTGAAGTTGAAAATGAGCAGTGAAAGAGACTCAAAGAAAGACAATGTAGAGATAGGAAGAAGGGAATTTGGAGGCACTTGCTTAAAAATTGTCCAGTATCAGGCTAATGCATCTAGGAGGGGTAACACCTTCAGCCCTCATGAATCAACAGGTGAGTCCCGCAGGAGATGTATCTGGAGTGGAGAGAGGGGCACTAGCAGAGAGTGGGGAGGACCTCCCAAACTTCACATGGTCTCTAGCCTTATTCTGCCCTAGGTTCTAGTCTGCAACTAAATCCGTCCAGGAACAGCAGAGCTATATATGGTCCACAAGTCCCCTACCTATGGCCAATTCGAACCTCGTAAGACATGCAGGTTTTCCCATGGCACTTACCTGGCAGGAAGCAAAGTGACCAAAGCCAGAGGTCCATGGCTTCTTTCATAGCAAGGTCCCATCCAAGAGCCCCTGGAGACCAGAGCAGAGACCCGCTGCTCACCCTGGAAACCTTTACAATCTGGAGCTTGTAAGAGATTTCTGGCCTTATGAGGAGCAAGGCTTGAAATGAGGAAATGACAACTTGTCTTGTTTGCTAACTAGTCTTAGACTAAAAAAGAAAATACCAGCAAACCACAGCGGAAGTTAGGAATTAAGAAAACATGTTATGTTGAGGGCGAATGGGTCACCAGCATTCAAAGGACTTCTAGGCAGCCCCTGAAAACTATTAGAGATGCTCAGGTGTGATATTTCTTTGCCTTGGGCACTTTTTCTTGGAGGGTCCTCCATGCTTTATGTATGTTCCTTAACTTCCAAGCCTGAGTCACTTGTTTTATACAAAAGAGACTTATCGCCAATTTTCTCCATCTGGGGAAAACTATATGGATAGAAGCGTAGGCCTGAAGTCAGAGGAGGCTGGTTGTAGCCCTTGAATTTATGTGATAAATAATTTTGAGTACCTGCTATGTGGGACTACTAACCATAGGTTTTGAGGAATTCGCTCCCTTTCTCTAAGCCTAGATATCTTTATCCAGAAAATGAAGATGGAACTAGTTGAGCTTGGCATTCCTTCCTATGGGTCATTGTTCCTGCAGTCTTAATTAACCCCAATTTACCCAGCACCTCATATCAACCACCCCTCATATCCCCCCGCTGTGCCCCTAAAGGTGTTGCCTTCCAACAGGGGCCCAGGCCACCACCCAGGGACCATGGGTGCATGCCAAGAGATGAGGTGACAATGCCTAAAGTCACACAACTTGGCAGAGCCAGCCTTCAAGCCCCGGAGGGACCATGGGGGGAAGTCCAATAACTGATGGAGAAGAGAGAAATGCCGAGGCCTTCAGTCACAAGGTATCAACAGAAAGAGCTCTGGGTTCCAGTCAGAAGATGTGGGTTCTGGTCCTGGCTTTGTGCTTGCCAGCTTTAGGGTTCAGTTTTCTCGCTGATAAATAGGGATGGCTCCTTCCCTGTGGATATCACAGGGCTTTCATGAGGCCCAGCAGGAACCATGGCCATAGAGCTGGTTGAAGAGCCTTTTGTTGTGGAGATGCACAGGGCTGCTCCTTATGAGGGGGTCCTCAGGGCTTCATTCCTGTTGGTTACATTTTAGCTGGCTTCCCAGCATCCCCACCTCCAGGTGCCACAGCCTTTTGAGCCTAGGGAGGACTAAGGCTATTTCCCACCCTTTTTCTGGGAAGTCTTCTTAGTGGTCCTGTACACACTGGTCCCCACTGGCCCCCACACACCCGATCTGTCACCAAAATACAGAAAGACAACATCCGCAGTAGAAGTTGCATGTGAGGCCCAGAGCAGGTGCAGAGGAAATGGGTGTGTGGGCGGGCAGCCTGCCCTGCCTGCCCCCATGTGGGTTTCCACCAGCACAGAGCAGCTACGGTTCTGGTTTCTGCCAACTACGATCTGGGCCAAGGTGGCAGAGGGCAGGCCCGAGGCCTCTGGCTAGAGTGAGTGACCACCAGAGGTCCTGGTTCTGGGCAGCCTCCACCCTTCCCTACTTGGAGGGCTCTTCCTAATTCCCCAGAGCTGTCTCACTCTTGGGCTCTGCCATTCGCTCAGCTCAAGACCTGGGACTGCCTTGGAGAGATAGAATGTGACGTGTGTGTAACAGTGGGCCTACGTGTGTGTGTGTGTGTTGTGTGGTTGTGAGTGTGTAAATGTGGGTGTGTGGTGTGTGAGTGATGAGTGATATATGACTGTGATGTGTGACTGTGTGAAGTACATGCCACGTGGGACAGTGTGAAGAATGGCACGGGAGCGTGTCCTGTGTGACATGTTAGTGTGTGAGTGTATGATGTGTCGTGTAAAACTGTGTGTGTGGCTTGTGAGGTATGATTATGGGATGTGTGGATGAGCGTGTGAGTGTGTGTGATGTGATCTGTGAGTGTGTGAGTCTGTGAATGTGTGTGTTGTGTGTGTGGCATGTGGGTTTGAGCATGCTATGTGTGTGAACATATGTGATGTGATGTGTGGATATGTGGTGGGTGGTTGTTAAGTGTGCAAATGTGTGCAGGGTTTGTGAGTGTGTGGTGTGTGGGTGTGAACATGTGGCATGTGTGAACCTGTGTGGTGTGATGTGTAATGTGTGGCATATGGCTATGAGTGTGCAAATGTGTGCAGCGTGTGTGGTGGGTGGGTGTGAGCATGCTGTGTGTGTGAACTTACATGTCTGTGAAGACGCGGGTTGGATGCGCTCTGGTGGGGGCCCACCAGGAAGTGCCTGGGGATGTGTGCATGAGAGATTTTCATATCATGTGTGCCCAGGTAAAACCCTTGGAGACATCACATTGAGGTTGATAAGAGCAAGAATTAGAGATCTCAGGACTTCCGGGCGGGAAAGGAATGTTTGGAGTCTGAGGAGTCAAAACTCATAGACTGGGCTGTCTGGTCTCTACCTCCACATGTTGCCCCAGGGTGTCAGGGACTGCGCCCCCAGGGGAAGGCCGAACCCTGGTAAACTCAAAGAGAGAGTTTACTGTCCTCATTCTCTTCTCCCTTTCTTATTTTCCTCCATCTGAATTTTCTCTCCTTTTTGCTGCACAGGAGAAGGAGTAAGAAGCTGAAGCACACTGACATGCAGGGGACCCGAGGGCCTAACATCCTCTGGGGCCAGTGCTTGACCAGAGGGATGAACCCCAGAGAAAATGTTGCGACTCTTCTGACAGGCAGGTAGATAGAATAAATAATACCACATATACTGGGAAGTATCCTAAGTCTTCAGGAAAATTCACTTAGTCCCCTTAGTAACTTAGGTTTTATTATTCTCCCTGTGTTACAGATGGGGTAAGAAAGATATTTCTCATAAGATTGCTGTAAGGATTGCCTGAGGTAAGCATTAGAAAGGGTTTAGCAAGATGCCCGGAGTAGAGTGGAAGTACAGTGGAGATCAGCCTTGTCACTGAGGTGGAAGCCGTCCTTATGGGTTGTGCTTTGTTATAACATCACCCTGCTTTGACCTCCCAGGCTGCCAGTTTCCAAACAGGGATCCCCTGGGCCTTTCCAGACTGGGAACTGAGATCCTGAGTGGCCCTCCCCATGACCCAACAAGGCTCTCCCCAAAGACAGAGTGTGAGAATCCCCCCACCTGCTCCCTGGGGAGCCTACATAGGTGGAGGTACCTGGCTAAGGCATCCTGTAGTTCCCACTTTCCAAAAACTTGAACCACAGGCTTCCCTGGCCCAGAGTGAGCCTCTCCACAGGAACAGGGCTTTGGGAAGAGTAATCCTTATTATAAGTGTACTCATGGCTTTCTGCTACAAGAAATGGTAAGACTTCTGAGCTGCATATGGCTATACTTCTGTTGGTATTCTAAGGTCAGAACCTGAATATGTAGAATTTTGCATGAATTTTAATATGACTTACAAACTAAAAATCTGAAAGTTAGAGTATTCACCTCCACAAATTTAATCAAAGACTTTGACTCTAGTGAAGACGGATTGGATGCCCATTCCTTTATCAATCCTAGGAGGGGCTTACCAAGGCCATGAAACTCCTGGAGTCTTACAGGACCATCTTCCTTCCCCTCCAGTCTCAACTCCCTGGCCAGTGGGGGCCACTGGTCTCAGTTTTATATCTCCTCTCATAGTGTGTCCCCTGTCTACTTGGATATGTGGTCCTTCTGAGGTGATCCCTTATTATTTTCATTGTATGGACTCCCTGGTAGAGTTTATCATTTCAGAGAAGCTTGTGGGGTCAGGGGACAGTGCTTGTTTCTCTGCTTTGGGGACCAGCTTTAAGATCTTATGCCCGTCAGCTCCTCTCTGCTGTCTACTGTTCCTAGGAGACAAGTTCTGTCCTGACTCTTGGGAAAGTCTTGGACAAATGAAATATATATCTTTATATACATATAAACATATATATATATATCTTTATAATCTAAAATCAACTGCCATAAGCAGATTCTCAGCCACTATGGGACCTCAGTAATATTTAATCATTATTACATAATAGATTTTTTAAAAGAAAAAATCAAGATAATTCAAGGACTTGGAAGATGGTTCTTTGGTCATCAGAAATATTTAAGTAGTTCTCTGAGTGATTGCTGGACACTGATCATTGCCATTTGGTTTATAATTAATCCCACAGTCAACTGTTACTCCCTAGTCCATCCAAAATTTATGTCCACCTGGAACTTCAAAATATGACCTTACTTAGAAATGGGCACTTTGTTGATGAGTTCATTAAGGTGAGGCCACACTGCATCAGGGTGGACCCTAAATCCAAAGACAAGTGTCCTTGTAGGAAGGCCCTGTGAAGACACAGAAATACAGCAGGAGAAGGTCCAGGGAGGATGCGGCAGAGGTTGGAGCAGTACATCTGTGAGCCAAGGTTCCCCAGGGATTGCTGGGGGCGCCTGGCAGTGAGGAGAGAGTTACAACCCCCCACACACACACAGATTTCCCCTCACAGCCTCCCAAAGGAACCAGCCCTGTGGACATCTTGATTTCAGACTTCAAACCTCTGGAATGGTGAGAGACTAAATCATGGTTATTTAAAGTCACCCAGTTTATGGTACTTTGTTACAGTGGCCCTAGGAAGTTAATATGCTCCTCCAAACTGGTAAGTTTTTACCTCATTAGATATCCCATTTCAGCTACAGACCAGCTTCCTTATTCATCGAAAGATTTAAGGTGAACTTTGGGTAGTACGTTATTATACCTGTTATCACTTATTTATAGTATCATTCAAGAATAATGTAAGGTTGCCTCTGGCTTTAGTGGCATTTCTTGGCCTTTGATTCTAGGGACCGGGATAAGCTGTCTGAGGTCTGAAGATTGGCTTGTGGGTTACTGGCATTAATATGGAAGCTGCATCTTAAAAATTCTATGCTAAGAATGATGCTTTGGAGGTGAGGGAGCCCCTTCCAGAGGGAAAAGAGTGATAGGTTCCGATGTCCCTTGTAGGTTGGGGGCCATCATTCCAGAAGAAGCTAGATATGCATCCCCATTAGGGAGAACGGAGATATAAACATTCCTGATGACCACCTCTCCAGACCAGGGTGGAGCTCCAGGCTCTGACCTAAGTCACAGTCTGGGAATCAGGATTGAGCACTTAAGTTGGTAGAGCAGGAAAGGAGACCGAGAAGGACTGAAGTCTGTGTCTTTTCAAGGGCAGGTTTAGAAGTACAAAGTATCAGAAACATGTTCAAGGTTGGTGTGGAAGCAAAGGTTCAGCCCCACGTCAGGCAGGATAGAAGCCTGGGAAGAACTTCCTCCCAGAGAGAACTCTCATACACAGAGGCCCCAGGGATGAGTCTGGCATGTGCGGGGGACTTACAGGACATGACAAGGTTTAGTGCCAGAACCTAGGAATGGCCTTGGCAGACAAAGGGGTCCTTTGTCTAATTGCTATCCCCCAAGACACTTTGAGTCAACTATTCTAAAAGCTAAGTTACCATTTAACTAACTTCTGGTTGCTATTTCTGTGGAGGGAGTTCACTCATCTGGTTACTTGATTTTTGATTAATAGCCTCTCCCTCTGGAAAGATATCCCAGGAAGGTATGGGATTCAAGGTCAAGTATTTCATGGATGCTTAACCAAGATATTTTTGTAAAGCCAAAGAGGCGTGCAGTTATACTTGCTTTCAGTTCATCCATTACAAATAGCCCTAATTATGTTCTGTAATGCAGAGCTTTGGGATCTTGACCATTGGTGTAGACCTCAAACTATTCTTTTTCTGAAGATCCTCTTGGTCCCACTTGTAGGCAGTCTCCTAGCCCCCTCTCAACGAGCATTGGAGGGGGAGGAGGAGGAACTTTGGCTTGGGCCCACTGCCTGAAGTGCCTGAGAGTGGGACAAAAACAAAACACTCTGAAAGGGCTGTGTGGGAGATAGACGTTACGGGGACAAATGCAGTCTGAGCCTCCTTGGTGGCAATCATGGTCTTTAATTATTAGTGAAGTCACATATTTGATTTGTAAGCGAGTGTCAGCTGTAGATGCTGGTTGAAGTACAGAGCTCAGAGGGCAAAAGACCTCCAAACTTAGCTCTTTGGAGACCAGCCCCTCCCTGGCATCATCAAACACCTTCTTTGTTTCCCCTTGGTTGGGAGCTCTTCACGTAAGTGACGCAAGAGTATTTGATGACTCTTTTATTCCCTTGGGCCCATCTGAGTGACAGAAAGGGGAAAGTCCTCTTCCCAGATGTGGGCTTGTGAAAGAGCAGCCTCCAATATATTTTTCTCTTCCTCCTCTCCTCCTTATTCTAGAACTCCACCCCAACAGGAGTGCAGGGGCTCTTAGAGGGGTTCCTGGCCAGGAGGACAGGAGATGCCACCCGTGGTTTTCATACTAGTTTATGCTGTGTGGTCCCCTTGAGCAAACCTTGCCACATCTCGGGATCTCAGTTTTCTCTCCTATGAAATGTTAGTATGTGTGTTTATGATTCCTTGTATGTATGCCCATGTTCCATGATCCTCTCGGGCCCTAGGACTCTGGGAAGTTAATGATTTCTCCTACTATGGGTGGAGGTGAGTGTCCCTGAGGAGGATTTCAGGGGTTGGTGAGGATAATTTTACTGAGAGGAGCTGCAGCTTCCAAGGATTCAGAGATATTTACATGAAGACTGCTGACTGGGTCACGGCCTCTCTGTCCCAGGGTCTAGAAGAGCGCCTTGATTCTAGTGAGCATCCAGATATGTATTTTCAATGAAGCAAAGAAGAGGAGAAGATGGAAAGGAGGGGAGCTGAAGAGAAGGAAGGGTGGAGGGGAGATGAGAATCCCACTGAGGATACCATAAGAAGGGTGCAGAGAAGCTGCCTTTTTGAAATGATCTTCCCACCCACGTGATCTCTCTTCCTTCTGAGAGGTGCCTCTAAGATCTACATTCTCTTTCTCCATCTTGGGTTCCTTCATTAAAATAAGTTGCAGAGGGAACCCCTCTTGGTCCCTCAACCCCACCAGGAACAGTTAGGCCAGGCTTGGATACCACTGAGGAGGGACCATCAAACCCTCTGAGCACAGGTAGGAAAATGGAGTATGAGTGCAGGCATTGAAGCCCCCCAGAGCCAAGATCCCCTGAGGATCAACATGATTTTGAAGGCGATTGTCTTGAGTGGTGGGAGAGGAGAGAGCAGCTGGCGCCTAGGCTTTCTCAGGGCCCTCCTGGACTTCGGCAGCCATGTTGTTGGTCTGGAGCAAGAAGGCGGTGTAGGCCATGTCGGCCTCCTCCTTGGAGGACTAAGGGGGCGAGAGGACAGGAGTCAGTGTTTGTGGCACCGGCTCAGCGGGTGGGGGTCAGAGGGAGTGTAAGCACTAAATACCCCGGATTCATAATTTTGGCCTATGCAACCCAAGCCCATGTTGGCCTGCTGCTCTCATTCTAGCCCCCCATGCTCACCAAGGACTAATTTTGAGAAGCGGAAAGTTGCAATTTCTAAAAATATCTCCCTCTGTCTCACTACCACCTTCCGACACATGGAGTGGAACCACCTCTGTTGCTTGGGCCTGTCCCCGGAAGCTCCGCCCACACAGCCCCTGGGCCAGCCACAGTGGCTGATGTTTTTCTTTCACTCCCTGCTCAGAGATGGAGCTCGGCACCAAAACAGGGCTGGAGGGGAAGACCGTCTCCAGGGCAAGCTTCCTCCCCTACTTATTCCAGATTTGAGATCCCTGTTGTTTCCAGGGAGAGTAGATATGATAGCAAGCATTAAAACTCTGGATTTGGGGGTCATAGGGGAATGGGAGGAGGGTAATATGTGACCCACAGCCAAGAATCACCTCTGGTAGGGTTGTAAGCAATATGGCATTTGGCTGGGGTGGGGAAGGGTTTCTGGTGACCACCGAAGTGCCCACCACCAGCAAATGTCTTTCAGACCCAAGCAGAAGGCAGGTCCTGAGCAAATGCTCAAGGGAGGCTGGGTGGCCTGAAGTCCACGGGTTCCACAGTCCAGGAAGGGGGATCCATTTAATCACCAGCATTTGACATTTGACCTTTCCCACCCTGTGTCTGTGGCTTTTAGGTGCTTCCTTCTTATCCCTTGGTCTCCCTCCCTCCAGCGTGTTCATAGCCAACTAGCCTACCTCCTGCCTCTGCCTCAGTCACATCAACACCACAAGCAGTAAGGCATGCCATGCCCTCAGAAAGTTCTCCTGAATACTAGTTTCATTTCCTTGCTATTCTGACATCAGCCCCCACACTGAGGTAGTTTCTCCTGAGGTTGAACTGCAGCCCCTCATCTTGCACTTCATTGTCACAAAGTCGAGGACTCCCTCCCCTGCCTCACTCTCACCCGTTTTGCCTTCTTGGGTTCTTCAGTCTCCACGGTGTTCTCGGCAGTGGTGCTGCACTCTGAGAGAGGAGCAAGGCAGGGGGATTAGCCTTCCCTGGCCTTATATTCCCACCCCAGAGGCAGAGTCAGGCCCAATTCTTGCTCTCCCAGAGGGTCGGGCATTCCCTTTGAGTGAGGGTCATACCATCTTTTCCTCCAAGAGTTGTCTCCTGAGTGACTGGCGAGGCTCCCATGTTGTCAACAGCACCAAAATCCCTCGAGTTCTCAAAGTCTGACATGCTAATGTCTGTCCTGTAGCTTCTAATTGAAACCCGGTCTGTCAAGGAGAAAGAGGAGTTGGTGTAGGGACAGAGGACATAGGCGAGCAGGACATGCTGCCTCTGAGGGAGCCCCACAAGGTACCTGGAGGGAGCAGCATGGCACGTCGTTCACCTGACTCTGACCCACAGCAGAATGGAAATGATGAGTCTCCTTCCCCGCCCTCCTCAAGGAGAATCAAGACTCAACGACCCCTGACCTTTCTGTCTTTTTTTTTCTCTTTGTAAGATTTATTTATTTATTTGAGAGAGATAGAAAGAGAGCAGGAGAAGGGACACAGTGAGAGGGAGAGAAGCAGATTCCCCACTGAGAGCAGAGCCTGATGTGGGGCTTGATCTCACTACTCTAAGATCATGACCTGAGCCAAAACCCAGAGTCGGATGCTCAACCGACTAAGACACCCAGGCGCCCCAATAACCCTTGACCTTTCAAGGCACAGTGCCTTGTTCAGTCCTCACATCAGCCCTGTGAGGCATTTATTATTATCCCCCCTCCCTGAGTAAACGGAGGCATGAAATGGGGACACCCGAAGTCATACAGCCAGCCAGTTCTCAAAGTAGGCCGGAAATGTAGTTCTCCCTGGATCCTAAGCTCCTCGTCCTGGTAGTCCTATGTCTGAACTTGGACTCTGAGCCATTATAGGTGGCCTTCCTAAGACAGCAGCACTTAATGTAATGTGAGTTTTGGGTATGAGTTTATCTTTCTCCAATCTGCTTTCCCAGAACCCTTTCTCAGAGCCTGTGAAAGAGAAAGGACCAGGGCAGCCCCATACTAAGGGCAGCTAAGCCCCCCCACTGAGGTCCAAGGGCTCAGGATTGGAGATGGGGGCAGGGGCCTCCTGGGCACTCACCAACGTTCTTCCTATGCCGTGCTCTGAGCACCGCCACAACCACAGCTCCCACTGCCAGCACCAGACCCAGGGGCACCAGGGTGGAGATGAGCACTTTGGAGCTCCCACTTTGTCCCTCAGAGCTGGAAGAATGACTGAGTTAGTCACTAGAAGGGAAGCCTGGGGTCCCAGCATGTCCCACTAGCTCTTTCTTTCCCTCCTCTTGATACAGCCCCCTAGCTCTACTCTTCTAAGGAGACTTCCCAGACATGACAAAGGCAAGGACTGGGCCCTCTCCACATCCTGGGCCTGGGAAATTGAACTGAATGGTGGACACCTACCCTCTCTGGCCTCCCAGCCTTAGGAGAAGGGCAGAGAGAACCACTGGCCTCTCTTGAGTACAAGCCAAGGCAGCGAGCACTGCCCCACCAGTGAGAGGAGGACAGGCTCTCCTCAGTGCTCGCCACGGCCCAAGATCAGGTCCTCGTCCTCTGGGATAGTATCTCTCACCTGCTGGTGCCTGCGGATGCTCTGCTCCCTTCTTCAGCGCCTCCAGTATCCTTCCCTGTTTTGTCATCCACAAAAAGCCTGGGATTCTGAATGACTTTGCTCTCAACTTCCCTGACACTTGACTCCACCGCCTCTTCACCGGGAGCTGCATCCACTTGGCTGACATCTTGGGACACTGGAGAAAGACAAGCGGGGCTGGATTTATTGTTCTTTCTCTGTTTTCACTCCTTGGTATCAGGGAATCTGAGGAGTGGGACTTCTTTAGCAATCACAGGGTCAGGGTGAGATCTCAAGGCTTAGAGTCAAGCCCAGGATAACACTAGAAGAGATGATCTCTGTCCCATTAATACCAAATTCATTTCCATCTACAAGGTTCCATGGCATCGATCTAGCTCTGCATAGAGGCTGACCCATCATTTGGAGATGGAGATTTTTCTCAGCTTTTTGAAACTCTGCCCCAGGTCTCCAGACCTAAGGGCTGGGTGCAATCGTGCTGCCCCCTGGTGGTAGTGTGGCAATGGTTCCCTTAGTGAACCAGACCAGTGAAACCCAGGCATGGTAGGATTTCTAAAGGCTCTGACTAGGGATAAAACATTTCATACGACATTTTAAAACGAGACTTAAAATGAAAACATGCTATAAGAATTTGTCTGGATTTTCTTTATCAGATCGTATACACGAGCATATCTGGCCTCTTTTGAGAGCAGGCTTTGGCAGAGTGTATTGCATGTGATAGTGACTTTTAAGTGTCACTATGCAGAAGATCTGTCTTATAGAAAGGGCTTCAAAATAGCCTGGGGCAATTACAGGACTTGTCTTGAAGCTGAGGTTAAATGGCAATCCCCCCTTTTTTTTCGGTTTGTATTTTTTCAGATGCTCCTGAATATATATAGAAGCTAAATCTCCCTTCTGCCTCAAGGTTCTTATAGTCAAACCAGGGGGGCCACCTCTGATGGATGAGCTGGTAAGCAGGAACCTTCTCTGGTGTCCTCAAGGGACCTAGACCTTGCCCTCAGAGACTTACCCTTTAACCTCTCCTCGACCGCCACATAGACAGCCCTGGTCTCTCCATATCGGAGGCCATCCTTCACCCCGCACCAGTACCAGCCTTCATCTTCCTTGGACACTTGGTTCAGCATCATGGAAATGATCTGGCTCTTCTGGTCGCAGTTCACGAAGGCCTGGCTGGGCCCCTCGTCTTGACTAGGCAGAGTTTGGCACCCTTTGTCACTCCACTTGCACCAGTATTTCTCAAAGGCATAGTATTTGCATGGGAAGTGGCAGGAAAGCTTGAAGGTCTCTCCCACCCGAGCATTGGCATTCTTGGGTACCTTGAGGCCTGGTTCTCCTGGAGCAGGAAGGGAGGGAGGGAGAGACAGGCACAAGAACTGGCATTGGTGATACTGCAGGCAGGTAACTGTGGCGGGGATCTTTGTCCACGGCCCATTTCCTCTCTGATAGTAGTATAAATAAACACATTATACTGAATACACAAAGAGTGTAATTAAGTGCCTATGTAATAATTATTATTGATGACCCTCATGCATTAATCTAGTCTATCATTAAACATAGACTCTTACACATCGAACTTGTTCTCTTCTAGACTCAATACAAAGAGCTGCACTCTGCTTCAGCTGATGGTCAGCGCCCTTGATAATAGAAGGTACTGTATGTGGTAGTCTGGAGGGTATGGGGTATGCCCCGGAAAGTATGCTTGTTACAGTTACGAAAACATGATGTCTCGATAGGCAGGCTCTCTTCAGAGGTCTGTCTCATCAGCATGGGATGAGATAAAAGGAAGAGTGGTTGAGGGGGATGCCACTGCTGACTGAAGCATCCGGAGCTGCATGCCCACCCTCTTGTCCCAGTTCAGCTCTTACCTTCGACAATCTTGAGCTCCACCATGGACCTCCAGCGATTATCACCATTGGTCAGACACCAGTAGAAGCCAGCATCCTCGGGGGTGAGCTGGTTGAGTATGACTGTGTAGGTGCCATTGCCTGGCTCTTCGTGCAGTGTGAGCCTGCCCTCGTACTGCTTCTTAACCAGCCCCTCACTCTCCACCAGCGGTTGGCAGCGGCCATTTTGAGTGTCTTCCCAGCGACACCAGTACTTCAGGCTGTCTGCTTCCTTAGGGTTGTAGGGGCAGAACACCGCCACAGAGCCACCAACCACACCTTTCACCACAGAAGGACTCGGGGGAATTATGGTCTCTAGAAGTACGGGGATAGAATGGAACGTCAGCAACATTGTCTGAGTAGCCTCTTCCCCGTGGTCTCAGCTAAGGCAGAGAGTGAGGTTTAGATCATTTACCTCATTCTCCTCAGAAAATGAGAAAGACGTTCCTAATGCAATGAGCCTGTAGCTGGAGACATCCAGCCAGACTCCAGTGACCTTCACCACGTGTCTGGTCATCTTGTTTTTTTTCCCCATCTCATTCTGGGCAGAGAATGCAAGGAGTATAAGGAGCAACTATCAGTTCTTCTCCTTGGGCTTCTCATAAAATCTCTCTCTATATAAGTTTTTGTCTGTTTATTAGCACATCCCATAAAAATGGCCAGATGGTTTTTCTCCAATTTAGTTAGGATGGTATGATTCAACATATAAACTACGTAGCACAGAAAGTTTACTTGTTGACGACCCTGAGGGCCATCTCAGAAAAAAAAAAACATGACTATTCTCCAGAAATAAACTGATAAGCAGTGGGAACACTGGATACCTGAAGATGCTGAGGCATGTGGTGAGGACCGAGCTACCTATAAATGTGCTGCCCAGGGAAAGTGAGCCTCTTAAGGAAAAGCCACAGGTGACATTGAGCTGCAAGTACTGGTTTTCTGTTTCTCATGAGGGAAACTCTCTGCTGGGTGCTTCCTGGTGAGGGGGAGCAGGGATTTAATGATTTCACCGCCTTGCTGGACTGCTAAACTAGAGCTATGTAGGCCAGATGATGGAATCACAAATACCCCTATGAGATGTTGAGGGGGAAACTTAGAGGCTGGGACACTGTTTTCTTGGGAGAGCACTGAGACCAAGATAAGACCAAGAAAAGGCCAAGATAAGCCTTCTATTACAGTGTGAGGGATGATGTGCCATCCTGCTCAAAACACAGGGAGAGGGGTACCTGGGTGGCTCAGTTGGTTGAGCGACTGCCTTCGGCTCAAGATACGATCCTGGAGACCCAGGATCGAGCCCTGCATTATGCTCCCTGCTCCACAGGAGGCCTGCTTCTCCTTCTCTCACTCCCCTTGCTTGTGTTACCTCTCTGGCTGTGTTTCTCTTTGTCAAATAAATAAATAAAATCTTAAAAAAAAAAAAAAGACAGGGAGAAGGGACACGTGGCCCCTGCAAGCCTGGCCATGATACTGGGATCCCATGCTAAGTCCTCACCAGGGCTCTCTGAGACTCAGACAATCTGAAGGTCTTGCCTCAATGAAGAGCTTCGCTCTCTTTCTTGTTGATCAGGGAAGCCCTCAGAAGGCCTTTGACAGAGAAGAATTAGCAGATAATGCAAGGCTGAGGCTGTGTTTTCTAGCTCTCCTGTCCAACTGTCAACATAGCATGTAGTTCAGGGCTCGATGAGGAGTAGATGATGCTGACTGACTGATGGATATGGATAGACTCCCAGGGTATGAGACTGGTGCCCACCTGCTGGGCTGACAAACCTCTTCCCCTCCTCATCTCAGGTCTCACCTTCATTGACAAAGAGTTGCCAGGCCTGGATGGGCCCGCCCTTTTGAGGCTGGCCATCAGAGTCGGCTCCACATAGATAGTATCCTGCATCCTCTTTCCTCAGGTTGGTGATATGCACACTGAAGGAGCCCTTCTTCTCGGGAATAAGCAGGATCCTGCCCTCAAAAGCTTGTGCCTTCTCCCCTAGGGTGTTGATGACAACGTCACAGTCTGCCCCGTTGCTTATCCGGCACAGAAATTTGGCCGTATTTTCCACGTTGGGGCCCAAGGCACAGTCAAAGGTCACGGAGCCCCTCAGATCTCCATAAAGAAGCTCAGGCTCAGGCTTTAGCACTTGGAGGTCAGCATTGCTCTTCTCACCACTGTCATCATTCCCAGTCTGGCAGACGTACATTCCAGCATCTCTGAGCTGGAGTTGCTTGATCATGACACTGAACATTAATTGGTTGGTACCCTGAATAGCAATCTCTGCTCTGTCCCTATAGTCGGGGTTCACATACTCATTGGAATCAATGACTAGAACACAGAGCTCGCCTGTCTTCTTGCACACGGACTTCCTCTTCACAGAATTCTCAGGCTTGAAAGGGCAATTGATGGTCACTGTTCCGCCCAGGTCAGCAACATAGACTTCGGTTCCATTGTGGAGCCCAGGACCTGCAGGATAATGGGCAGGTGGCCATTTGTGATTTCACTTTGTTGCAACAGAGGGCTGCTCAGTATTCCCAGGAATGGTCTGGGTGTGCCTATCACCTTCACTGCCCTCCTTCCAAGAAGGACACTACCAGAATGTCTTCCAAGGACCAGCCTTACTGCTGTCTCCTCCGTGAAGCCCTCCCCCAGCTGACACTAAACTCTTCCTCCTGTGTGCTCTCTTGACACTTACATCTATATCTCTTATTACATTTGCTAGAGTTAATTATGCTCCCAACAGCCCAGAAGTCCCTTGAAAGCAAAGACATGCTTTACTCATGTTTGACTCCCCTGCAGTGCCTAGCATGATGCTTATATGTAGTAGGCACCCAAATTAACGTGTGTCGAAATACACAGAATGAATATCTGTAGGGTGATGGATTTCAGTGCATTGTGATAGAAGTTTCTAAAATTTACAACAGCCCAAATATGGAAGGAGCTGCTTTGTAAAGTAATGAATTCTGCCATTTCAAGTGTCTAATCAGAGGCTGCACACCCAGCACCTCCAGTGTTCTTTCAGACATCCTGTGTAGGTTCAAGCTCTTAACATTCTTCCATTTTATGACTCTCCATGACCACCTGAATGAACTCATTATTCAGTCCACAGCTAACCCCCAGGCACATCCCAGGATAACGTGTTTGAGACATATCTTTGAAAACCCCTCTGATTTTCCTCTCTTAAGACCACTTTCTCTCTTAATTTCCCTTGATTATCTGAAATGCCCTTTGTTGTTGAACCCGTGTCAGAAAGATCTTTCCTATTTTTCTCTTCTCTTAACTAGAACGGCCTTATTCAGTGGCCCACTCCTGCAGGAGGGCTCCGGTCTTTGGGCAAGAACTGATCATTTCATTTATGCTAAGGGTGTTGATGGACTAATAGATCTCAGATCAAAAATGCATCTTGAAAGAAGCCTTCTGGTGCCTTAAGGTCTTGATCTGAAGGGTGCACTAATGGCAGGAATTTAAGGATCCCTATTAATCTTTCCCTGCCTTTTCTGTCTCTCTCAGCTCAAAGAGCGCTTGCCCCACCTGCAACAAACACAGTGAGAGAACATGTCCTCCTGATGCTCTGCTAAGCTACTGCCTCAGTAAAACCCTCAAATGTCATAGGCCTTGAAGACCTAGAAAGTATACTCACTGCTCCCAAGGGGGTTCCATTTGTCTCATTCCCATGTTCTATCATGAAAAGTCCTTGCCTCTGGAAAGAGAACTCACAGCCTTCCCCCAACCCCATGCCAGACACTCTTCCTTCTCAGGAAATCCTTCCTCCAGCCCTCCCACGTCAACTGAGATGAATCCTTTTCATTTTTCCAAAGGAGCCCAAGGAGTGTGGGTTCTTACCCTGGCTGACCTCCAGGCTCACATCAAAGGACAGGCCTCGGCTGCTAATGCCCAGACCACACTTGTAGCGCCCAGAGTCACCCCGGGTGAGACGGCCAATGTTCACCACAAATGTGTTGTTCTCTGGGAAGTTGATGAGGTTGGCTCTACCCTCGTAGTCCTTGGAGACGTAGCCCTCTGAAGAGATGAGTGTCGTGCAGCGGCCCTTGGCTCCTTGCCGGCACCAGTACTTCCGGGTATGCCGGTTCACAGAGGAGTCTGGGTAGTAGCACGTGATAGATGCTGAGCCCCCTTCCACACTGCTCACTTCCTGGGGACCGAATATGGGACTCTTCATGGAGACCACTGTGGGGACAAAAAACAGAGGTTTTCTGAGGCCCTGGCAGGTAAAGCCTGCCTAAAGGATCCCCAGAGCCTCTCCCGAGGAGATGGAATTGTCCCCCTGACACATGTGCCTTCTGTGGATTATTTGCTATGCACCACAGCATGACAACCACAGCCGGCAATCCCACATGACTTGCTGTGGTTGGGTAAAATGTTTGATTAATCATCATCCCGTCCTAACTGTGACTCATTACAGATCGCCATTTTAAGAACAATGGAACGGCAACCCCACTTCATATCCTTGTCCATTAAAAGAGTCACTTTGTGCGGTTCTACACCATTGCATCTGTTATCTATTATTTTCTTATAGTTCTAAAAACACTTTGTAGATTCTTATCTTTTTTTTTTCTAGATAAAAATATTGAGAGCCAAGAAGGATAAGTCATTTCCCCCAAACCCACAGCAACTCATGGGATGTCTGGTTTGAGGTCAAGGTTTTGTTTTGTTTTGTTTTGTTTTTCCTGGTAAAGAGCTTTAACCAGACTCCAGGCCTTGAAACAAGTTCCTGTTCCTGTTCCCGACCCTCAACACCAGGTAACCATGTCTTTTTTCAGTCGTGACATTTCAGTATCTGTGACTCCTCCTTGAGTCAGTGCAAGTTTTGAGAGTGGCATCCCGGGGTACCAGGCCTGGTTTCAGTGTTCCCAGGGCACTGGGTCTTGGAGGGGTGGGCTGGGGCCTGGGTGACGCACCTGGGAAGGCAGCCAGCAGGCAGGCGACGAAGAGAAGCCCCATGGCTAGTTGTTCCCAAGGGGCTGTGCCACCCAAGCCAACTTCTTTGTGGGAGGCTGAAAGACAATAGCAGAAAAGGTGAAGCTCTTGTGTTTTCCAAGGCTAGTTGGCTTCAGAGTTCCTATAACACCTATTTGGTCTTGTAGCTCTAGTCACTGACAAAAAACCTGTTGAAAGAATGAATGGCCCCACCTTTCCCATTACATTTCAAAGTCCCATTATTCCACAGTGCTTTTTATCCCTTCATAGTTATAAGTAGCTATTTGTCTTCTCAACTAAGCTGCACGTTCCTTTGGAGTAAGGACACAGATGCCATTTTTCCTGTGTCCACTTCTGGGTGGCATGTTCCCAGGCAAGACCTGTAAGATCTCAAGAATAGCTCGCTGGATGGTGGGTTATATGAACCAGTGGCTCCATCTCTTTCAGTTGTCCTCCCTGTGTCCCTGATACTTTATGGTGTGTTCATATGAGCAAACTGATCTCTTTCCAGGCACCATGTTAAATAATGTACTTGTATTATCTCATTTAAACTTCATATCACCCTCTGAAATGGTTGTTCTTCCCCATATTTTACATAGGAAGAAATGAAAGTTTAAAGCTAAGTGCTTTCCTCAAGGTCATATAGGAATTAAATGTGTGGGTGGGTAGGGTGAGGGGGGGGAGATGGGCAAGATTTGAACCCAATTCTCTGACTCCACCATCCAAGCTCTTCGCCTTCTTCCAATGCACTAGGTCACACCTCAAACACAGGCTTAGTCCTGTGCTCATCCTTGTTCCCTGTAGAGCTCCCATTGCTTATCAAAGTATTGTTGCTTATGTTTTCCTAGAGCTTTATAACTCCCCTTTAGCTAAGACAGAATGGATATAATTACAACTGTTTTATGGATAAGAAAATCAAGATCTTGAGATGCTGAGTGATGGGTCCAAGATTTCCCAGAGACTTGGTTATGGGATCAGAGTTTAAAATGTAGGTATTGTGGCTTATTATCTTGCCTTGTGATTCAGGGCAAAGGAAGCTAGAGAATCCAAACTAAGGCCCCTTGGAGGGTCCAGTGCAGGTAAATCTTATCATGTCTGTGGATGTAACCTTGAGCTGGGGTGGGAGAGGGGTACAGTTTGAGGGTCCCAGGGCTCAGCCTCACCACTGCTGTCTTTAGGATCCAAACTCCAGCCTAGGGGAGGAAAGAAGTGGACACAGGAGCCCCACTTTCCCAGGAACTTCAGCAGTTTGACCTTGGGTGTGGATTTGAGGATGAGAGCTTTTAGGGAGAAAACCTTGTCAAAGAGCACAGGGCAGTAGTGAGCACCTATAAAGATAAGGAAGCCCTAAACACTCAGGAGCCCAGAGAGTGAGCTCCCAGGCTTCCCTTGCCATCTTGGCCCCTGCTCTCGCCCTCAGCTTGAGCCAAAGGCAATAGAGCTGTTTATCTTGGTTATTTCTTTTCCGGGGAAGGGGGGAATTCCCCAGCAAGGAAACTTTTTATTTCCTCGTGCAGATAAAGGTATTCTGTTTCTCCAGCTCTTTGGAAGAGTAAGGGGAGTGTGTTCAGGAAGGAGGGGACAGATATGGGTGCCAGGTGGCAGCCTGAGGTTCTCTTGATTCCACTTAATTGCCCCAGACTTTTCGCACCAGGCCAATGATTAACTTCTGGGGTAGGTTCTCAGCCAAAGCCAGCATCAGCCCTAACTGGAGCACTCGGGGGATGCTGGCTAGAGGAAATGTCTGAGTGGTCACTATGGGTCATCATGAGAGAGACTTCCAGGGGGTACCAGGCGTCAGAAGGTTGGGAAGTCTGTCTCCTCTGGAAAATTGGCAGGGGCTGGCTGCAGCATCCCCAGAAAATTACCCTGGGTAAATCGGGCCTTGGGTGCAGTGACAAAATACCACATGCTTTAAAGCCCAAGCCAGCAGTACTTCCCTCGGTCCTGGTTCCTACTCTCACCTTTAGATAAGCAAGCTCCCTAACATATCTGTGAGACAGAAATGGGTATCTCCTCTGGATTGCTAGAAGTGAATTACTCTGGGTTACAGAGAGAGAGAGATGCCTGCTTTTCCCACATAGGGGTCCCAACTTCTGGCCCAGGCCTCCTCTCATTTGTGACATGCTTACATGGTTGTGAATGTCCACCTGGGGAAAGGACACACATCTGGACAGCCTTTGCACAGCCTCGGGCCAGGGATGAGAGCATCAGGTGTGCACAGCTGGAAGGGCAAACCTGGCAGAGAGTGACATTGGGGAGGAACACATAGTCTAATCACAGGGGAGATGTTGGGAGGCCAAGGGCACCCCCACTCTAGGAGGTAGGGAATCTTCTTTGTCCAAAGCTAGAATTGAAGCACAGCTTCTCTGCTAGCAGCTGGCAGGAACCTGGGCTTCATTAGAGATCCCTTCCTGGCAAAACCAAAATTTTTCTCCCAAACCTGGGAAACTCAGGTCTCTGGGAAGCCCCAGGCCATGGTGGATAGAGCCAGTTTAAAAAATTTGCTTAAGGAGAGATGTAATATTTACTGGGCACTTACTAGGACACCTAGCAAGTGCTTTGCTACTTGCTTTTCTTTTCCTTTTTTTTTTTTTAAGAGATTTTTATTTATTTGACAGGGAGAAACACAGCCAGAGAGGGAACACAAACAGGGGGAGTGAGACAGGGAGAAGCAGGCTTGTCGCCAAGCAAGGAGCCGGGATCATGACCTGAGCCGAAGGCAGTCGCTTAACCAACTGAGCCACCCAGGCACCTGCTACTTGCTTTTCTTATATGACTTCATCCATCATCACAAGAACCTGAGAGGTAAATATAATTATCTTCATGTTATGGATGAGAGAGCAAAAGATTAGAGAGATTCTTGGCCCCTAGACTCACAGCAGGATTAGATCACTACCCTATTATCAGTCCTTAGATGAGCAGAGGGATCTGCCCCTTTGGGATCTGCATAGGCTAGGATATCATGCATGAAGGCACTTTTTCTTGTTCTTTTTTCCAGCTAGGCTGGGATGGTCTAAATCACTCTCATGTTACCAAGTTACTATCTCTGACACATTTGTAACATGCCTACATAATTGTGGATTGGGGCAGGGCTGTAGTCTGTTCTGGAAAATAGAGTTTATTACCTTATAAACTTAATCTACCTTATTCCCCTTCAGTTAGAGAGACCGAACTTCAGCTCTGCTAAGTTGAAATCCAAAACTTTGTCCACTGAATCTATAGTTTCCTTTTTTATTCAGAGGGAGAGGGATGTCCCAGACCAGGTCCTAGCATGGCTGCTGGTGAACCGTTTGGCCTTCGGCCACTCTGAGCTCTTCCTTTGTTCCGTACATAGCAGAGGGTCAGTCAGGGCTCTCACCCCCAGGGGCTGCAGAGAGGACAGACAGAGTGCACGCCTTGAGGCCAAGTTGGCAGTTTCTGACATCTTGCTGTGAGTGTGAACTTGGAGGGACAAGAAGCTTGGAGCTCAGAAGAGTGGGGAGCAGGGGACTGGCTGGGGACAGGGCTTTCCTTGGCCTGAACTGAGCAACACCTTCCCCTGCGTTCAGAAGGGGCACCACCAGAGTCCGTTTGGGACTGTCCCTTCCATCTCCCTCTGGTGCATGAACAGAGTGCATTAGAGTGATCCCAGAAACTGCATTATCACTAAGGGAGAGGGAGCAGTCTGCGTGATTTGGAAGGGCCCCAGACTTGAAATGACAAGTGGGAGCTTAGGAGAGTTTATGTTGTTTATGTAAGTCCTGGAGTGTGGGAAAGTCTCCAAGAAAAGGCAATGTTGGGGGAAGGGAATAAGAATTCTAAAGGGCAAGAAGATGGAGAAAGAACAGTCAAAGGGTCTGAAGAATGTATGACCTAGAAATATCCACGACTTTCTAATCCCATCCCTGTCAAAGGCAGCCTGCATTAATGCAAGATTTAAGCAGAAATTAAGCATTGGAAATACCAGCTCCATGAAACTCTGGGAATAAGCTTTGTGGGTGACCTTTCTGTAAAAACTTAGAACCTTGTTATTGATTCCATCCTATTTTACCTTAATGTGTAGATACTTATCTTGTCCACTCAACCAAATGGCCAGCTCCTGGAAGGCAGGGACCAACTGGGCTCAGTCTCTACAACCCAGAGAAGCTCGCATGAGAGCATCTGGCAAGGATCGCAGCTCAGCAAAGTCGCAGGATTGGAAATGATTCCATCTCTATCCCCTCGGTGGGAAGGGCAAAATCAAGGCTGATTTTTTTCACTTTGCTAAATGCCTTCTCAGCTTTGGGCATACAAAAGGGCAGTTGCATGAAGAGGAGCCCAGAGAATGGAAGAGAACCCAGAGGTCCTACGTCCTTCTGTGTCACAGGCTAGCGGAAAAGCTGTATCACTTGGGCAAAATACATTGTATTCCTTCACCTGCAGAATGAGCATCATAGTTCCTGAGTCTTCTAGAGAGAAGAGCTTCTGTGGGATGGGGGAATATGGAGGGGATAATGGGATATGCATATGAAAGTACTTTAAATAGCATAAAGTGCCCTTCCAAAATAGGAGGTTACAATCACTCCTAAGCACAAGGGAGTGCGGGTCTGTGCACTTGACTTTCATGGTTGCTGTGCACTTGGAGAATGGCACAGAGTATGGGCTCAACTGATTGGCTATCAGCTGTCTCGCTTGGGGGCTGTGAGATGTGGGGGCAGGATATTTAAACTTTTTGAGCCTCAGGTCCTCATTTTTAAATGACAGACAGTTATGCCTAGTACAGAGAATTGCTCTAAGGATTAAATGAAACAACATATGTAAAGTCCTTAGTATGGTGTCAGCTTAAAAAATGTTAGTTCCTTTCCCATCTCCTCTCTAAAATCAGCAGTCTTCTCTTTTTCCTGTCCTAGAGTGAGAGGACAATAGAAGTCTGTTCACTGGGCATACTTTGAAGACTGGGGGTCAGCCACTCAGATTGGACCAGCATGGTCTGAAAGAGGAGAGCAGGTTAGAAGTGGGAGATAAAATTATAGCAAGCACATATGGAGTTATTTTCAAGTGCTTTCCATGTGTTTATCTCATTTAATCTTCGCAGCCACTGTAGGAGGGAGAATAAAGTGGGCAAACCCATTTCACTGATGAGACAACTGAGGCACAGTGGAGTAAGAAATCTGCCCGGGATTACAAAGCTGGTAAGTGACTGCCATGGGATTCAAGTTCCAATACTCTGGACTAAGAGCAGAGGCTAAGCTGTACTAGGCAGGTCTGGAAATTGAGAGGAAGCAGTCAGGAGAGGAGGGAGCAGGAATGCCACTCTTAGGGAAGTTAGTCCAGTTCTCTCCTCTTCACTGTTCACAGGAAAGATAGTTCCTGTAAAGAGACACCTGAACCCAGAAGTAGGTGCCAACAGAAAAATTTCTTCCTGAAAAGTAATAATAGCTGCTATTGATGTAGCCCCTTGCATGTGTAAGACACATAAAGCTTGTTTCCTGTAACTGGACACATTGTCTCCAAAGCCTCTTTCTACATGGTCAATGCCAGGGACTTTGGGATCCCAGACCCAGCCCACCCAAAGAAAGGGCAAGACGCAGCTGAGGAGAGTCTCTGCCGAGCACATGCATGAATGATATTCTTTTTTTTTTTAAGTTGGGTATCTGTTTTATAGGTGACATCAAAAGGTCCCCATGACCCTGTCAAAATGTCTGTATCAAAATGTCACTGTCCATACCTGCTGGGTAACCTTACACCTCTCACAGTAACTCACAGTCACTGTTTACACCTGCTGGGTGACCTTACACCTCTCACAGTAACTCACGGTCACTGTTCACACCTGCTGGGTGACTTTACACCTCTCACAGTAACTCACGGTCACTGTTCACACCTGCTGGGTGACTTTACACCTCTCACAGTAACTCACGGTCACTGTTCACACCTG